>OX155696.1:6510194-7110194 GCA_944547425.1 Eupithecia centaureata
TTTAAGTAATGTTTAATATTGGTGCTACCTTTACATTAATCTTCAAATGAGACAGTGATTTCGATCTCACTCTATCTACGGCTGAACATAAAAATATAAGTTTTTATATAAGTCAAACATGTTAGGTCAATAAATTCATTGATTTTGTTTGTGTTTAATGTTTAAGTCTAATAAAATTTTCTTTCTTTAATCATTATTTATTTATTTATTTATTTAATTGCCTACGTCAAAAATAAATACCTTTGATGAAAGAAATAAAACAATAACCGAAAGGAATAGATCGAATCATGCCCTCAATTAATCAAAAAAATAAAACCAGTTTTTTTTTAATCTCGTCGCATTCATATACAGACACAACAACACGGGAGTGAGTTGATTTTATAGTTACCTTAGTGATATAATCGCAATCTTATACTGTGGTTTGCAGAGAACCTCTTTGTATTCAAAGGTAACTGGAAATAATTACAAAATACACACACTGCGCTCAAACGCTCGTGATAAACAAACGAACCAGCATTATCTTTAACAATTTAAGGCTGGCCAGTTATCTATGTTATATCGTTTAGATTGGCAAGCCCGCCATATCTCACGAACAAGGGTTTGCAATTCAGCGGTTCATTATCTTAGGGATAATTCTGCAGTCCATATGTACATATGTACCTCTAAATGTGACGTAGAAAGGCAGATACTGTGAACGAAAAAAAGGCTGAGTGGATTTAATGTTTATAACTAATAAGTTTAAACAGCCAAAAATTTAAAATAACTAACTAGCCCACGTTGCTTATATTGAAAAGTTTCAAGGTAATGCTATCCAATGGAATTGATATACGGAATGAAAATTAGCCTATATTTTATTCTTAAGCGAACTACGAACTACGTCTATTAAAAATTTCAGGTCGATTCGTTCAGTAGTTTCTGCGTGAAAGACTAACAAACATCAATCGTAAGGGTTATTGGTAATTCACTGACACTGCAGTTTCTGCCTATCATCATGATTTGTGAAGATACTAGTTCTGATTCCTAAGTGTTTTCCTCCCTGAATGTTACCTGGCTTTGGTTAGTTTTGATCCGAAGGAATCATATAAGTCAATTGAATTCAAAAAAGCTTTAAGTTTTGAAAAAATATCAGTTCAAAGTAGTCTTTCGACACAATTTCAACCGCGGCCTAAAAAACGGACGTCACAAATCACTGTTTTTTTTATATATACCTACATGGTGTAACATTTAAAACGGTCAGTATGGGAAAGTCTGAAACTATAAGAAATACGAAGATCTCTTTTGAGGAACCATGTCATCGATTTTAGTGACAAGAAAAACTGCATTCACACTTTTAAAAAAAACTTGTACTCGGTCCGGGAATCAAACCCAGATGTTTTGAAAAATAAAACTATCACTATTTTTAGTCTCTTGTAGATTGTGTAGGTCTTAAGAAGTAAATGTTACTATGAAACGTGATGTCTAAAATTAATAAAATGCATTGTTTTCTAGTCACCAGTTTTTGAGTTATCTTTATAAATGCACGAAATTTGAAGTTTGTTATTAGTGTAAAAAACATCACTATTGTTCACTTCATTGACCAAAAAACGCCAATTTCATTGCCACAACTTTCAGCAGCATCCATCCAAACTTCCACACATGCCAGTAAATCCTGAAAGGTGAAAAACTGAGGGAAAGAAGACGAATGTATCTCTCCTAATTGGGAATACGCCCCCCCCCGCGGGATTTCAGAGAGTTCTATCACTCAGATGAACGTATTTGTTCTTTCTTTTGACTCGCTTTTGATAAGATATTTTAGCTTCTGTTGCTTTGTTTTAAAGTAAAATTTAATTATTTGAAATTTCCAGTGCATGGCCCTTTTTTGGGGTTCTTATCACTTTTTTGTTTTAAACACAAATCAATAACTCTAATTATTTAGGCTTAGACTTAGAAAGTCAAATTTTAAAACGATAAATTATGTTCAAATTAATGTAAGAAATACTGTGATAGGTAGGTTTTTGATTTTCTCTTCACTTCGCTTAATTTTTTTTATTTTTGATTTGGTAGTCAGTCTTCTTGTCAGTTTTTCCTTTACAATAATACAACTGATTATATTATACAATACCAAAGTATGCGGCTTAATTATGATGTAGGTGGGTAAACTATGAACCTTTTTGTCTTGAATGAATATCACTTACCTTATTCACTTCTTCCACTTGTGGACAATATATTGAAGTGAAGACAAATTCAATTAACACTTTGTTTCTTATTTAATGAATTTTATACTTTAAAATTTTTACTTGCCTATTTTGGTAAGCGCTCATTTTGTAAGCCTAAATAAATAAAGTAACTATTTCTGACAGTAGGTATATTACTATCAACTCAAAAGCTTATGACGTAAACGTCGAACCAATGTTTTCGTAATAAACAAGTCTGTTCAATGGCTACATTTAAACGCCGGTCGTGGGAGGCAGGCTGATTGTCTCTCATCACATGACAGAATATTACGTGCACGCTCATTTGTCTCATTAAAATTATGTCGATGTCGTCGGTTGTCTGTTCTCGCATAATTGTTAATGTGAAGCTACCGAGGCACACAATTTGTTCAGCTATTTTTGACGTGGATTGTACAATCGAGAACAAAAATGTATAAACATTTATGAAAAAAAATATAAACTGTTTATATAATTGAAACAAATCATATTTTTTTGTCGAAATTATTTCGAAGGTTATATGCAGACTGCCGAGGTAGAACCGCATCAGTTGGATATGGAGGTAGAACCGTATCAACCATATCCAACACACCGGCAACGTTATCTTAGATTGGATAGTAGCATATCTACGTACTCGTTTATACGGAAGTGCGTTGATGTGTTATTCTTTAATTTTTATAAACCCGAGGAATGTAACACTCGGGTCAAACCCCTACGGGTTTATAGAGTGTTATGTATTTTATTATTATTAAGATTCTTTTATAAATAAAAAAAAAAAAAAAAAACTGATACGGTTCTACCTCGGTAAAATCAAGGAAATGTGGTTCAAATTAAGAAAAACATAGTCAGTCATCAACACCAACTGTTTTAAATCGAAAAAAATGTCTTTTTTTTGTTCTAAACGGATTGGTTTAATTGCTTTTAAGCCGGCATTACTTCTATACTTTCGACAAAGCCTAACGTAGTTACTCACCAGTTACAAAATATCTGTTATCTACATAGATCACAAATATCGTGTACCCTATCAATATCATAAAACAATTTATTATTTAGATGGAACTTTTCTTTATACAGACAAAACACACGTAACAAAATTTCTGCAGATATACAAACATTTTGTCCAGAATGATCGAACCCGCTACTTCCTGCGTAGCAGACGGAACTTTACCCACAGCGTCAGAGAGGTCTTCGTAATACATTGCTGCATATACTTCTATTATCCAACGTAAATAAATATCAATATACTTTACGCCCGGGCTCTACGGGAATAGCAGCTGTATATTTACACTTTTGAGATATTGCTTCTTTTACAACCTCTCACGTTATGGATTGCCTATAAAAATAAGAAAATATCTTTCATTGAGCAAATGTTTTATATTTTTATTTCAGTAAATTAGACCTCTCACTTGAGTACATGACATTATTTACTAGCTGCTCGCCCCGGCTTCGCACGGGTTTTTACACTAAAAGAATTTGGTGCAATCGTTCTGAAATGATACGAATTTCATAATTACTGAATATTTTTGTTTTTATTGAGAAATAGAAGCTCTTTTCTTAATGATAGACTTTATATTTATAGATTTTAACTTTTTTACTTATGTAAATATGACTTCAGATAAATAATATTAACTTGGGCAATAAAAGGTAATAACTTTACTTAAAACAAAAATTTGCTATATCAACTAGGTTTTTGTTGTCCAGACTTCCAAATAAGTGAAACCCGAGCAAAGCCGTGAGAACCATTACTAATACACAACCAATTCAAATATTTTAATCAATCGCCAATTATAAAATGATCATTAATTTATGTCGGTAGAAGCTTACCGCTCAGCCATGTTCATTATTACGCTAATTAAGATCTATAAACAGATATAAACACTTATAAAAGTAATAAAGAAGAATTGCTCGTTTCCGTGATTTTATGCTGTAAGCACTCTATTGCTAACTGTATAAAAAAGTAGGCACTTTTAAACGTTGCTACGGACTAAACCATTCATTACATAGCTTTACGACTTTGAACATCTACAATTTGTGAGTATTCTATTTCACTTAAAATGTTTGAAAAGGGGGCTGGTTTTAAATAGATAAACATATAAATATCATTTATTTCAGTAAACGTAAGAAAAGTTCAGATGGTAAAAACTAATTCTAAGGCCCATAGAAATTATAACTTACCTATAGGCTCACACATGAATAATCTAATACACGAAATATCAAACTAAAGACTAGGTTGGTTGGTTTAGTTGACTGTAAAATATGGAGCTTTCTAAACTAAAATGGCTCATCGAGCACGAGATTTTTTTCAATTTATTTCTTTCATTATTTTACAGTTTGACAAAATAATAGAATTCCCCCACAAACTACATCAATAACTTCGTTTTTTAAACGATATGGGATATACTGTAATCGATAATTTTTGATTTGAGCGCAACAGAGTCAAAACCAAAAGCTTATATTCCAATCAGCATTCTGCTGGAGAACCAACAAAGATTTGTCCAGACCTGGTTTTCGGAAAATACCAGAGAAGTGTTAATTTACGTCATAACGTTAAAACTTTTATTTCAGCATACTCGCTTCGCTGGATAATAAACCAACATTACTTCAACCTTCACTTCCACTTATAGCAACATATTCCTCCATTTTTATATCGCCGGGAACGTGCCACAAAATCATCGATACACTAAAATACAGATCCCTCCCCTAGCTTTACCCGCATTTCCCGGGGGACAGGCTTCCGATATCAATAGGGATGGGATAAATTTTGAATTTTAGCATTGAAAAGGATTGGATGAGTTCGGAAACGGAAAAATTATATTTTTGTAATGTAAATAAAGGTTTTATTCGACATACATGTGCAATTAAATAATTTCTATCTGATGTTTGTTAAGTGTGAGGCACTGTAACGTGGCTTTATTTATTCACATCACGTCATCAGTTTTGCTAGACTTAACTATAATACATAAGTAAATATGTTATTTGTGATTTCTGGTAGGTTTCTTTAGTAGACTCATACGCTATAAATGGGCTGAATTGGAGAGTTAATTTTTAGCTATACTAGTTTTGAAGACTTTTTTGAAAATACTTAGTTTTATTAGTTATATATACTTAGTTTTATTTTATTTATACCGTTCTTTCCCATTTCTTGTATTTTCGGCGGCGTCCCGCTACTACTGGCGAAAATCGGCCCAGTATTTAAGTCGGTACAAACATAAAAGTTAATTCAATGAAATAACAGTATTATTGAACGAATTTTACGTATACCGTAGATTCCGCAACTACTGTCCCATCTCTACAGGTTATGAATTTTGACGGCGCCAATTCGCGATGATACCTCGGCACTCGGGTTACGTTCTATGTGTGAAGTCTACCCTTGTTTATGGCCTGGTCTTAATTGGTTCCCCGTTTTACTAAGTAGATAGAGGGTTAAAGCGTATGGTTATGGATGTTGATCTTTTTAGGGACTTTCAGAACATATTACCGTGAAATCTAGAGTATGTGCTAGTCAAAACTCGAAATAACCACTTTTTTTACTAGTACCCCATTACTAAGACTCCGCTATCGATCTGTCTGTTTTTCACGGATTTGGGTCAGATACAGTGTCAGTAAAACCACTATACCTAATAAAGTAAAGTAAAATGGATTTTATTGGCATTATAATAGTTTTGAAGACACCAATGAATCCATAAGCTCCTTAACTACTTATATAATTTTAACTAATACATAATATAATTAGTCAATGTTTGATGTAGGCAAATCTAATATCTTTAAAATTTTGCCTATAACAAACCTTTCTAGACTAGAATCTTTGTTTCACAGAACTACAGTTTATAATACTCTACGTAAGTACTATTTCTTACATAAACACTGACGTTTCACTTTTTAATCCAGCTTCTTTCAAACAATGACCCATCAAGTGAGTCAGTCAAACTGACAGACTTTGACCCAGTTCCACGGCATTCATTAACTAAAATAATATAATAATAATGTAATAAGTGGAAATCGTGCTAGTGGAGTGAATTACAAAGGCTTACAGTGATTATGCGGCCGCGAACGATCAAAATACGGCTTTGAAGGACTACTAGCGATTGAACGCGGTTTGACTTGTTTTAAGCCGTAATGAGGTTAGTCACGAAATAACATTTATAATAGTAGAGTTTTATTTATAGCAGTAGCTAAGTTATAAGATACTAGTTGCGCCTCGAAGCTTTACCCGCTTGAAAATTTAAGAAAATTGTTTATTTTTTATTCCAGCCTAGAACTTTGTCTATATAAATTACAGGCTGATCCATTCAGTATTTTTGGCGTGAATAGGTGACAAACAAACATACGTAAATCTATCCAAACTTTCGCATTATTACTAGCGACCTGCCCCGGCTTCGCACGGTTTTATTAAACTTATAAACCTTCCTCTTGAATCACCTTATCTATTTAAAAAAACCGCTTCATAATCCGTTGCGTAGTTTTAAAGATTAAAGCAAACATAGGTACAGAGAAAGCGACTTTGTTTTATACTATGTAGTGATAGTGATGAAGTGTAAAAAATAAAACTTCGGGAAAGAAACAATCAGAGGAAGTATCAAAATGATCAATAGCTAATAGTATAACAAAACTGTTCGATAACAATTATTCCTGTTACATACCTACAGACAATCCATTTTATGATTTACGTGTTAAATATTTAAGTTAAATCACTTTATTTCTTATCAAAGCGATATAATTATAGTCCAATTTACATTAGCAGAGAAGCGCGTTGAGATCTTTTGTACGTAACTTTGAGTTGTGTGGCGAAACCATAATTTTGATCGACAGTCATTTGGATTAAGCTTTATTATTAATTTTTATACTAGCAACCCGCCCCAGCTTCGCACGAGTGTATCTATTATACATATAAACCTTCCTCTTGAATCAATCCGTTGCGTAATTTTAAAGATCTATTACATACCTACATAGGGAAGGACAAACAGCAGCGGGGAGAATCTGTTTTATACTATGTATGTAGTGATTATTAAAAGCCTTGCAAGTACACCACTACAAGTAAATTATATTATCTGTATTTGTTTTTCGTACTTTTTTGTTTATTTGGTGTGCAATAAAGTATAATGTATTGTATTTTACAAGGCATGGCAATCCTTTCCACCTTCTACTCTTTATTTTCGTCAGTCAGTTGTCAGTTGTGTTTCTTTGTTCTAGGCTTCCAATTTTTGTTTCCATCTCCACTTGGGCCTTCCACGCAGTCTTTGCCCATTTGGAATCCAGTCTGTGATGGTTTTTGCCCATAGTTCATCCGGCGTACAACTTGCGTGTTCAGCCTAGTTTCATTTCCATTTAGAAGTCTTCATAGCTACTTCCGCGGTCTTGCAGCGAGTTACGTTTCAAATGTGGTCTGTTAATTTAACTCTGAGGATGCTGTATTCATAGCTCTTTGTCAGGCACTGAGGCGAGATTTTTAAGATTTGCATGTAGTAAAACTATAATTAAGTATAAAAATAATTGGCTTCTACGACTTTGCACGCATGTTCGTTAAAATCCGATTGCTTTAAGATCGATAAAAAAAGTTAAAAAAAGCTTCAACTGCATACGCCAAATATGTATTGACTCAGGCTAAACAGAATCTATTTCCCTGCCAAGTTTCAGCACTAACCGTTCAGCTGTTAACTTAAGAAAAAGACAGAATTAGATAGATAGGTAGGTACCTACAGCCGCTGTAGCTCGGATGAAACGGAATATTAAAGGAATAAAAAAGAAAGAATACGAAAAAATTATACTCTTTTACTTTAAATTGCAAAAGTTTTCGTTGATTATCATATTTTTTACTTCCTGTCTTACAAAAGACGAAGTTTTACAAAAGATGCAATTCTCCTATCAGAATATAGTAGCATTATTGCAGCTATCATAGTTAATTATGTATTTATGTTTTCATGTTAACGTTAATGCACTTTGTTTATTTAGTTTCTGCATGTTTATTCATTTATTTGCTTTTAGACTAAGTGATATTTTATAGGACCTAAATAATTTTTAAAACAAGAACAACAGTTTCAAAATCTTTAACCATTCTACAATATAACTTTTCTACAGCCAATGTAATTTGCTCGTGACTTTGCATAAGGTTTACTAACAGTTTAAAAAAGTTAAACAGTTTAAAAATTTTAAGTTTGATTGAAGACTACTGTGGCGCGGCGGGGAAAAGTCCGCATAAGGTGACATAGGAGGTTGCGGGTGCTATTTCTGGCTTGGGACATTTTTATGTACAATCATTAATTCCAAGGCGGGAAGTAAACTCGCGTGTTCTGGGTGTATTCTTTGCATATTAAAAATAAATATCTATGTTATGTATTAACTATATCCTGTTCCCATAACACGAGATATGTTTAGCTTGGTATGGTACTAGATGATTTTGTGTGAATTGTCCTGAATTGAACATGAAAACTAAAAAAGTCATTCCTATTCTTTCGACAAATGACAGTTTATATAGTCAAATGAAATGGAGCTGTAAACCATTTAAGCGGCAAAGTGTAATCTCATTTATGTATGTAGGTACATCACTTTAGCAGTTAGGTATGGTCTTAATAATAAGTAAAAATAAATGGCCATATCGTTTGTTCCCAGAATAAGATCTATCTCCTAGTCAAGTTTCTTGACTGTTTGCAACCGTCTGCATCAATGGTTTCAATTGTAAATACATTAGTTATAATTTTTTCTATTCCTCGATTGTAATTTTCGTTGTTAATAAAGACTATTTTGAATACAAACTTTCATAAAGATATATTAGGTGTCAAAAGGTAGACAGAGTTATTTTTATAAAAATAATAAAAATGGTGTAAGTGTTGTTGTTTTTATAAAAAGCAAATAACCATGAAAGAAGAGAAATCATTTAAAACTGGTAAGAATTTAAATTGAAACAATTCAGCTAACTGCAGACTGTTGTAAACAGTTGAAGAAGCTAAAAAATTATTTAAATTAAATGAAATTTCTTGTTTTAAAGAAATTTATTAACAATCACAGTAGGTATAGAAAAAAAATTAAACTAGAATTTAATATTGAACTATCAGCAAAAGTTAAAATGTATCTAATTATTCTTTACTCTCAGGTTTTTGATGTTAACACGTTTTGATGAAAAAAACCTAAACGTTATAGTCATTTATGACCTTAATTATCCTGATCTATTCATTTTCCTTTGATAACGCCGACGGTCAATGTACCGTAGAGCTAATAACATAATTAATAGTTTCTGTTAATTGTCAGTCTATTTATTTTATTACGAATCATTTGAGACAGTAAAGTAATGAATTACGGGGCTTTAAACGCTTATAAACTGTAAATCAGGGCAATTGTACAAAATTAATACAGATAGAGGTAAATAACAGGATTTCTTTTTTTCGATTTCTTTTTTCTCATTTGATCACATTATTATGTAGTTTTACCTAAGTATACAATGTAGTAATACCAAATAATGGTACCTATGTATTACAAATACCATTAGATAGATAGATACTTTTAGATTCTTAATAACAACGAAAATAACAATCAAGGAATAGAAAAACTTAAAACTAGTATGTAGGTAGGTACTATTGAAACCATTGAGCTAACTGCAGACGGTTGTTAACAGTCTAAAGGTCATCCATGTCAAAACCAGTCTGTTTATTATGTATAGAAAACACCCAAAACCCCAGAAAAAATATTTGCAGAACGTACAAACATTTTGTCCCAAGATCCCGTCTTGGGACAAAAAAGTTTGTAAGTTTTGCAAATATTTTTTCCGAACCAGCAACCTCCTGCGTCGCAGGCGAACCTTCGCCCATAAATGTATACTTGACCGCTGACTTTACTCGCTTTCTGAATATTTTGATCACTCTATAAAAATCGAATAATGTACCAATAATGTTTTGTGTACTTTTGTAATATTTAAAATTTTGATCTGCAAATATTTGTTTTGTGGTTCTGGTAAAATGTATCTAGGTATCCACGTAATTTAATGTACGTATTAAATATATCAGTCAACTAGTACCTACCCACAACACAAGCTCTGCTTAGCTAAGGGGTAGATGATGTTGTGTGGATTATGCAGCATTATTTATTTATTTCAATATATGAATACGAATCAAACTTGACTGTGGTTTTTGGAAACAGGGATTTTTCGCAGTAGGCACAAATTTCTCCTGGTGCATCAATCTGTACCTTAATCTGATTACCTTAGGGGCATCATTTCCCACTAGAGTCAACCAAGGTAGGGAAATCAAACCCAAGGAGTAATAAAACAGACTTTTGCGGTCACTCTAATGACCGGAAGTTCGACCATTACCGGAAATGCTTCGATATTATACTGTCTATTGATTTCGTAAACCATTTCACTGTTTTTGTCAAGATGAATAGCTTGCGTAGCGTTGTTTGTAGAGTTTAGGTTGAAAGTCCTTATGTAAAAGGGTTTTTGTAATATTCAGAGAGTTTAGAAACTTGCTATTTTCCGCTTGATTGATGAGAAAAAATCATTTATTTCCTACTACCATTGGAAACTATCCAAATTTTTACTCACTCTATCTAGTAAATTTTACGCACACAGATAACAGTTATACTGTTATCTGTGTATCTATTGCCTAAAATTTGTTGTTAACCGTTATATTTAATAAAATTCCATCTTCAATAGAAATAAATTTAAAATTAGTGAGGGCCTAATAAAAATTTAAATATTTGAGCCAACTGTTGCAAATATTCAACAATTAAATATTTATAATGGTGGCTTTAAAACACGTATACCTACGTTACAAAAATCTTTAAATAATTATGCAAGTCAAATAATTTCTTTGACCTTTATAAAATAATCGTTCCCGGAATTATTATTTCATTTTGTATAATAAAATTAACACATAAAAGATTAATAAATGTCGACTATAGTTTGGCAAAACGGAACCAGGCTCAGAATAATATGATCCTATCAGTGTTATCCACCACCCAGTAAATTTAATTAATAGGTAACAGTTCAGACAGTAACAGTTCAGTTAATTTAAAATGCTTAAAACAAAAATAACTATTATTTTATTCAGTTATAATTGTAATAAAAGAAGAAACATAAACACTTTGACCATTTTCTTATTTATTTTCTTGTTCAGCTAAATTTAACTAGTATAAAAAATATGGCGAAATTTAGACAGAAACACGTGCTACTGAATACTACTACTTCAGAAACAAACAATTTAACTAGAGTATAGTTGAGTTGTTTGCAAGTCTGATGTTAGCTCAAATCTTTCATTTCAAACACAAGTTCTAATTCATATCTATTCTAAGGTTATAATTTTTTGGAATTCTAATAAATTCAGAACTACGTAGACATAAAAAAACGTTTGTCAAAAGCGCAAAAAACCACTATCGGCAGATCATAATTATAGGCCAACACAAACAAAAAAAAACGTTTCTCAAATTTTGAAACATTACTAGCTTCCGCAGAAGCAAAAAAACCATATCATTGACGCCAATTTAGACGTTTTTTTTGTCAACGCTTAACCATTTCCGACACTGTGGAACCATTTTTTGTATATGGCTGTTTTTTTTACACAATAAGAGACACAATAATATTTTTCTTCAATATCTCCATCTCGTAGGCTTAAATAAATTCGTTTACTTTTGCAAAAAGTCTCATGTCATTTCTTTTAAATCTAAAAGTTTCAGGAGAGAAAACTTAAAATCGGAGTTATTCTTAATTTTAAGGGTCATTCCATCAACATTTCAATCATTTACAAAAGTAATTCTGGAAATTTACTACTAAGCAATGTATAAAATTTTATGTTTATGCAAATATTATGCTATTTATGCAAAATTTGGTGCCAATTAACAAAATAATCAATAAATCAAGACTATCTATGAAAGTTTCCATGTTCCTACATAAATTACTTTTTTTTAACGCAGCGGGATTCTTTTGTCCTAAGCAACACCTCGGTGGTCACCAGTGGGGGTCCAGCACGCGTACCAATTAGGATGTTTGCCTGTTCGTCTGCTAATTTATTTGGTGTAAAAACTGACCCTTATTAGTTGTATGACGCATGAAAGTTTTTAATTTTTTTTGTTGTGCTTTTTTATTTTTATTTTTTTTACCAAACCAGATTTTTTTTAATTTACCCACAGTGTGGAACCTAAACTGTACTTTCTTTTGCAGATTTTTAAACCCTACTTAAAATAGTTTTCAATTTGAGATCCTTTCTTTAGTAAATAATATTAACCATTCGATCTTTAACGTTACTTAAAGATTCAGAATTGATAAAAAAAATGTTCGGTTTTGTTAACATAATTAGCAAATCACTCAAGACTCAACTAGAACAATAACTATTGCCATATTTTTCTATAAATTATTTTACTGTAAAGACCTAAATAAGATTTTTTCAAAAATCTAGAAAAGTAGGAAATAGTAACAGCTGAAAAAAAATTGCTTGCGAACCTACAAAACTAATGTTTAAAAAAACAAGGAAAAATATTAAACCCACTGACAAATCAAAGCGTAAAAAACAATAGACCTAGGTATAGGTCGGTAAGTACCTTATTATAAAGAGCCGCTTTTGAAGCCCAATATCCTATCCAATCTCGCAACTATTATCTCAAAACCCAGAACCTTACGTGACTGTCCGGTAATTTGTCTTGAAAGAGGAAATTCCGTCCACAAAACCAATTTGCTGTCAAATTGTGTAAAAAAGTCACCCTTCTTGTCGGCGACAGATTACTGGCTAAGGCGCCGAACGACCGAAAAAACAAAAAGAAATAGTTTTGTCGATGTGTCATCGAGTCGCACGCAAAGGGCATTGGCTTTGTCGACTAATTTAGAAGGAAAAAAAAGTATTGTGCAAATCAACGGAGAGGTAATGAAAAAAAATAGGATAGTAAGTATCTCACTTTAATCATTTAAAGTGGTAGGTAAAGTAGATTAATTGACAAAATCCAAAATATTTTGTTAAACATTGGGAATAATAATGTCTATAAATATGTAGGTCTATATTATAACAATAAATACAATTAATATCCCCTTTATACGAAACAACCAATAATTTTTATGAAAATTTCCGTAGAAATAGAAATTAAAACAAAAACCATACCTACCTATATTCAATAAATAATCTGAATAGTTACTAGGTCCTCATTCAAGTCATTAACACAAACATTAAAGTAATTTATCAATGGACTCTGATAACTAAGAAGTCAATAAAAATAACAGCTGCAATAAAACTCACCATTTAATCTGTCCTTTACAACTTGATGCGCGAAGGCCGCAGCCGCTGCCTGCCTCATGGGGTCCAACGCGACCCCCCAAGCACCCAAGGCCCCCAAAGCTCTATGTGCAGGCACCCTCACCACTCCAGGGTTTCCCCCAAACCCATATCCAGCTCCCAAACCCAGCCCTGGCCTCAATAAGAGACCTCCATTTGAATAAAGTCCAGGATTATGTGAAAAGTTCAACGGTAAGCTAGACTCTTTGCCATCATCTTTAGCACTCTCCGATTCCGTGTCTTGATCACTTCTGTCATCACTTTCCCTGGAATTTCTACGCTTGTCTATGTCTTCAAACTGTTTCCCTAAGAGACGGGATATACTGAAGGGTAGGTTAACCCTCGGTTGAGGGTCTGTCATGTGTTCGTTGGGGGAATCGTGATATCTTTCATGGTAACTATCGGAGTCTCTATCTTCTGAGTTTACACTTCTGTCACAGTGACCTGACAGTCTACTGTCAGAGTCAACATTGATCTCTTCTTGATCATCATCAGAATGTAGAGACGACATTATCAAAGTTTTTCACAGCACTTTTTAATTCACCGAACCAGTCCATTCATTTTTGTTCACTGATAAATTTTTCAAGTTCAAATTTCAAAACAAAAACAATTGGAACGCGTTTTTATTTTGAAAATTGTAAGGGTTGGCGCTCCACGGTCGACCGCGCGCGACCGAATCGTTACACAAAATATCTGACAAAACGAGCCAATCAGCGTATCCCCACCGCTGCACCTCTCAAACACGATAGTTTGACCGCACAAACGCCTCTACTAAGCCCGTTGAGTGGAACAGTTTCCAACAAAAGCTTAATACGATTTCCAAACATAAAAACTCGTTTGGACTCACTAACTTAAAGAGAACGATTCGTTCTGTCCCTCTCAAGGTACTTCTCGCTTCAATTGAGACCCCCCTCATTAATTTTAACACCGCAGTTTCGACTCTACCGGCAAGCAACAAAGTCTACAACAGCTTATAACGTGAAGTCAGTTGGCGCATTTTTGCTAGTGTTGTAACGAGGTAAACGGACGCAAGAACATTATGTTAGAAAAAGACCTTCGCGAGATTCTGATCGGGTTTCCGTGAGGTTAGAGCGGGACGGCTGTAGTTGTGTGAGAAGGCGTGGCCTGTAGTGTTGTAACGCGTCGTTTAAATCCAGTTATGGTCTGACAAATGGTGTACATATTAAGGGGGCAATGTTAGGAAACTATTTTTGAATCTTTTAAGACAGTTAAATTATTTACGTTCGGCGGTCGACCAGGCTTCTCCATAGACAATGCACTTTATAATAAAATAGATCCCAAGTTTCGTGTTATGGTCATAGATAAGTAGGGATAATGTATTGTTGAAGATAGCTGGTTTATTGTATTGTTTCTGAAGTTTCGAGAGTAAAGGGTGTTAGATTATGGTTTTGTGCGATAAGCGGGGATTGCATTTACAATAATGGTCGGGTCTTATTGGAATGTATTGGGTTATGAATTATGAATTATTTGACTTGGGTGACTGTGCATTTAGACGGCCGATAGGTTTAGAAACGGTTTGCATTTGCAGCATCAGGTTTTAGTTTGTATGAGTAGATTTTTAACAATGATTTTGTTAACAATTGTTGGCTTTTTTCTCAAATAAAATAAAAGCGCAGCAAGACATAGTAAGAAAAGTAAAATGGCTGATGATGCATTTCCTAATTTCTATTCCAGTGTCCGAATAGGTTCCTCAATAAAAAGCCTAATCTCTAGAAAAAACCGTATGTTGACTTTAAAAAATCGTTGTGGAAGATAGAACTAAATTTTATTTCTTTGAAATTTTCCCTACCAGTCCGAACCAAAGGGAGACTATGTTGACTTTTTTTTAGAATTTTTCTTTTACTATAAAATATCTTACAGCACCTATCGTGCGAGCACGGCCCTACGAAAATCTCATACAAAAATGCGACGTCACGATCACGTTTCGATACTGTCGACAACCGGACTTAGGGCACTAAAATAATCATACCATTCAGTCTGAGAAGAAAAAACTTTCATTAAATTAGTAGGAGTAGACTAGAAACATTACATGACGAATTGTCTTTGACATTTGACGGCCACTGTAGCGTAGCGGGTGAAGGTCCGCCTAGCGGGTTCAATTCCTGCCTCGGGACTAATATTTGTTACGATATGAAGATATTTGGGCAGGGTTATCTGGTTATTTTCTATTTATAATTTAAAATATCTTACATCTAAATAAATGTACTACATCTATCCATCACTACATAGTATAAAACAAAGTCGCTTTTTCTGTCCCTATATCATTATGTCCCTTTGACTGCTTAAATCTTTAAAACCACACAACGGATTTTGATGCAGTTTTTTTTAATAGATAGAGTGACTCAAGAGGAAGGTTCATATGTATAATAAAACTGTGCGAAGCCGGGGCGGGTCGCTAGTGTAGTATAATGTAGGTATTAAGTGTATAACAGATAACAAGTACCCATAACACAAGCTCTGCTTAGCTCGGGGCTAGATGATGTTGTGTGTATTGTCCAGCTTATTTATTTGCTTTTATTTGACTAATACGTTTTTAATAGATACTTTGTTAGCATTCTTGCAGCCGTCCCATTTTATCATTATCATTATCAGTCCGCAAATTAACTTCCACCAATTAACATCCTTACCTTATGCCTGATCCATACCAGCTGTGCGATTACGCTAAAACCGCCCATCCAAATTGATATTCTTGCGCCATTTCAATGGCCATCGCGCGCGTCCTTTCTATACAATTTCAAATTACGAAGGCCATTAAAAGGGGTTTCTTATGTCAGTTTTGAAAAAAAACTGACAAACGAAACAAAACTGACATATGAAATCCCTTTTAATGGCTTTCGTAATTTGAAATTGTAAGGAAAGGACGCGCGCGATGGCCATAGAAATGGCTCAAGAATATCAATTTGGATGGGCGGTTTTAGCGTAATAGCACAGCTGATTTACTGATTTCCTAACGGGTATGCGATTGCCATCTAAGATGTTTTAAGATTAAGTTACATTACCTAGTCTACTTTCTACATCTTCAGCATTCACAAGGCAAAACTGACACAATATCACTTTTCTGCAGTAGAAACTGACACAATATCTCTTTTCTGCAGAAGTATTTTGTTCTATCATCCGAGCCCTTCCTATCTCAAGGAGAGTTTCTGATTCCTTCAAACTTTCATTCTCTCTCTTTGCGTTCCTCTGAAACCGTCATCGTAAAAGACTTTCACAAGAACATTTTCAAAGACAGGTAGCGCTCTCATGGCAAAACTCATATGCCTATTGTACAGTACTCTTGTATCTTTTCTATCTTCCGAGCCCTTCCTATCTTAAAGAGAGTTTCTGATTCCTTCAAACTTTCATTCTCTCTCTTTGCGTTCCTCTGAAACCATCATAGTAAAAGACTCTCACAAGAACATTTTCAAAGACAGGTAGCGCTCTCAAGGCAAAACTCACACGCCTCTTGTATCTTTTCTATCTTCTGAGCCCTTCCTATCTTATAGAGAGTTTCAGATTACTTTAAAAATCCCTCTCTCGCTCTCTTTCTCTATTTGCGTTCCTCTGAAACCCTCATCTTAAAAGTCTCTCACGACAACTCTTTCTAAATATTTCACTGTTCAAGTACAAGGGAATGGTTATTAGACATTTGACGTGTTAAATATCTCTCTATCTTAAAAAACTGCTTCTTGAGCATTATCTACCTATCTATGTAAAAAGATAACATTTTTTTTAATGTGTATCCATGAAAATTTTTTGAAATATCTGTGAATATTTATTATTTTATATCTATTACTTAGCAGCAACACCAAAAGGCTAATTTTATAAACAAGGATTTCTTAGATATACCTCTTGAGGACGCCGATTGGTATAAATAAAATAAGTAAATAAATAATTCTGGACAATTCACATATCACATCGACTTAGCTTGAGGCTAGATCTTCAAGCTAAGTCGAGCTTGTGTTATGGGTACTAATGACTGATATACTCACAGTATTTTTTTGTTACTAAACATACCTAGATTAGATACATAGATAGATAGATAATAATCATTTATTCAAACATTAAGTTTTAAAGTAAACTTATCCTAAAGAGATGTAATGGAATTGGCGGCCATATCGCTTATAGCAATATCCTTCTTATATACCTAGCTAGATTATTATAATACATATTATTAGTATTGATATCGATTGATTTTGATATAGGGAAACTATTTCAATTGTAAGTACTTACTAATTCCAGTTATTTATAATCTTAAATTGTTAAAAAAGTTTATAAAATACCTATCCTATTATCACGAGATCATCATCATGTTATTCAACTTATTTCAAAACGAAACCTTCTTATTTTATACATAAAAGATATCTTTATTAACAACGAAAATTACAAGCAAAGAATAGAAAAAATACAACAAGTATTTACAATTGAAACCATTGAGCTAACTGCAGACGGTTGCAAACAGTCTAAAGGTAGCTCAATTGTACATAAAAGTTACTTTATTAGCACATTATTCCGTAGATTTAAACAGTAGGTGTTACATAACTATATGTAATATCATCTTCTTCTTTCATTAGGTAATTCGAGGAACAACGTAAAACAACGTATGTATGATGGTTTATGATAGCAAAACAACAGAATTGAGATTAGGTTTTTAAAGTACAGCGCCATCTCACGGCGAATAGCATCGAATTAGTAACTTGCATGAAATTAAAAATGAACTACATATTCTTTTAGACATCTAGCGATGAGTAGCAGAACTACACACTCTGCTACGATGCTACGAAGTGCTACAAAACGCCACTTCGTCGTTCGGCAGACAATACCGCGAATGAGACATTCGTCAAAATTTACAGGAAACGAAAAAAACGTATAAATTATACTGCACACGTCCCATTCTTTTAAATTAAAATATTTAGAACTATACATATGTGTTATGATAGTATAAATACATGTTTTTTTAAATATTATGGTAGTATGTCAAGAAAAAATCACGTTCGCGGTTTTTACCTAAATATTTTGGTAAAATCCTTTTATGTTCGCGGTTATGTTCTAGATTTAGAACAACAATTTTCTGTTAATAGTTTTTATTTTACTTAACTAATAATGTTATTTAAGCATTTAAGAATTAATAATAATCTTTAAAATAAATATAGTCAAAAGGTATTATATTTTATAATTTTAAAGTACATTTAATCTTTTGATCCAATCCATTCCAGTCCAAAATCATACAAAAATTTCTTCCCATCTTCTTCTGTTATATCCCGGCAATTAAGTCCTCCTTTTAAGCTTGCAACTGATATTCACCACGGTCCTCTCTATTTTACATCGTTGAATATATTGAATCCACTTTCCATTTTTTGATATCCTAAAGGGATTTGCTATTCAGTATTCATTCTTCCAATGAACCACCACCTTCACAATGTTTTATTTAGACCGCTACGAGGTTAGATGAAGATGTAATCCCGTTAAGTCTACAGAAGAAGAAACTACTGGCTGTGATGGAGTAAGCATTTGAGTGTATTGTTTAGGTACATTATTTTGCTATAAGACTTTCTTGTTATTTTGAAGAGGCAGAGGCTCTATTTCAGGGCGATCTGGAGTGCTAGGTAGAGTTTGCACTGACGGTGGGGAGTGATCTGAGACTGTTGCTCTATTAGTGTCAGCAAATTCTGCTGAGGCTGATGAGATGCGGAGGAGACGAAAGGTCCAGGTTGTGACTGAGACTCTATTTCAGAGCGATCTGGAGTGTAGGTAGAAGTCGATCTGTTGGTGGAGGATTCACAGACTGCTTCTACTTGAGTGACAACACAGTTTGAGTGAGGATGAAGACTTAAATCCATACAGGAAAGCTGAGCAAAAACTTCCAGGCTCTGACTAAGTATCTACTTTGAGACGTTTCTCTTCGCTATCGTCATGAAAATAATTTGCATGACGGTAGCGAAGAGAAAATGTTCTCTGTTTAAGCGCGATTTCTTTTAAATTCGTCCTATTATTGTGTAAAATTTTGAATGCCATGTCATTTACAAAATTTTCATCTTATGAGTTGTCCAAAACGCTGTAAAAATAACAACTGTTTAAAATATTATCCAAATAATGCTATAACTTTACTAAAATCATTTGTTCTTATGTACCTATTTATGTAGGTATAAAGTACATGAAATAGGCTCACACATGACGTTCATTTAACTTAGTGCAGATTCATCAACATATTTTGCAAAGAAAACATGAGGAAAAGTTATTGAAAATAAAAAACTTGCCCAGATATGACAGCGTCAAATGTTGCACTTGCGCTAGGAATAGCGCGGCAGTGCTAAGGAACTGTCATATTCGCGGTTTTTTTTGACTCTAAATCACGTTCGCGGTTTTGGCATGACTCGAAAACATAGGGATCGGTGCAACTTTAGGGAAAAATTTTAATGTAGGAATGTGTATTTGAACGAGTAGAATCGAATAAACAAAAAAAAAGGTTTTCGTCAAAAATGTCGCATTCGCGGTATTGAATGCCTGACGACGACTTGCTACAGTGTTGGTCCGTACGGCTTGCAACCGTCTGCAGTTAGCTCAATGGTTCCAATTGTTTTTAATACTACGTACTTATTTTTTTTCTATTCCTTTTAAATTTATTGTAGGAGATCTGGGGTCGAATTCCACTAATGTCAAAACAAAGGTCTCAATAGTGCCATTCAATCAAGATGATGAAAATGACGTTGGTATTCTACTAGAATTTGAGGTTCATCCATAGATAGCTGTGACGATAAACTTTTTAACTACCAATTTGACATTCTAATTATGAAAGTCTCTTCAAGCGCAAAAAATAGGAGAATACCAAATGCATATGGCCCCGTGTTATGTTTCTAGATAACCACCTAATATAGAGCTACTACAATACATTACAAAGATAGATACTTTTTATTATAAATAGAAAACACCCAAAACTCCGGAACAATTTTTTTTTCTAATATTTGTATATCCCATGGGAACTCATTTATGGGAAAGAAAGTAGCTTATGTGTTATTCCAGGCTGGGACTAGAACTACGTCTCTTCAAAATTTCAGGCCGATTCTTTCAGTAGTTTTTGCGTGAAAGAGGGACTAGTTAAAAAGTTATTAATCTTTATTAATTATGTGAACCTAGTTAATATGTAGTGTGTCGCATCGTCTTATTAATATTTTTTTCATTTCATTTAGTACAATTACTTACCTATAGATAAGGTAATTAATACATGTTGTTTTGGATTTCATAAGAATTGGTGAGTCGTTGTTGAGTTCTGTGGTTGATAGGTTATGCAGAATGCCTTGATGCATGAAATTGAATTTTGCTAGCTGTATTTTATAGTCTCCAAATTCTTAACTGACTGGTTGAGCAGTTGGTAAATAAATTGATTAAAAAATATATTTCCGGGAGATGTTTTGATAAATGTGAAATGAAATTGAAAATATGAGCATTAATTTAATTTTATTGGTTTCGTTGTTTTTTGGATCAAAAGCTGGTGAGTGTTAATATCCAGAACCTTATTATTAATATATTAAAAACGCTAAAATTTTTATGGATAGGTCGTTTTATTTTGTCTATTTTAGGAAGAGATACTTACAAAAACAGAGTTTGGTGGCCCCCAAGAGCAACATCGTATCTCTTCCTAAACTAGACAAATAAACTACAACAGATGCATTACAAAAAAGATAATAATAGGTTTAATAATAATAGGTGTTCAGTTTAACAAACTGAACACGGTGAACCTACATCTAACATGTTTTGGCTCAGCTATATGCTCTTACACTAGGGTTGCCAGATCGCCGGGATTTCCGGAATTGTCCCGGAATTTCGCGTCTTGTCACGTGTCCAGTAAGGTATAATTGTCCCGGATTCCGGAAATCGTACAAGAAATGTAGATTTTTAGGATTGGCGGACCTGAAGCCCCAGCACATAAATTACACCACTCGCATGGCGGAACTTGTTTTTTCAGGAGGCGCCGGCTCATAAATGGGACTCGAACTTTCATTTAGCAGGTGACGACCTTTTTTTTAGCTGTCCCGGACGTGGTATTTTTCTATCTGGCAACCCTATCTTCCACACATAGAGGAACTATATGTGAAAGGACGCGGGTTTTCAGCCAAAACCATAACTGAATCTATAATAAAAAAAATCAGTAGAATATTTCTCATCTTCCAGGAGTAATAATGAACTCAACGCGTCGGATCCTCCAAGGCTCCCCCGTTGGAGAGACCAGACCGTACATGGTGTACCTCCGACCAGCGCCGGCTGAGCTGGAGAACCACGACCCCAACTGGCTCTGCGGAGGAGCCATCATCCACGAGCGATATGTGCTCACCTCTGCGGCTTGCATTGAGGATATCAAACATTTCTATGTTATATCTGGAACTAACAAGTAATTACTATTTGAATTGATATGAAAAGATACAGAACATGCTTAAAAAAGGAATTTGAGCCGAAGATTTAGGATCAAATCCACATTCAAATGGGGAATTTTTTTATTGGAAATCACTATTCTACGAATAAAAAAATAAACAAATAATTCAATAATTCGGACTCGCGCACGAAGTATCTTTAAAATCGGCAAAAAATCGTGTGTTTGTATGAGAGCCCGTCTTGTTTTAAGTATTTTTTGTCATAGCGGCAACAGAAATACATAATTTGTGAAAATGTCTCTTGTGTGTAGCTATCGCGGTTCTTGAGACACAGCTTGATGACAGACAAACGCCGGACTGACGGTCAGACATTGAAGTTTTAGTAACGGTCCCGTATTTACCCTTTGGGTACGAAATTCTAAAAAGGAAACTGAGGATATCAAACATTTCTATGTTATATCTGGAACTAACAAGTAATTACTATTTGAATTGAAAAGACTTTATATGGACGACACAGAATATACTTGAATAGGAAAATACTACTCTAAGAATATAACATATTATTAAAAATATTTATGTACGGGTATTTATCGCGATTATTTACCTATTTATATATAATATAGCTATGTTATGTTATAGCTAAGTGTACTCGTCGTAGGCCGGTTTCTCAATGCGTCGCGGACACTGTTAAGGCGATATCAGACGGTTCACTTTTCGTTCATCTTTGTCTTTCATTGGGCATCTTTTACTCGAAATGATTCGTCTGAACCCCAAATGAAGAAAGAGAGAGAAGAGTGCCCAATGAATTCACTGATGAACCGATCCGACGATGTCAGATTTTTTCATTCGGCATCGTTCACTCCCACTCCGAATGAACGAAAAATAAACGGTCTGCACACAGAGAGAACGTTCACTCGGATTCGGCCATTTTGTCTCGAACCCGGTAGCAGACGCCCGTCCCGTTGCGTCACGGAAAATTGGCGGCAAAATGGTAAAAACGACTTCAGCCGATGACTTATTTAAAGTAAATAACAGATGAACGTTCTTTTCTTTGTCATTCGCAGTAAGTCGTGTGAACATGGAGTGATCGAAAAATGAAGCATTCATTCGTGTGAATGTTCTCTCGAGTGAACCGTCTGATATCGCCTTTAATGTTGTGTGTCGTCATCCTATCAATGAAGAAGAAATGCGGGTAGTTGAAAATTCAGCTGACCCCGTTTCGCAGAGGCGGCAGCTCCAGTTACTCCAGTCATCTCGTGACCACGACAGTGTGTAAACCTGTCGAAACATCGGGAAAAATAGGTAAATAAACGCGATAAATACCCGTACATAAATATTTATAATAATACCTGATCGCGTAAGTTTAAAAAACTTAAAATAAACATATTATTCAATAATTAGACTTGCACACGAAGAGTTCCAAATGTATAAAAACAGCAATAAAAACATATTTGTTGTATGGAAGCCTCTTTAAATATTTATTGTATTTCTAATATTTATTGATAAAGCAGCAAAAAAAGTTATAATTTGTGAAAATTTCAACTGTCTAGCTATCGGTTCTTGCCTGGTGAAAGACAGACGGCCAGCGAAGTTTTAGTCACAGGGTGGTATTTACCCTTTGAATACGGAAACCTAAAAGGCTAAAAAGAAACTAATTACTTAGGCCTACGTGGTTACCAACTAACACTTTTGTTCTGTTTTTCATCGAGATATCTCGGCAGGTATAGTTAATTAACACCTAGCATTAGTATTTTCGCAAGTTGCTTGATAAAACACAGAGTGTCGATCCAAAAAGGTGTCAACTCAGAATTGCTGAATATAACAAAAGATTACCTTCTCAGCGCTCGTTTTATGTTGACCCTCGTGTAGACTTATCTATATACAAGATCTATGTATATAGATAATCTATATCTTGTCTATATCTTGTCGTGTCTATGTCTTTATTAACAACAAAAATTACAATCACGGAATGGAAAAAAATACAACTAGTAGTAGGTATATACAATAGAAACCATTGAGTTAACTGCAGACGGTTGCAAACAGTCTAAAGGTAGCTCTATATAGATATATATTTGATTTGATTTTGTTCTACATGTTGGACAAGCATCTTCTTGCCCCATGCTACTTTACATAGACGTATAGACTAGATCACTAATATAACACTAATATTATGAGTGCGAAAGTTTGGATGGTTGTTACCTCTTCACGTCGAAAAAACTTAACATTTCAGTCTGAAATTTGAATAGTCGTAGTTATAGGTCTGGATTAATAAAAAGGTTTTCACCAATTTTCACGCGGGTGATGCTGCATGTCGCTGCTAGTATAGTAATAATTTGTAATTATTCTTTATCATCTGCAGGTGGATTCCACCGACCGAAGAAAATGACTGCATTAAATACGGAAAAAAGAAGGCTATTTGGAAATGTGAACCAACAAGTAAGTACCTATACATATACCCCTTCAGCCACTTTGGTAACTAACTGATTTGTAACCAGTTACGTAAAAACAATTTGCTTCACTAATTTGTAACCAGTTACAATTCATAATACAATCAAGCATCAATCTTTCTCTTTGCAATTTTCTTTTGGAAATTAATTTCAAAACCAATAAATACAGCTATAAATAAATAAGGCTGGACAAAACTTCATCTAGCTAAGCTAAGCAGAACTTGTGTTATATACCGACTTAGGTACATACTAGATGACTTTTTTTTATCCACAGACTTATATACAATACAATATAATTGCATCTTATTTCCACCACCCTACAGGTTATTTCTTCGACGGCGCTGAGTTCGACAACATTCGCTGGATGTCGAACGACATCGCCGTAGTCAAAACAGAAGATGACTTTAACTTCGCACGGAAGGTCAAAGGCTGTGACTTTACGCCTAAGAAGATAGCCTTCAATAATATCACCGTTGAGAAAGAGAGAGCGGGAACCACGGGGTCAGTTGCAGGGTGGGGGTCAATTGAAAGATTTGGTAACATACATGTAAGGCCTACTTATTTACTTATTGTCACTACATAATATAAAACAAAGTCGCTTTCTCTGTCCCTATGTCCATAAGTCCCTATGTCCCTTTATTTGATCTTAAATCTTTGACACTACGCAACGGATTTTGATGAGGCTTTTTAAAATCGATAGAGTGATTGAAGAGGAAGGTTTATACGTATAATAAAACCGTGCGAAGCCGGGGCGTGTCGCTAGTTGTGTATAAATTCAAACAGTTTTTATTAATCAGAATATGTTAATAAAATTATACTCAAGTAAAAATAAAATAGTATAAATTCAATCATTCCATCCATCCTAACGTTGCCGAGAAAAAAACCGAGAAAAAAATCTAAAGAATTACCTCTATTTATTTTTTTTAAGATTATCTTACTAATATTTTAATACGAAAGTTTGTATGGATGGATTAAGTTTGATGGATAGATGGATGTTTTTTACTCCTTCACGCAAAAACTACTGAACGGATCTGGCTAAAATTTGGCACAGAGATAGATTATAGTCTGGAATAACACAAAAGCATATTTTATCCCGGAATTCTCAAGGGAACGGGAACTACTACTAAGCAAATACTACTGAACGGATCTGGCTTAAATTTGGCATAGAGATAGATTATAGCACATAGGCTATATTTAATCCAGAATTCCCACGGGAACGGGAATCACGCGGGTGAAACCGCGAGTATACTCGAAATACTAATCCTGCGCAGACGAAGTCGCGGGCACCAGCTTGTTTTATACATATCACTACATAGTATAAAACAAAGTCGCTTTCTCTGTCCCTATGTCCCTATATCCCTATGTATGCTTAAATCTTTAAAACTACACAACGGATTTTGACGCGGTTTTTTTAATTTATAGGGTTATTCAAGAGGAACGTTTATACTTATAATAAAACCGTGCGAAGCCGGAGCGGGTCGCTAGTATTTATTATTTGAAATTATTAGGCACCTATATCACAATTATAAATTAAATTGTAATAGTTATTAATTAATAAACATTGTAATTTTCAGGGAATGCTGAGGTCATCTGATAATTCCAAAGAACTCCTAGAAACGGAGGTTAAGATAATATCTAAGAAGAACTGCAAGAAACGATGGCCAGAGCGGTACCACGGGATCATCGAGGATTCCATGATCTGTACTAAAGATGGGATGGATTCTGAAGTTATGCCGGCGCCATGCGATGTACGTACACATCACTACATCATCAATATATACTAGTCCACGGCTGGACTTAGGCCTCCCCTAATGAGCGCCCTCCGGCCAGGTGGGATGATGATGATGCTCGGAGTTTCTCTGAAGGATAGGATTCGATATAAATACATCCGACAGAGAACCAAAGTTATCGACATAGCTCAAAGAATTAGCAAGCTGAAGTGGCAGTGGCCGGCCATATCTCGCGAAGAATCGATAACCGTTGGTGTAAACGTGTTCTTGAGTGGAGACCGCGACTTGGTAAACTTAGGGTAGGACGCCCTCCGGCCAGGTGAGCGCGATAGCGACCTCACTATAGTCACTTCTCGCTGTCTGTCCCTTCCGATTTATTAGATCAGTGATTCAGAGGAAGGTTTATTATCCTACTAATATTATAAACGCGAAAGTTTGTAAGGATGGATGGATGTTTGTTACTCTTTCACGCCAAAACTACAGAACGTTTATGGATGAAATTTGGCACAGAGATAGATTATAATCTGGAATAAAGCTTAGGCTATATTTTATCCCGGTATTCCTATGGAAACGGGAATTACGCGGTTGAAACCGCGTGGCGCTGCTAGTGTAAAATATACTCGAATAGTGTATAATATACCCGGGGCGGCTCGCTAGTGCCTACGTATTATAGAGGTATCATCCTCATGGACATAAAAATCAACCTCGTTGAATCCAAACGACTTAGGCATGTGTTCACTAACTGGGGGGTTATTCTGTAATGTATTGTATTGAGTATATCAGTCATCTAGTACCCATAACATAAGCTCTGCTTAGCTTGGGGCTAGATGATGTTGTGTGGACTGACCGGAATTATTTATTTATTTTTATTCACAATGGCCAATCCACTAGCGTGTTACATAAGTACCTAAGACAAGATAGATGCGTGGAATCATACAAAATGGTATTTAGAACACATTGTGACGTCACAAGATTTGTGCGTGGAATCTCTTAGGTCATAGTGAACCCCCCTGATAATCGGAAAATTAGACAGCTTTGTCGTTTAATGTATGAAAACTTATGACTAAAACGAACAAACAAGTGTTAAAAATCTAACCATCTATTGGTGAACGGCATGTTTTAAAAAAGAAAATAATCATCAAAAAAATGTTAAGGCCGTGCTCACTTTGTATACGAATTAGTTCGAAGTGGAACGTTTGGCTACGAACGACTAATTCGAGCTTACTAATTTGAGCGTTCCCATAATTCCTTGAAATGGCGGGATAATTCGTGTGTAATCGTATATTTTCTCACGAGAAGTATTAGTATTAAGAATTCAAAGTGAGTCACAGTCTTAACATTTTCTTTTGATGATGTTTTTCTTATTTTCTTAAAAACATGTCATCATCATAAAAATGGCCTTTTCGGGATCCAATCTCGGATGTATGTAGGCCTCTTCCCTTATTTTCCACTCCTCACGATCTTTGGCCCGTCAAAACATGTATTAGGGTGACAAAACTAAATCGAGCTGTGCTGCGCTGTACTGCGCTGTGCTATGTTTGGTCAACTCATTGACGCAGCACAGCACAGCGCAGCACAGCATGGTTTGTTTGTATCCTCATTAAAATATTAGACGAGCGAGTTGACGTTGACACAGCACAGCGCAGTACAGCGCAGCACAGCTCGATTTTGATTTGTCACCCTTATAGTAGGTAATATTTGATAACCGAACCGATGCATAAATACAAAACAAAGCACCCCTAAGATGCTAAAACCTAAATATTCCAGGGAGAAGTGAACTGCAAAGCTTTAATGTACTCCGATGAAGTTATAGAAGACGAAGACTACAAGGAGAGCAGGCGTATCTTAGATCACAACATGACAGCCGTGCGCTCTTCGTTAAACAAGGATGCTAGAAGAACTAAAGCATCCACTATCGGAGGATTCTGTGAGGTTTGTTTCAAAGTTTTTCTGGCAATGATGTAGGTCTGATTCAAAGAAAATCTCTGACAAATCTGACAAAGAAAATTACAATCAAGGTATAGAATCAAACAAAAACTATAGTTTATACTTAAACAATTGAGCACGGTTGCAAATAGTCTAAAGGTAGCTCAAATTGATATGGATCATATCAGCCAGCGTCTTGGAGACACTTTTTATTGTTATACCAGAGTCTAAGCGTTCCCAAGACACTGGCTGAATTGCTACGCTATTTGACAATGCTGCGCTATGGCGCTCATTAGGGGAGCCTATGTCCAGCTGTGGACTAATTTAGGCTGACGATGATGATGATGATGACAATGCTGATGCACTGAGTCAGATACTCACCTGGGGCCGAATTCCACTATATAATTTCAAAACTAAAGTATTAATAGTGCCATTCAATCAAGATGTCTAAAATGACGTTTGTGCATTTGGTATTTTACTATTTTGGTATTTTACTTGAAGAGACTTTCATAATTAGAATGTTAAATTGGTAGTCTTAAAGGTAATCGTCACAGCTATGAATGTACCTCAAAAAGTTTGAGCTAGTAGAATACCAAAAAGAGTTTAACACTGACATTTTGACACGATACTATTTAAATAGTAGAATACCAAAAAGAGTTTAACACTGACATTTTGACACGATACTATTTAAATAGTAGAATACCAAAACGAGTTTAACACTGACATTTTGACACGATACTATTTAAATGGTGAAGTGGAATTCGGTCCCTGCTTAGCTTGGGGCTAGATGATGCTGTGTGGATTGTCCAGAATTATTTCAATTATGCATTATCAACTTTGTAGAATGACCACGGAGGCCCTCTGGTGATAGGCCAGGGATCAACTGCGATGGTGATAGGCGTGATATCAGCCACTCAGACTCACGAGGTATCCAACAAGTGCTTCGGTCCGTACCTCTTCTCCAGTGTTTGGAAGAACCGCCATCTGCTGTCGTGCGCTATCGATAAGGAGAAATGGGGGTAAAGAACGACATTCATAATGGAGAAGTTCTTATGTGAAGAAGTTTTTAATTCTTATATGAAGAAGTTCTTCATTCTTAGTTCTAGCCATCTTTATTAACAACGAAAATTACAATCAAGGAACAGAAAAAATAAAAATACCTAGTATATACAATTGAAACTATTGAGCTAACTGCAGGCGGTTGCAAACAGTATAAAGATAGCTCAGTTGATCCATGTCAATACCAGTCGGAAGCGGCCCCAAGACACCGGCTGTATTACCATGCTGTATGGCAAGGCTCTTAGTTCTTCATTCTTATTGAGAATATATGATTTATATGAAGAAGTTCTTCATTCTTCACGATTAATATGACCGATGTGGCGTGGCGGGCGAATGCGCCTGCGACGCAGAAGTTTGCGGGTTTAATCCTGACTTGGGACAGATGTTTCCACGATCTGCAGATTTTTGTTCAGGGGTTCTGAGTATTTTCTATTTGAGGTAAAAAATATCTTTTTAGGTATTTAATGATTTACCTTGAAAAGGCGACTTGGGTAAATCAAGACTAACAACTTTTGTTCTAGGATTTTATCTAAATCATTATTTATTTCTCATAAAAATAAATATAAGTAAATTTTCAGGTCTAATTTTCTCTCGGCTGAGAGATCGAGTAGCAGTCGTAACAATCAGCTGACTGCGCACCAGTGTTGGGCATTAATCAATTAATAATTTAATCATCTTAGTAATTGATTGAAAATTTAATTGCAATTAATTTAATCACAATTAATTTAATTGCAATTAATCTGTTAGTTGCATATTGCAATTAATTTATTTAAATTTACTCTTGTTAATTGTAAGATACAATTAAAATAATTCAACTAATATTTTTAATTGTTGTAAGAAACAATTAAAACTAACAATTGATAATCATGTTTCACTGCATCTACACATATAAATGATCTTTCTTGTTGCTACTTGTTTCGCCGTGAAACTTTCCGTCCGTTTCTTGACATCGTTTGACAAACTTGTACACTCTCGCTCAAACTTAAGGCCTTGTACGTAACTGTCTCTGTCTTTCGTATAGTATCATTATGTATAGTTTGACGGACTAAATTGAAATAAAAATAGTATCTCATTACTTATAACTGGCCTTTTTTTTCTAACTTCCACAAAGAACGATTTAGCGCGGCCTGGAACCAACGGCTTTCTGCTGACTTTGCGCGATCATCAGTCAACCTTGTGGAGAGTCCTGGCCCGTGCCAACCCTCTGTTTTATATTATTTCTATTTACATAATTTAAATTTATTTGATTGATATTTAATTGCAGGAATAATTTACGATTAATTGTTAATTGAAACACTAACAGTTAACAAATAATTAATTGTTAATTGAAACGTCACAGTTAACAATTGATCAATTGTTAATTGCTATTTCACAATTAACAATTGATCAATTGTTAATTGATATTTCACAATTAACAATTAATCAATTGTTATTTTTAATTGTACCTTGCAATTAAATTTTGCCCAACACTGCTGCGCACATATCAGAATCGAATAAATGAAACATAAGTAGGTATGTAGGTCTTTACGAGACATAATATGTCTTGTCATTATGTAGATATATATTATATAGATAGAACTAACAATTGATAGAAATTCCTAGCAAAACTAAAAAAAAAACTGTAGATGTATAACGTTTTCGCAAAAGTCAGAGAACTAAAGTAGTCTTGATTGCCCCAAGCCGCCTTATGAGGTTAATCATTATATACCCTGTATGTGTTTTTTTCCAAGTGTAACCGAAATCATCATCATCATCATCATCAACCTATATCAGTCCACTGCTGGACATAGGCCTCCCCCCATGAGCGCCATAGCGCCCTGTCTTCAGCTTGACGCATCCAGCATCTGCCAGCAGTCTTTCGCAGATCGTCATCCCACCTGGCCGGAGGGCGTCCTACGCTACGTTTACCGAGTCGCGGTCTCCACTCAAGAACACGTTTACCCCAACGGTTGTCGGTTCTTCGCGAGATATGGCCGGCCCATTGCCACTTCAGCTTGCTAATTCTTTGAGCTATGTCGATTACTTTGGTTCTCTGTCGGATGTATTCGTTACGAATTCTATCCTTCAGAGAGACTCCGAGCATAGCTCTTTCCATAGCTCGCTGGGCGACTTTGAACTGGTGACCAGCCCTACCGTGAGTGTTCACGTCTCTGCTCCGTAGGTCATTACGGGTAGGACGCACTGATTGTATTGATTGTATTGACTGTAACCGAAATCACTACATAGTATAAAACAAAGTCGCTTTTTCTCTCCCTATTTCCCTTTGACTGCTTAAATAAAAAAATCTAGTACCCATAACACAAGCTCTGCTTAGCTTGGGGCTAGATGATGCTGTGTGGACTGTCCGGAATTATTTATTATTATTTATTATTATTAAATTGTTTAGAATATCGTATCGTATTGTAGTATCTAAACTACGCAACATTATAGTGCGGTTTTTTTAATAGATAGAGTGATTCAAGAGGAATGTTTATACGTATAATAAAACCGTGCGGAGCCGGGGCGGGTCGCTAGTATAATAATAATAATAGGACGAGTGCTTAGCGTGTTTATTTAGCAAAACGTATTCGTGTCGTACGATGACGCATTTGCAAGTCCTCACTTTTACCATAGGGAGTCAAAATTATAATCAAAGTGCTTTATTTCCTTTAGACCTTACAGGACACGTCATAAAATACATTTTTAAATAAATAAAATTAAAAGTGAATAGGCTCTTCGAGTTCAGACACTAGTTTCCTTCAAATAATCAAATATCGTTTTACTCAATAACTTGCTATAACTAAGTTTGGGGCTAGATGATGATTTGTTGTTTGTCAAGTATTACTTATTATTTACTAGATGCGCCCCGCGGCTTCGCCTGCGAACCAGAGTTTTTTTACATAAAATTTTCAGAAATTTAATGCACACCCCCTCAACTAAGGGTTATTGTGAAAGAATAAAAAATACGTATTTGTTTATTCACTCCATAGTTGATTTAAACCGAGTTTTGAGTGAATCGAACCAAGGAATAATTATTTTCCATACAAACTTTACCACCCTTTTTCAACCTCTCAGAGGTTAATTAAAAAAAATATTAGCCCATGTGCTATTCCAGATCCTAAACACCAAATTTCATCTAAATAACTTAAGTGAATAGTTAAAGAGATTACTAATAACAAACATTCACACAGACTTTCCCATTTATATATAACTAGCGACCCGCCCCGGCTTCGAACGGTTTTATTATACGTATAAACCTACCTCTTGAATCACTCTATCTATTAAAATAGACCGCTTCAAAATCCGTTGCGTAGTTTTAAAGATTTAAACATACATAGGGACATAGGGACAGAGAAAGCGACTTTGTTTTATACTATGTAGTGATAGTTAGATTATTTATGATTAGAGATTTCACAACAGTAACCGGTTCTTCTTTATTTTCTTTATAGTGAGACCTGCAGAAGACTATTAAAGACCTTGAAGACCCAATTGACAGAGACTAATTTCGATTGGAACGCCCACCCTGATGGGTAAGAAAAGTTTCTTTGAGCATTCCTGAGTCTCTACCTAAGTATTTTAAGTACATACTAGTATCTGCCTACGGTTTCGCACTCGTTGTTTCTATGGAAACGTTTCAAGGCTATTTCTATCCCACAGGAACTGGGATTTATGGGCCTATGTTTTATTAGGTGAAAATACACGGTTCACTTTTGTCTTTCACTTTGGATGAAGCAACCAAATTGACCCATGTAAACTTATAAGCGAATCATTCATTTCATCATGTCATCATGTCATTGTATGTTGTCGTTCTACGGCGTTGAAAGAATTGAATATGCTCAATATTTTCACTTTCAGCGTTCAATCACGGTTCAACCATATTCATTCAATTTCCGTCTATTTTCACCCAAGGCTTTATGCTCTAGAACTGTTTTCCCGGCCAACTTCAACCCGAGTCTCTTCAAGACGAGAGTGAATAGGTATCTTCTAGACTTTCCTGATACATCCTCGGCCACATCGTCACTTACCATCAGGTTAGATTGTGGTCAAACTATGGTTTATTGCTGATTATAAAACTACATTGTCTGCTAAAAATTTCAGCCCGATCCAGACTCAGCCCGCGGCTTTATAATGAACTATCTATACGGTCTCTTGAAAAATCCTGTAACACGTGTTTAAGGCGCAAACAGCACCTAAAGTGGCGCCCTGATCTGTAGTATTTACATTTTGTCTATTTTAGGAAGAGATACGCCTTTGGTGGCCACCAAACTCTGTTTTCGTATCTCTTCCCAAAATAGACAAAATGTAAATACTACAGATGCATTAAAAAAGCTTAATATTACCTCGTGGCACGCGTTTGAAGGCCTGCATTGAATGCAAAGGCGGCCATTTTAAATGATTTATTTTTAAATACAGATCTAGATGTCAGTAGTTTTAATTTTGATATCCAATAAATGAATACTCAACTAAGCTCCAAAAATATTTTAGTTTTACTGTGTCTCAAGACTTATGAACACACAAGGTATAGTTTTAACAAAATGTACTCACATAGGTACGTGTGAATTTTGAAAATTCCTTTGTTTAACGGAATTATAAGATAAAATAAGTGGGGACGCCACTTCACAAACATAAATATAATTTGTGTCATGTTTATGTTTTTAAATTATAGAGGTATACTGAAGATGTTTTTTTACAGACCAGCAAAACAAGACAACACGGTAACGACTACAGCTGATACATAAGTAATGTAGAACGTTACGATATAGTCCAAAACGAAACGACAATTGTAATACAAATAAACGTTTGCATAATAAAAATATAAACTTACCTAATTTACCTTAGTTTTATTCCAACCTAGATAAAGATATATTTATTTGACAAAGAAACGGCACAGACATAAAAAGAAGGTAAAATCGTACCTAAGTAGTAGGTTTTACAGAATATACACATTTAGAAAGTAATAATAATAATAAAAGCCCAACCCCACGTCCGTGCTGACCATCTATGCCACGTGAGGGGCAGACACTTGCAATGAAATAACCTAGCAGGTGACAAAAAAGGGTCCTGGCAAACCCATCAATATGGAGAAACGTATTAATGAAGTAAGTATATGGTCGCTTCCCGGGGGCGATCGCCGGGGCGCGTCTGGAGCCGATGCTGGGCGCTACAGCATACGAACCATCGGTGGCGAGGGTAATGGGCGGCCCTCTGCCGGGAATCCCGAACAATGCGAGTCCACAAGAAGGTATGTATGACCTACGGCCGCTTACAAGAAGCCGGAGCAGACCTCTAACCGGCAAGGTCCAACGTAGCAGGACTGTTGATGATGTAGGAGCTAAGCGGCTTACCCCTATCGAGGAAAGGGGTCAATGCAGCCAGAAAGATGGGGCTGAAGAGGTACAAGAAGCCCTATCACCTTTGTCCTCGCCTTCTTCTCTCTTTCCCTCACTTCCTTCTTCTCCACAATCTTACTTGAACTTAAATTCTACAAGTTCTTCGCTTTCTTCTTCTCCGAAATCTTCGGTCTCCAACAGAAGACTATTAGAGCAGTTAATAGTCACACCTCTCTCACACAACCTAAGAAGTAGAACAGTAACCCCGGTTGAGGATGTTTCGCAGCAGGCTTCGGCCATCCAACCTGCGACCACCAAAGCTGGCAAAACGAGAGTGCGCATGAAGTGGAATGACGAAATTAATACTTTCATCATGCGCACATATTTATATGTAACCAATTTAGAAACCGATAAGATAATGTACTGCAAGAAACTTTTCGACCAGTTCAAAATAAAATACCCAACCTTAAATGTATCATCTCAAAGAGTCGCCGATCAGCTGCGAGTAATTATTCGTAATAAACGATTGACAGAAGAACAAATTAATAAACTCAAACTAGAAGTATCTGAACAACTACGATGCGAACAAGAAATAAATGAAGATGCAACACCTTTAGTACCAGCATGTCAGACAGAGCAAACATGTACACTGACACCTAGCATTTCTCAGTCTGACACAATTCTTACTCTCCAAAGGAGTCAAACACCACCTATACAACTGGACTCAGGCCCAAATGTAGACACATCTATTGTCCCATCTTCTATAACACAAACATCAAACATAGCGCTCCAAGAACTAATTGAGCAGCTTAAACAAACACTGGACATATATACTGACATAGATCCGACCACTAGGCCTAGACTACCACGCTTACGAGAAAATAAGAAGTTGTATGAAATAGTGCATGCCTTTAACCACGAAATTTTAGGAAGATTCTGTAATAATAACTCTAACTTAACAGATATACATACGCTGATGTATTGTAGCGCTCTAGTGATTTCCAGAAACTTAGGATATAAAATCTCATCCCAACAAGACCATCACTTTAAAACAAGCAAAAATGAAAAACCGGCATGGCAAATTAGATTAGAAAGAGATATTTTAAACATTAGGGCTGATATTGGTAGATTAACACAGTACATAAATAATAATAATAGTAAAGAAAAATTAAAAAATAAGGTAAAAGTAATATTTGACAAGTATAAAGTTCATTCTAGTCACGAAAATTATAATAACAGACCCGAGGAATTCTTAGATACATTGAAACAAAAACTAACTTTAAAATCACAAAGGTTAGCTCGGTACAAGAAAGCGCTACAGAGAAAAATTGTTAATAAACTTTTTAGTACTAATGAGAAAGTATTTTATAGAACACTAAAAGATGGCCCAGATAAAATTACTACGAAAGATTTACCCACAGAAGAAGAACTAAAAAACTATTGGGAGGGTATATGGAAAAAGGATAGGGAACACAATGAGCAAGCAGAATGGATAAAAGTAGAGGAAGAAAAGGCTGATGTTATTGAAGAGATGGAATATGAGGGAGTGTCAAAAGTAGATATAGAAATAGTTACGAGAAGGATGAAGAACTGGAAGGCTGCCGGGATAGATGGAATTCATAACTTTTGGTACAAAAAATTTAGTAAACTTCACGAATTCCTAGCAAAAAGCGTATCAAACATCATTAGTGGAAATGAAAAACTACCAACTTTTGCTACTAGAGGAATGACTTTCATGATACCTAAAAGCAACGACACTGCCAATCCTTCTCAGTATCGTCCAATCACATGTCTTCCTACCATTTACAAACTTATAACATCCTGTATTACCAATAAAATCAACCGCCATCTAACGAATAATAATGTGCTCGCTGAAGAACAAAAAGGATGAAGACAAATTCACAGGGGATGTAAAGAACAACTTATAATAGATTCCACCATACTCAAACATGCAACTTCCAATAGCCGTAACTTACATTTAACATATATTGACTATCAAAAAGCTTTTGATAGTGTACCGCATTCATGGCTAATTCGCGTTTTACAGATCTATAAAGTTAATCCTGATATTATCACCTTCCTGGAAAGCACCATGAGTACTTGGCGGACAACACTATCGTTGAGAAATAACACCACTTCACTCACCACACAAGAGATTCCCATTGAAAATGGTATTTTTCAGGGAGATTCATTGAGTCCCCTCTGGTTTTGTCTTGCCTTAAACCCACTATCACATTTGCTAAATAAATCTAAGTTTGGATACAAACTAACCACAAACACCACCATTACCCATCTCATGTACATGGACGATATTAAGCTTTTTGCTAAAAATAAATTGGAAATGAATAAATTAATTAACGTAACTTCACAATTCAGTAAAGATATAAATATGAGCTTTGGGTTAGACAAATGCAAAACATTAAATTTACATAAAGGCAAAATAACAACTACGGGTAATAATGAAGAAAATATTTTTGACGTCATGAATGAAAACGATACGTATAAATATTTAGGACTCCACCAAGGCAGAACAATAGACCATGTAAAAATTAAAAGAGATATAAAAAAGGAATATTTCCATAGAATAAATCTTATATGTAAAAAACCTTTGAACTCAAAAAATCTTTTTAAAGCTATCAATACATACGCCATTCCAGTGCTTACTTACACGTTTGGGATTGTAAAATGGTCAAAAACAGACATTAAAAAACTCGAAGTAAAAACCAGATCAACGTTAACTAAAAATAATTATTTACATCCTAAATCAGCAGTTGAAAGAACTTCTTTAGACAGAACAAAAGGAGGAAGAGGCCTAATAGATTTAAAAAACCTTTGGGTAGGACAGATTCAAAATCTCAGAAACTTTTTTTACGATAAAATGAATACTAGTGAAATTCATTTTGCAACTGTCGAATCAGATAAAAACTTCACACCATTAAATCTTAATGATAAAACCCTGCAATACATGAGCTCCAACGATAATATGAAAGAAAAAATTGATAGATGGCGTAGCAAAGAACTGCATGGTCGACATTTAAAGGACTTGGAACAACCTCATATTGACTTTCAAGCTTCAAACAGCTGGCTTAAACTAGGCTCGCTCTTCCCTGAAACAGAGGGCTTTATGATAGCGATACAAGATCAGGTGATAAACACACGAAATTACAAAAAGTTTATACTGAAGAGCCCTAATAGCCAAAACGATAAATGCAGGAAATGCCACCGTCAATCAGAAACCATCCAACATATTACTAGTGCTTGTCCAAGTCTCACACAAACCGATTATACCCACAGACATAATCAAGTAGTTCATATTATACACCAAAAACTTGCCATAAAACATCACCTCATTTCTGTTAAACTTTTACCCTATTACGAATATACACCTAAACCGGTGCTGGAGAATGACCTGTACAGAATGTATTTTGATAGAGCCATACTTACTGACAAAACTGTACACAATAATAGACCGGACATAACACTAATTGATAAAATAAATAAAACTACGTATTTAATAGATATTGCAATACCCAATACACATAACATTCAAAAAACAGTAACTGAAAAAATACATAAATATACTGAACTTAAAGAAGAAATAATTAGGATGTGGAAAATGAATAAAGTCTTTATAGTGCCGCTGGTGCTCTCCAGTACCGGGGTTATTCCTAAGAACCTTGCTCATTACTTGAATGTCTTAGGACTTCAGCAAAACATTTTCATAACTATGCAGAAAGCTGCAATACTAAATACCTGTAGAACAGTCCGAAAATTCTTGCAGGACGACCAAATTACAACACCATTAAGTATACAGTGATACTCACTTGGTTTAGGCCCGTGAGCTTCACAAATCACCGGAATCTTCCGAGAGAAAAAATACTTAGTAAAAATAATAATAATAATATAATAATAATAATAATAATATATGGGGTAATAGCGAAGAGCCTCGATAAACATCTCAAGAGACTCTCGCTAGGAAGTTGGATCAAGGGTCAGATCCAAAAAGCGGTTCTTCTGGATTCGGCGCGTATCGTCAGGAAGTTCCTCTGTCTGCAGCCCTAGTCACCGGCTGCTTGAGCCTAGCTTCGTGGCCGGTGATCCACCGTTTTGATATATTTTTTACTGTAGATTAGTTTTATAATATTTTTGTATTTTCTATCGTAAAAAATGTATTTTTTGACGAGTATTAAAATAAATAAAGTGAAATAATAATAATAATCTTTATTGAAAACAAACATTTACACTAATACAATGAAGCCCTGACTCCTAAACTAGGGTTACCTGTGTGTCAGGAGTCAGTTCCTTCCCATGTAGAGAACAATTATTCTGTTATTCAATAGAGTAGATTAATTTAATTAATGAATAAAAAAAAACAGTACAAGAAACCTATCTGCAAAACATTTGTAATTGCTTAAGTTATGGTTATACTTATCCAAGAATTAAATTGTGAGTTTGTGTGGTGGACCTCCCGAGGACACCAGTCTCTTGAGAGTCTGGGCAACAAGAGATCCTTTGAGTATGTAATTGTGTGTGCGTCTTTGTGTGTGTGTGTGTGTATGTGTTCAAATTTGGGAATGTATATAATAAGTTTTAGTTTGTGTTGTGTGTGTGTGTGTGTATGTGTGTGTATGTGTTCTAATTTGGGAATTTAAATAATAAGTTTAAGTTTGTGTGTGAGTGTAGAAAGTGTATTAATGTGTATTATTATTTTACCACAACCAATAAATTTTCAATTTCATTATAATTGAAGTTTTTAAGCCAATCTATAATTTTATTTTTAAACTGATAGTTATTTAGCGTTTTTAATAACATAGTCTTGTTTATTTTATTGTAGATAGTGGGAGAAATAAAGTTGTAATGTCTTTTAGCTATTTGACTCTTTGGAGGTGGAACAGGACAACGGTCTATCCTCTTAGTATTCTCGGGTAGCGCAAGTATTACTAGCCTATGGTATCGTCTAAGACATTGATAAAGGAATAGTTTCCGTACGCTTAGTATTTGGGCTTTTTCATAGACCTCAGCGGTTGGGTATCTAAATGGCAGAAACATAAGGACCTTTAGAACTACACGTTGCGCCCGTTCCACTTTGATAATGTGTGTTTTACAGGCTCCGCCCCAGACACAAATGTTGAATGTTATTATAGCTTGACAAAGTGCATTAAATGTTTGCATGAGGATCTTGAAGCTAGCTATATGTCGGAGAACTTTGAAAACATATATGAGTCTGCGAACTCTGGATGTTATAGCAGCTATTTGTGGTATCCATGTAAGATGTTCGTCAATGACTGTTCCAAGGTACTTGATGTTACTCTCTCTTTTGAGAAGAGGACATTGACATTTGTCTGTGTTATTATCAACTACTCTATTGCAAGGAAATGTGTGTATGTTGATTGAAAAATTGCTCGGTGGACATCCTCTTTTGTTGTGAGTAAAACAAAGATACTTTGTTTTAGAGGTATTAAGCGTCAGTAGGTTATCCTCTAGCCAGCTTGTAACCTTTCGTAGACCCTCCTCTACCACCATTTTTAATTTTTGCCAATTTTCCGAATAAAATAGTAAGACTGTATCGTCTGCAAACATGGTAACGTGAGCATCGTCAATTTTTAGCCTATTTAGATGATCAATATAGACTAAAAACAGCGACGGTCCTAGCGTGCTTCCTTGGGGTACTCCAAAAGAGCAGTTAGCATAGTCACTTCTATCAGCTCCAATCTGAACGCACTGTTTTCGATCATCTAGATAGCTCCTAAACCAGTCATTAGGTATGCCACGTACTCCAACACTATCTAATCTTCGCAAAAGTAGTTTAATAGATACTGTGTCGAAGGCTTTCTGAAGGTCGAGGAAGACCCCTGTGCATTTTTTTCCTTGATTAAGTTTTTCAGTGATTTGCGAAGTAAGTCTAAGAGTAGCGTCTTCGGTAGAGCGTCCCTTGCGAAATCCAAATTGGTTAAGTAAGTTAGTAGGTATAAATTTACATCTATAGGTATATTAGCTCCTTAATTTTAAGCTGGATAAGCTTAAAATTAAGGAGCACTATATATGCACATAATATTCAATAATCCACTAATAACACAGATAAAGTAATAGTATGTATGTATAGTAGTACTAGTTATGTAGGTATACTTATGTGAATTATGAGAGACAGAATAAATAATTGTCTGTGCTGCCACTTTTTGTCAAAAAGGGTCAAACTCAGCTTTGTCCTGAACCACAAGTACGCGCGGATCAACGCTAATTTTCAGTTCAACCTAGCTTTCCACTCGCGGCTTCGCTCGCGTAAGTTATGCAATCCTGCATTTAACTATTTTGTATAGTACCTACTGATTTACGTGTTTAAAACTTTATTTAAATCAGTACATACTGAAATATTCAGATCATAAACACACTTCATTAAAAAGTTAGAGACATTTCAATACAGAGCCAGATTACTTAATTTTCATGCTCTGTAAACTTAAAGCTTATCGGGCTATTGGTTTACAACAAACACCGAAAAGCTTCAAAATCCCCGTTTCACCCACTTAGGGATGGAATTTCCGTAAGTCCCTTCTTATCGGGTATTTGTGTAGTAAGAGGTAGGTACTTCTTTCCTCCAAATTTCAGGTTTCTAGCTCAGGAGTTTGGATTGGGCGTCGTCTTCAAAAAATAGCCTCCCGGAGCGACACAGGGGTAGTCGTGGTTAGAACCAATATAGAATACTAGCAGCGCCTCGCGGTTTCAACCGCGTAATTCCCGTTCTTGTGGGAATTCCTGGATAAAATATAGCAAAAGTGTTATTCGACACTATAATCTATCTTTGTGCCAAATTTCATCCATATCCGTTTTGTAGTTTTTGCGTGAAAGAGTAACAGACATCCATCCATCCATCCATCTATCTATACTTACAAACTTTAGAGTTTATAATATTAGTAGAATAAAAAAATTACTCCAAGGTCCAACAGACTTATTTATTACTAGTAGCGCCCCGTGGCTTCGCCCGCATGGAAATTTATTGCAAGCCTCCCAGTTTGTAAAAATAAGAAATACGTGTTTAATTTACTTTGCAGTTTATTTATACCAAGTTTTGAGTGAATCAAACCAAGTAATAATAATTTTCAATACAAACTTTACCACCATATTTAACCCCCTTGGAGGTTAAAATTTTCAATATCATATGTGGTATTCTAAGTCCTAAACTATCTACATACCAAATTTCATTTAAATAACTAAGTAGTTACGAAGATTACTTAGAACAAACATTCTCACAGACTTTCCCATTTAATAAATAGTAAGATGTAATGCAAAAGGGATAGTGGCTAGACCCAAGAAAAACACGAAGGAAGTGTTCACAATTATATGAGTTTCGTTAAAAAGGGTTTCGTTGTCTCAGAAATCGTTAAATCGTTAAATATTGCCACTGGCCTTATCTGTAGAGAGAGTCCAAGTGAGCGATGAGTGAATCCAGGCAGATGAGCTAGCGGCAGCAATAAGCGACGGTAGCGGTAGGGTCAGACAGCTGACATTGAAGGAGCTGAAGGTGTATGAAGGCATACCTAACTATGATCATGTCAACTCCATTTGGTCAGAAAAATGAAGAGTTCCACTTCTTATGACTCACAGTTTTATGTCATCAAGACTCAATTGAAATGCTTGTATGATTAGGAAGTTTTACTTCTGAAGGGAAAAAACAAACTGTGGAAGATCCAACCCTTTTAAGAGCCTTTGAAAAGATGTCACGCACAGAACCGTCCTATTGATGTGTGCGTGGACAAAATGGTTTTTCTTCTCCCCCTCTCAGGAATATGTTCAATTCGTGAATATCGCTCCCACAAGCCTAGCCTAGAAGCCTAAGAGTCTTTGCATAAATTTTTTGCATTAGCTTTTCTCTCCTGAGGGTATTGAATGCGATACGATCAAATACGAAACCGGTAGAACTATTCTACAGCTTGTGAATCAATTGTGCTGCATCTAACCGAAACTTTAGATCCTGGTCATTTGCTGATTTTTTGACCTGTATTATAATGGGAATAAAAGATTCGAGTACCTACTAAATAATATGAATTTTAATTAACATTTTTTTTACGTCAATATTTAAGTATTATTCAGGATTTTTTCAGTAAAACCCTTTACGTCCTATACATAATATTATAACTATTTTATTATACATAGTACAACTAGTTATATATTTTAACCACCAAGGTTCTATAAGAAGTTTATAGTTTTTTCAGGATCTTTCAGGCCAAGGATTTTTATGTGAGTCATTTTCATGAATATTAAACCTTTTAAAGGCTACCCTGCAAAAAATATAAAAACAACTAAAAAAATATGTTCGCAGACAAGCAGTAGGATAAAGCCTAAGTAGATAAAATTATTTTCAGTCGGTTGCAAAAGCTATAGTAGTGGATGTTTTTAAATTCCTCTCAGGTAAAATTTTTATGCTGAGATGAAAATGGGTACCTACCTACAATAAAATAACTGATTTAATATATTGTTTTAACTACTTGATTTGCTATTTGATTCTCATCATGCAAATCATTGGTTAGATAGAAAATGAGAAAACGAACAGGAAATAATATGCCATAAAATGATTAAAATCAACTAACTAGAAAATTAATTAAAAAACCCAATTAAGTCTAGAAAAATTCAACCAAATTCTTTATATCTATGAATATGAAATGTATAATATGCTGTATATTTTTTATATTTCTATGTTTTGTATCAAGTAAGTTTTTTTATAATATTATGGAAATGGATGTATGTACTTCCATTTTTTATGAAAACAATTTTTCAGTGACAGAATTTGCATCTTTTACTGTAGGTACTAGTTCTTTATCTAGCTTTAAAATATTTAATTTCAGAAGGCTATGGTATAAATATAACAGCTACAATACCACCTAACCTGGAAACCTTACTAAAAAATACAAATGGAAGTGAAGTTAGACATATTCTGAATAGAACAAGAAGAATTCTTGGCGGAACCGAAGCGGAGAATTCAAGACCCTATATGGTACGTTGTATCAAAATGCCGGCTGTATCTACACACTCATCGAGGTTCTCTAGAGTTTGCATCATACGTAGGCTTGTAATAATTTGTTATTATTTTTTGTGACACCCAGTCAGCTCTTTAGCTGATGCGTGTACCTATATCTGAGTCTTTGTCACTGCACTTTAAATATTTGTCGAGTCTATTTTTGAAAGAGTTCATTGAGGGGGCCCTGATCTCTGATTCCGGTAAACTGTTTCAAGGTTACACTATGTGATTGGCAGTATGTGTTCTCTGGGTTTATTGGTACTTAGCCCGCCTTGCAGTTTCAGCAACTATCCTCGTAGGTTTTTGTTTTTGTTGTTGTTCTGTGTCTTTGACAGATCTTACAAATACTATATCTTTTAGTCTAAGATCTAGCATTACCTACTACGTTCCGTCTTTTAGTAAGGATTTAAAGGTCTCTATAAGGTCAATATGTGACAATAATATTTCATTTGTCGATGCTGACAAGTATTATTTACTCTATCACTCAACATGTTTTTCTTCTATATTTTTGAAAATGATTAATTTCATATTTTCCTGATTCATTAGCCTTACCATAGTTACATATGTAGTATACTTACCTTATTTCTATGTTATCATATCATTATATATTTTTATTGAAATTATGTTCATATCTGTTTTACTATCAGTGCACTACTCCTCTTATGTCTTTGTCTAAACTACAAGGTTGACTGGGAGAAATCGCTTTCAGCGATAAGGCTGCTTTTGTACCATGATATAAGTTATTAACTGTACGATACTACAATAAGTGTTCATACATTCATTCATTCAGGTTTACCTTAAGCTGCCAGTAAACAATCCAAAGTATAAAGATTATCGTCGATGGTTATGTGGGGGAGTCATCATCCATGAAGATTATATCCTAACCTCCGCTGCTTGCATTGAGGATGCAAAGAATTTCTATGTCGTCTCTGGTACGATTAAGTAAGTTCACACAATATAAATCCTCCTTTTTACTTATATATTCATACTAGATGCGCTCCGCGGCTTCGCCCGCGAACCAGTTTATTTTCATACAAATTTGAAAATTTGTTGCACATCTCCTAGGGGTTATTGTGTAAAAATTATTCACTCCATAATATAGCGAGTTTTGAGTGAATCGAACCAAGGAAAAAATATTTTCCATACAACCCCCTCAGAGGTTAAAATTTCCAAATTTTAATAGCCTATGTCCTATTCTAGGTCCTAAACTATCTACACGCGAATTTCATTTAATTAAATTAAGTAATTACGGAGATTACTTATAACAAACATTGACACAGACTTTCCCATTTGTTATAATAGTAAGAAGTAAGATTAAATGTATTCCAGCGTAGATAATTATTAACGATACACTTGATTTAGTTTTTTCGTTTCTCAATTTTAAGCTATTACAAACAGATAAAATTAAGTTTAAAATATCAAGGAACTCATAAAAGCTGCTGTATAAGGGCATTGTCAAAACAAACTTATAAAAAAAACTAGGTACTCTTAAGGCGCAAACAGCACCCAAAATGTCGCCCCTACTTGTTTTATTATATAATTCCGTTAAATAAAAAAAAATCCAAAATTCACACACGTACAGTTTATTAAACCTATCATAAGCTTTCTTTTGATGCATCTGTTGTAGTTTCATTTTGTCTATTTAAGGAAGAGATACGAAAACAGAATTTGGTGGCCACCAAAGGCAAATTTGTATCTCTTCCTAAACTAGACAAAATGAAACTACAACAGATGCATTAACCACCAATTAGTCCTGTTAACCATGTGGTAACTGTCACAATTATTTTGGAGTCAGAGAAAAGGATTTGAGAGAGATGTGATAAGGGACAGAAGCTATAATATTATATTCGAACTATCTTCTGCAGCTGCACACACTCTTTTCCTGGATAAAGTTGCCTACAACGTTATTTCATTGTACAATCACACGATATTAAACAGTAAATACGTAACACAAGGAGAGAATGTTAATGATTAGGTACACTAAAATATAACAGATGATGAGCGTCTAGAATTTTTCAGGCATGACGAAAAAGAGGACCGCTATAATAACTTGTGTATCAAGAACGGTGCCAAGAAAGCTGTATGGAAATGTATACCGAGAAGTAAGTTATACGTGATATAAAAGAGTGTGAAATGCACCTTTACTCCATCCTAACAGAACGTAAAACAATCCTTTTAGCAAAGACTCAAGTAATTAATCCAACGGATATAAGGTTAAGCACGCAGGACGCATAAAGATAGTGGAAGTCTACATTATGGTTACTTTTTCCAAAAAATTAAATCTTTGAAAATCGAGATAAGAACGAGAATTTAACTCCAATGACGAGGATTAAAATTAACTATATTAAAGAATATGCATGCTAAGTATATTTGTAATGTTTAAGATTATGTATTTGATGGCCACGAGAACGACAACATTCGATGGATGAATAACGATATCGCTGTTGTGAAAGTCGAGGATGAGTTTGACTTCACTCGCCGAGTCAGAGGCTGCGATTTTATCCCCAAACCTATCTGTTTCAACAATCAAAGTCAGCGTCTTGAAGAGCCAGGTAGTCTCGCTTCCATTGCTGGTTGGGGGACTACTGATAGATATAGTGAGGTTGGTCGAAAAGTTACACTAGCACAAATGTACCTACACCGTATCCTCCTGAGGTTATTAGAAGTGGTGACTAAGGGACAAGATTCTCCAGGGGAAACATACCAACTAGCGTAGTTGTAGTTATTAACCTGTAGTTACTTCATATATCACTTACAAGACTCTAGCACTATATTGAACGTATGGTAATAATGGCAAGCTTTGGGGAAGGCCCATGTACCAAAAGAGGTCTTTTAGGTCTTGGGAATCATATTATTGAAATAGGTTCTGAATATAGGCTTTTGATTATAATGTATAATTCTGTAATGATATTATTGCGATTACTAAAGAGTATTTGAGTTTCCTAAAGAGCTTGTTTAGAAATTTTCATCTAAAATATCTCAAACAGTTATTGATTTTCTATTTCGTTTAAAATTGTTTATTCATCTCGACAGACGGGGACCGGCCAACAAAATCTGTTGGATGCCCAAGTAAGAATAATAGCGAAGAATCGCTGCAAAAGGAGATGGGGCAAGAGATACCACAATATTATCGAAAACTACATGATTTGCTCAAAAGATATGCAGCCAGACATGAGTGAGGTTTGCAATGAGAAATATGTGGACTGTACGGACATCGCGGAATCAGCATCAGACGAGGATCAAAGAAGATCAGTACAGAGAAGAATTATCAATCCAGAGTCTTTAACGTTACATTCAGCTTATCATAACGTATCTGGAAGAAGGCAGACAGCATATGGTGGATTTTGTGAGGTACCTATGTTGGAGACTTATTAACTCAATGGTTTTCCGTCTCCTTGACCTAAATTCATCAATTTCAAGCCAAGGTTAACCGTTAATGGAATCCATATATTCTTCAATCTGCTAACTAAAAAATGTTGTTACCAAAATATCATCGAAGGGCATTGTCATGCATTGAACCTCTGTCACTAGTCTTTGGCAATTTTTTTTCAATTAATTACAGAATGATCACGGAGGACCCTTGGTATCGGGAACCGGAGCCGAATCAATCGTGATAGGAATCATCTCAGCATGCTTGGTCAGGGAGCGAACGAACCAATGCTATGGGCCGTTTTTATATACGAGTGTCTTCAAAAACAGGAATTTAATCAGCTGTGCCATTTATAAGGATGTCTCGTAAGTTTATCTGAGTACATTTAAGAAACGATAGAGTTTGTAATGATTGTTGACTAAAGTCAGGATACTTTAGTCAACAATCATTACAAACTCTCATAACTCGCATACACTCATCAACTTCATGGAGCTTATGTATGTATATGTAGTACTTATAAATTTGTACTAAAACAGGTTAAAATTGTTCCTTTTTACAGAAATAATTGTGAGAAGCTGTTTAGATCAAGTGTTACACACACCGAAGAAGTAATGAGTTGGGCCGATCATCCAGACGGGTGAGCAAAATCCACAAAGTGTGATTGGTAGAAAACTATCCTGTGTAAATATAAAAGCTCTGAGTTAACATTGCTTTTCCAGTTAAAAGTAAGAACGTGTTCCTTTACAGACCCGCTAGAAATGAACTGCCTGGTAGAAGAACTAAAGATGAAGATGATGACCGGTATGAACCCAGAGAATCTACAACGCCGCAGGGTGCCAATGTTGGAACAACTTCAGTTCCAAATGTCGAAATAACCGCAAAAGTACCAGATATCAAATCTCCGATCGATAAGCCAACATCGCTTATCGATCAATCTGATAAACATGGAGAAAAATTAAATTCTACATCGCATGAAACATTTGAGAGGTAAAGGGAAGCCGATTTGAATAATGTTACCGTCACTAAAAGCGATTAACAAAAGAAATAAATAAATAGCATGATTTAATGTGTTTTATTTGTTTATTTTTAAGAATGAGAGAAAAAGCAAAGCTAGTATTTTCATACAGCAGAATATACTGCTAGGCTTTATTATCATTTTGATTCGAAAGAATCAACATGTAAATGACTAAGAACACTTCAGAAAACTGCTACTATTGTATCCATTAGTATTATCTTCAGACATAGTTTCCTAAGCCTATTAAATCCAAAAGTTCTCAATTTTCTTAGATAGTTATTTATACAACAAGCAAGTTGCCGCTAAAAGAAACATTACAAAAGAAATTCAAAAGTTATAAGCACTAATCTCAGACTACCTAGACAGAGCGCTGTCAACAATGATTTTGAAGCCGGTTTCGTAAACATGTGTGCTCGTACTGAGTGTTGCCGTGCAGGTGTACTTTCGCATGAAATGTGATTCCATCCTGCTTTTTATGTCGCGAGATTGGTTTGAACACCCTTTCAAAACTTAATTCGGCATTTTGTCCCTCTAAATCTCGTAATAATTTTGCGTGACACTCGGCGCGACGGCTTAGCTGGACTGACAAGGTAAGGCGTAATTTCGTCATACATGTGTGTGTGTGTAAGTGTGTTTGTACACGCCAAGGCTTAATTTTACCTGCCTTGATAGTTCTATAGTCTGAGGCACTTATTAAGTAAAATAAACAAAATTATTAAACTTTAAGTACAAATTAATAGACATTAAATTGTACTATGTATATCAAAATAAGAGTGAAGCTTGCTTTTTAAAGTTATTCTTAAAAATGATGAAATGCGAAAAAATTTATATCACATTCAGAAAATTGTCAACCAATTTGTCTAGGAAAAAAATAATTCCTTGCATAGTTTGTTTTATAATTATTTGAGAATAAAATATTACTTCCTTGTATTACGTATTACTTATATGCACTGTCTACTAGAAATGTTGTTACTTAAAAAATCTTTAGTTAATTAATCTGAATTTAAAACAAGATGTATGTGATGTGTACGAACGACGAGCAGTCAGCAAAAATTGGAGAAAATCTCAATTTAAAATACAAGAATAAGAACGAAACATTACAAAATGATTTTCCTTTTTATAGTTTTTATATAAAATAATTTTAAGCTTATTATTATAGCTTGGCATAACAATTCGTTCGTCATCGTTTTTAGCCCTGATCATCTTTTTTTGTTAACTGTACTTCCTGTTTCAGTACTTTCAAATAATTATACGCTTACATTCAATATTTTATTACTCAGGTACATCTGGGTTTTGATGAAGCAGTTAATTGAAATTTACCATTATAACTTTCATCAAAATGTCAACATGACGTTAAATTAAATGTTGACTTGTAATTTAATTTAATATTTCTTATCTAAAATTTATTACAAGCGAAACTATACTTACGAAGCTGTATTATGAAGATACTTTTAAATGTTTTTGTAGGAATTATTTACTTTATAGGTAAGCTAGAAAGTACAGAAACAGTGATAAATTTACCGAATCAGAGGCAAATCTGAAAATGAAGCATATAACAATACATAGGTACCTACCTAATTATCAAGGTACTTTTTTTTTCAGATGTGAGAGTTAGTGGGGTGGCGACACCTGTTCCAATGGACGCTGTTGAGTGGGCACTTAAGCAGAATGATACAAGGAGAATCATTAATGGCCAAGAGGTTACTGAATCTATGCCTTACATGGTAAGAGCCCTAGTTTTGTCATCCTCCACATCATTTGCGATAACACTCAAACTTGATCCCAAAAATGCGCTTCCTTAAGCATACGCAAACACAAATGTTGTGTGTCCAAAAATCCAAGTGTCAAAAATTTCGATTCTTTTTATCATCAGAAAATATATTAGTTTTTTCAATGGAACGGGTGGCAGAGTCTACATTTTGCATTGTCAAGTTTATTTTTTAATTGATTATAAACTAGATGCGCCCCGCGGCTTCGCCCTCGAACCATAGTTTATTGTTCATACAAATTTCAGAAATTTATTGCATACCCCCTAGGGGTTATTGGGAAAAATAAAAAATACTCATTTAATTACTTAGTCCATAGTTTATTTGTACCGAGTTTTGAGTGAATCGAACCAAGGAAAAAATAAATAAATATAAATAAATAAATAATTCCGGACAGTCCACACAGCATCAACACAAATATTTTCCGTACAAACTTTACCACCCTATTTAAGAAGTTAAAATTAAAATTAAAGTTAAAAACCTCCACAGAGGTTAAAATTTCCAAATTTTAATAGCCTATGTCATATTCTAGGTTCTAAACTATCTACATATAAAATTTCATTTAGATAACTTAATTACACAAAGATTACTTATAACAAACATTCACACCGACTTTCCCATTTATTATAATAGTAAGATAAGATAAGAATAATAAGTAAGATAAGATTTCCGTTTCCAAAGGTCTACCTCAAAATGCCCCAAAGCAATAAAAAGGCACCAAACTATAAGACCTGGCTCTGTGGTGGAGTCATCATACATGAAGAATACGTCCTCACATCAGCCGCTTGTATCGAGGATGCTGAACACTTTTATATAGTTTCTGGTACATACAAGTAAGTACATAAGGACCTCAGTTGTGTTTTATGACTCTTATAAATCTCTCTGAATTTTAAGTTAGTAACCACGATTCAGTTGTTTCCTTCTGTTCATTAAGTCGGACAAAACACAGCTTTGCATTTGTTTAAACTTAGGATATTTTAGGTACTCTGAATAAGAATCATAGATATTTTTTGTAAACAATGAAATGAATGAAAACTTAAGAAAAACTGATAAGAACAACAGACAACAGAGGGCAAGCTAACAACTAAAAACCAAAACAAAAACTTCAACAATGTTCGAGTTCAATAACGAATGATATTTTTTGTGTCGGTAAATAATCTACAAAAGATATATGTAATAAGTGTTCATCAGATGAGACTTACAAAGCTCTAAGCTCTTTACTTATAATTTCCTTGATTTTAACAGATATAAAGACGATGATGACAGATTCAACAACCCCTGCATCAAGAATGGAGCCAGAAAAGCTATTTGGAAATGTGTACCCAAAAGTAAGACAATTTCTGATCCGAAACAAACATGACGACACACACTTTAACACATATATTTGTCATTATTGTATGTTTAACAGTAGTAGTTTTTGCGCGAAAGAGGAATATTTTTAAGGATAACATCTCTGATTAAGCAGCATCCAAACAGTTAAACTAATATTTCAGAGAGCAATATTTTGTACAATAAGCTTGTTTAATTTATAATCCTTTCAAATCACTATTACAGACTTCGTTTTCGATGGTCACGAAAACGATAACATAAGGTGGATGAACAACGACATCGCTGTAGTGAAGATTGAAGATGGCTTTGACTTCTCTAGAAGAATTAGAGGTTGTGATTTCATTCCAAGGCCTATTTGCTACAACAACCAATCGCAGGCTTTAGAAAACCCAGGTACGGTTGCGGCTATAGCTGGTTGGGGATCCACGGGAAAGTACAGTGATGTGAGTATAACAATATCAGGACAGACATGATGGACAGTATGTAAAATACTTAAAACTACGGCCCATTTATAATATATTATAATACCTTAGTCTAACATAAATACTTAATTAACCTATTTACCTACTAAGTATTGGCGACGTGTGACACGCGATATATGCTGCGGCCGGTAATCGTCCGCGAAAACCGCCAGAACAGCACATTTTTCAGCCAGAATTCTTTCCTGGTGAAGGTCGATATTTTCTAAATTATTACTACATAGTATAAAACAAAGTCGCTTTTTCTATCCCTATGTCCCTATATAAGCCGGGGCGGGTCGCTAGTTTATAGAATACTAGCGACCCGCCCCGGCTCCGCACTGTTTTATTATACATATAAACCTTCCTCTTGAATCACTCTATCTATTAAAAAATAACGCATCAAAAACCGTTGCGATGTTTTAAAGATTTAAGCAGTCAAAAGGACATAGGGAAATAGGGACATAAAAAGCGACTTTGTTTTATACTATGTAGTGATATAATACAGTGTATATTATTTTTTGCCGTCGAGCAGCATTAGGTACTGAGTTATACCCCTTGTTTGGGAAAGGGATATTCAGTAGTGGACGCAACTACGTCCTCTGAGACTTAATTTGAACTTGCACTATAAACAGTGACAAATTACCAGAATTATCCAATTAACTACCTAACCGCGACTTTGACCACCTTCAATTAGTTTTTTCAACCTGTTTTTTTTGCATAAAATTATTACACAAAGATTACATGTTAACACTAGAATTCCTTTTTTCGATCCCCCGAATCGTTGTTGATCTCAATCAGATAGGTACTTGCAAATATACACACAGTTTACACACTGTTTATTGTTTTAGCACACTGTTTTATGTCAGTCATCAGGAAAATACTTATCCAATTTGAAGACCTTAAGTTGCTAGTAAGGACCAGTCATGACTATAATAATATTTAGAAGGAGACTTCGCTCAAGTTTTTGAATTCATTTGCCCCATTTTTATTATGGGTCTGGTCTAGTTGGGGCTGGGTTCGGCATTTGATAGCCATGTTTATTTATTTAAACTTTAAGGCTTGCTAACATTGCACATAATGCCATGTTACAGATTAAAGATTTAAAAATTTTTAATCCGTGTGTGTGTATCTTCAAAAATTTCGATAATCTGCTTAATTTTAGGCTGAAGTTTATCGAGGACGTGAACCATAAAATGATTATTTTACAGTGGGTCAATAGAAGGAGTGATAATCAGCAGAATCTTCTAGAAGCTCAGGTAGAATTGATCGCCAAGCAGCGGTGCAAACGGCGGTGGGGGCCCAAATACCACAACATCATCGATAACTACATGATCTGCAGTAAAGACCTTGGTCAAACCATGTCGGAGATCTGTAATGTATGACTGCATCACACTATCACAATAATAATTATTAAGTTTGGATGTTACATGTTATGTAGCTAGAGCGAATCAAATAACTATTGCTCACGCATTAGCGTTACTGTCCAGCCTTCATAATCATCATCGTACATGCCATACATGCCATTGGCATGTACGTCCACAAAGGATAGTTTATTTTCCTAACCTACCTCTTTTATAACCCTTGTAAGGCTATACGGGACGGATTTGGCAACAGTATAAGCATCCATGCGGGAGCAGAAGTTGGAGGGTTGGGCAAACGTCATCTTCATCATCATCATCAGCCTAAATAAGTCCACAGCTGAACATGGCCTCCGCTAATGAATGCCATAGCGCCCTGTCTTCAGCTTGCCGCATCCAGCATCCATTTCGTAAATCGTCATCCCACCTGGCCAGAGGGCGTCCTACACTAGTTGCCGAGTCATGATCTCCTCAAAAACACGTTTACCCCAACGGTTGTTAAAATAACCAAAACTTACATAGGAAAAGTATGTTGACTGCCAAGACATAAACTACTCTGATGAAGAAGAAGATGGCCGTCGTATGAGAAGAACTGAGAAGATACCGACCAATCTACATCTGCACACGGCACTACACAATGAATCTGTTGAATTGGGTGGCAGAAGGCAGTCAGGTGGATTCTGCGAGGTAGAATATACAATTATTATCTTCTTCTTCTTCTGGGCCTTATCCCACGCTAAGTGGGGTAGGCATAACATGTAATCTTCTTCCATTCTATTCTGTTATTCATCATCTCCATATTCACACATGTATTAAGCATATCCTCTTTCACACAATCCATTAATCTAATCTTCGGTTTTCCTCTCCCCTTAAATCCATCCACATTCAAATCAATCACTCTTTTCATTTCATGACCTTCCTCTCTCCGCATAACATGCCCATACCACGCTAGCCTTTTACTCCTCATCTTTTCCGTCACTGGCGCTACTTTCAAAGTTCCTCTGATGTACTCGTTCCTTATCTTATCCATCCTTGTCACTCCACACATCCATCTCAACATTCGAATTTCTGCTACATGTACAGTTCGTTCATCCTTCCCTTTCGATGCCCAACATTTAGATCCATACAATCCTTATCTTCTATATCTAATAAATGAAATCGATGATCAGTTAAATTAAATGGCCATCAGTCGTAACCAGGCTGGGTTTCAAGTGTCGAAAATGAATCGATCTCGATTATCAATTGAGTTAGACAGTAAGGCCACTGATCCCAGTGTAGGGCACAACCGATGTAAACATAAATCAGTTAAAAAAACTAAAAACTAACTGCGTAGATATCTAAATGAATAACAAATAAAAACATTTTGAAAAATGCAATGATTTTTTGTAGTAGGTAGGTGTTTACCGATTTTTCTGGCAGTTGTGGTCCGATTGTGGTGATTCTTCAGATCTCATAAAACGGATTCGGATTTCTGGGCCATGTTAATGTTTTCCAGGAATTACTATTTGTCCTACTAGTCTTTTTTTTTAAACTTTAAATCTGGTAAGATTAGTTTGAGAAGCATTCATATTGCCTCTGTCAAGTTATCATTTATCAAATAAGCTTTTTCTTCTTTATTTTTCTAGAACGATCACGGCGGTCCATTAATCTACGGAACTGGCGTGAATGCCATGGTCATAGGCATCATTTCAGCGTGTCTAGTTAAGGAGAGGTCGAACAAATGCTACGGCCCCTTCCTTTACACCAGCGTTTACAAGAACCGCCAGTTCATATCTTGTGCTATTTACAAGGACGTTGAGTAAGTTACGTTGTAATTTGAAAGAATAAGTATATATTCAATTCAATTCAAATAATTTATTTCAGACAGTAGGTTACATTTATTTATATAGAGTAAAAATTTGCGGTTACTTAATTATCTGAGCGACTCGCCGAAGTGACGTGTTAGCTGAGATCTGTGCAGTGATTAAGCATTGCCATACTTGCCATACATGACACAATACTGCCCATTTGATATTAAACACAAACATCCATAACATTTTTAATTTAGCTATAATTTGTTCGATTATATTCAATATAGTACATGCAGCCAGTGTCTTGGGGACGCTTCCGACTGGTATTGACATGGATCAATTGAGCTACCTTTAGACTGTTTGCAACCGTCTGCAGTTAGCTCAATGGTTTCAATTGTAAATACTAGTTGTAATTTTTATATAGTACAAATCTTTAGGTGGTAAAGCTTCGTACGATAATAAACTTACGTACATAATCAACACTAGCTTGCTTAGAAAAAGAGAAATATGGAGTCGCTCCCATCGACCCCGGTCGGCACCGGGGTGGTTTTGAAAATTTGTTTCAACGACCCCGGTAGTGCCGACCCGGTCGCTTAACCAGATGGTTGGCTCAGACGATTTAGTTAAGATGTATCATCATCATCATCATCATCAGCCTATATTAGTCCACTGCTGGACGTAGGCCTCCCCTAATGAGCGCCATAGCGCCCTGTCTTCAGCTTGACGCATCCAGCATCTGCCAGCAGTCCTTCGCAGATCGTCATCCCACCTGGCCGGAGGGCGTCCTACACTACGTTTGCCGAGTCGCGGTCTCCACTCAAGAACACGTTTACCCCAACGGTGGTCGGTTCTTCGCACGATATGGCCGGCCCACTGCCACTTCAACTTGCTAATTCTTTGAGCTATGTCGATAACTTTGGTTCTCTGTCGGATGTTTTCATTACGAATCCTATCCTTCAGAGAAACTCCGAGCATAGCTCTTTCCATAGCTCGCTGAGCGACTTTGAACTGGTGGACCAGCCCTACCGTAAGTGTCCACGTCTCAGCTCCGTAGGTCATTACGGGTAGGACGCACTGATTGAAAACTTTCGTTTTCAAACATTGCGGTATGGATGACGAGAAGACTCGACGTAGTTTTCCAAACGCTGCCCAGCCCAGCTGAATCCTCCTCTTGGCCTCCTTTTCAAAATTGTTTTTACCTAACTGCACAATCTGCCCAAGGTAAGTGTACTCGGAAACAATTTCGAGAAGGTGGCCTTCTACGACGATCGGTCCTGGATTAATGTGGTTATTGGTCATGACTTTGGTTTTATCCAAATTCATGCCAAGACCGATGCGTCGTGAGGCTGAGGCTAGGCCGTCCAGCATGTGGGTCAGCTCCTCTAGCGACTCCGCCATTAAGACTATGTCATCAGCGAATCGTAGGTGTGAGATGTAGTTGCCGTTTATGTTTATGCCCTTACCTTTCCAGTCCAGCGTCTTAAACATATCTTCCAATGCGCTCGTGAACAGTTTCGGGGATATGACATCCCCCTGTCTCACTCCTCTGCGCAATTGGATGGGTTTAGACTGCTGGTCCTGTACTTGGACACTCATAGTAGCGGCATCGTAAAGACATCTCAGCACCTCGATATAACGATAGTCTACTTGGCATCGCTGTAAGGATTCCAGAACAGCCCAGGTTTCGACAGAGTCAAAGGCTTTCTCATAGTCCACAAAGGCGAGACACAGGGGCTGATTATACTCTTCGGACTTCTGTATAATCTGCCGCACTGTGTGAATGTGGTCTATGGTGCCATATCCTCCGCGGAACCCGGCCTGTTCCGGTGGCTGAAACTCGTCGAGTCTCCTGGCGAGACGATTCGTGACCACTCGCGAGAACAGCTTATAGACGTGGCTCAGGAGTGTGATGGGTCTATAGTTTTTAAGGAGGGTTTTATCGCCCTTCTTAAAAAAGAGCACCACCAAACCCCCGCTCCACGCCTTAGGAGTTCTCCCACTGTGAAGGACGGCATTAAAGAGGCTCTGTAGCTCCTGTATAACGGGAGCTCCTCCTGCCTTCAGAAGCTCTGAAGTAATACCGTCCTCACCCGGGGCTTTTCCATTTTTAAGCTGCCTCAGAGCTAACACGATTTCATCTTGACTGATATCTGGCAGTTCGTCGGTATAGTGGCGTGTCAGGGTGGCTCTGGAATCATGGTCATCTCGTCGGGAACGAGGGGCATGTGCAGTGTACAAACGGCCATAGAAATCCTCTATCTCGGCCAAGATCTCCGGCTTCGACAAAACGGTCCTCCCATCGTGCGTTTTAAGCTTCGTCAGGTGGCTCCTGCCAAGCTGCTGAGTGAATACTTTGGACCCTCGGTTGCGCTCTATCGCCTCTTCAATGAGGCGTGTGTTGGAGCTCCGAAGGTCGCGCCGTACCATCTTCGCGATTCGCTTGTTCAGGTCTGACCTCTCTGACGAAGTCACTTGGGTGGTTTCCCGTCTTCTTGTCATCAGATCCAGAGTCTCATCCGAGAGTTTGGACTTCCTGCCAGTACCTTGTTTTCTGCAGAATTTAATGCCCTCATCCCTCAACGTTTCGACCAGATTGTGTAGGTTCTCGTCAGCGTCATCAGTGGGTTCCAGAGCAACAAATCTATCCCCGAGAAGCTGCTGAAACTTCTCGGTGCCCGCCATGATTTGGATTGAATTAGGTCGGAGCGTGGACTTCATCAGACGGTTTCTTTCAAGCTTTAAGTTGATATTCAGAGTGCCTCGGAGCAGTCGGTGATCAGATCCGGTATTGAACCTGTTGATCACTGAGACATCTCTGAATATGTGCTTGCTATCCGTCATGATGAAGTCGATCTCATTTTTAGTCACAGTGTCGGGACTTCGCCATGTCCACTTCCTTTGGGGCTGCTTCTTAAAGAAAGAGTTCATTAAGAACAACCCCTCTTTCTCAAGGAAGTTGACAAGCATTTGCCCCCTGTGATTCCTAACTCCATAACCATGCGGGCCTATTCGGGATTCGTTGCCAGTTTGGATTCCCACCTTGCCGTTAAAGTCCCCCATAACAACGTTGAAGTGAGCCTTAGTGGTGTTGTGTAAGGCTTTGGATATGTCATCATACATATCCTCCACTTCTTCATCCGAGTGTGCCGAGGTCGGTGCGTAAATCTGAATTACCTTCATGCTATACCGCTTGGATAGCCGAAGGATCAGGTACTCAGGTACGCTACCCTGGTCGACACACTGGAGATTTCTTGAACGTTGCTAGAGAGAGCCTTATTGACGAGGAAACCTACGCCACCCTGGGATGTTTTGTCACCCTCGCGAAAGTAGAGAAGATGGCCCGAGTCTAGGGTTATGGTGTCCTCCCCCTCTCTACGGACTTCACATAACCCTAGAACATGCCATTTAATGTTCTCTAACTCCACTTCCAACTGCGCTAGGTGATGGTCAAGCCTCAGAGTGCGTCCGTTAAACGTAGCCAGGGTCAAATTTGAAAGTGTGTGGTAGCCTAATGTAGCCCGGGGATTCTTAGCACCCCCAGCCCCGCCGTTACCATGACCGCCACCATAGCCAGGAATAGCGAGGCGACCGGGAACTGGGGGCCATTTTCTGGCTGTAATATTCATTGAGGGGGTAATGCCCGTAATCCCCACGCTGGGCATGCGGGTTGGGGATCGCAGTTAGGTGATGGTGTTGGTTCTGCAGGGGCGCTGCTGCCCGCCCCCGGTGTGTCCCTTAGTCGCCTCTTACGACACCCACGGGAGGAGTTGGGGTGGTGCAATTCTATGCCGGCACCACACGGCAATATAGGCACTACTAGGAATACTACCTCTAAATACTCATAGTTCACGTAAGGCTGATTTTTCCAAAATGGTAATTTGTTTTTTTTTATCAATGCAAGTAAACTATTTAGGTATATACGTATTATATAGTATATTTAATATATAGTATATAGTTAAGTTGTAAGATGAGAAAGTAAGAGAAGAAAGAAGAGTTAAGATGTATGCTTAGTCTTATCAACACTAGAAAGTATAGTTTTGTTTATGATTCCAGGCCTAAATGCAGAAGACAATTCAGATCAGGAGTGACTCACGTTGAAACAGCCCTATCTTGGAAGAACCATCCGGATGGGTAACTATTTCAATAAAGCAATTTATGGTCTGAAACTTTTATAATGATTAGTACTACAATGACTGAAATTAGAGAGATAAAACAAGCCAGTGATAGTTGCGATGCGTTTGACAATGTAGTCGGTGGAAGTGGGAATTTTCGAAGCGAAATATAGAAATAGAGTATAAATATGGACAATGATAATGGATATCCTCATTAGGGGAAGCCTATGTCCAGCAGTGAACTAATATGGGTTGATGATGATAATGAATGGAAATCTGCCATAGAAAATACCCCTTAGTTACTTCCCCGTGATATTTCCGTCCTTAATTTTTATAATCTTGTCTTAATTCACAGACCAGCAAAATACGAAGCAGAGGGAGGAAACGTAATAGATCCAGTACCAATAACTGAATCGCCTAAAGTGCAAGAAGCAGTTGTGAATGTCGTCAATAACAAAGTGCCCGCCATTTTACCAGCTACCAACGTTTCCCAACCTGTAGTTAAAGCATTCAGAGAAAACTTATAGAAGAATAATATATGAAAAGTTAATAAATATTATGAAGTAAGATTATGGTTTTTACTGAAGGTTTAGCAAACTCAAATTTGTAACTAAACCAAATTAAACCAGGTTTAAACAATATAAATTTTTAAACAGTGCCTAATTTACATTCCTTGAGGCGTTTATGAATTTGACCTATGAATAACTTAATAAAAATGAGATTTGAGATTATTTATTAAGAGAGATATTCTATTACAAATTATTTAGTTAGATATATAAAATAGAAAAAAATAAATTATGGATGTTCGTGTAAAATCATTTAGTAAAGATGCATGTTTCATATTCTCCACCTCCTGCTGAAGTTGGCTAAACTTTTCTGTCGTTTCTGCTTTTTCTTCGAGTAGCTGTACTTGATTTTTTAACAGCAGAATTTCTTTAGTAAAGCGGGTAAAATCAATATGTTCAAAAGTGACCGGTGGTAGCCGATGAAGGTCTCTAGCCACAAAAATAGGAAACAGCTCGCGATTTGTACTTTTAAAAATATTATTATATCATTTAAGTCTCGTGACATTTTCTTCTTGCCCTGTTTTGGTCGTAGGGGCATTTTCTTAGCGTTCGGCACTGAATCAAAAAGTAGATTTTTTGCCTTCACAATATCCTCATCAGAGAAGGATGTTACACAGAGCTGGTGAAGACTATCCTCGTCGATGTAGTCCATTACATTCCGCACAAAACTTAGAAGCTCGTTTATTACGATGTTACAGTTCGAGCACTTTACAATATCCGAAGCCATTTTGTAGCCGCAGTGAGTCACCGAACAAACGATTTCAACGCGTCCGCGTAATTCCGCGCACAGCGTGAGGGTCGCTGTGGAGTTTACGGGACGCAAAAAAAATAAGTTTTTTTTTTCGGTCAAGGTCATTGACCTTTGACCTAAAGTTCAATGACTTTAACAAAAGTGACCTTGAGGTCATTAACCTCAAGGTCACTTAACTTTTTTTGTGATAACGTTGGTTTTTGCTAGAGTTGATGCCGGAAACTTAAATTAATCATGTTCGATCATTAGGTCAGTGACCTTTGAGGTCAAGGTTACTTAGCTTTTTTGTAGAAACGTTGGTTTTAGCTGGAGTCAATGATGGAAAGTTAAATTAATCATTTTCAAACTCAAGGTCAGTGACCTACGAGGTCAAGGTCACTGACCTTTTTTGTAAAAACTTTAGTTTTAGCTGGAGTCGATGCCCGATAGTAAGCCTGTTTTATATTTTTTGAATTCTATGCGTCGGGTTAGTTCTTCATTTTTTTTTTTGGTTCTTTCGCGATTCGCCATAGCTTCGGCGCTTCGGGAAGTGCAGCCTCAGCTGGCGGAGGCTGCACTCCCTTCGCGCCTCCGGCTTATTAAATACACTCTAGGGGCGCCACGCACAAGACCACGTGGAGTCGGGGTACTCTATGTCGGATCCGTCACTCGAATTGAACCTAATCAACTCATATCGGAATGCTCTGTATCGGGGTAATTCTTCATATTTTTTTGAGTTCTTTGACCTCTAGCGCCGAGGTCATTGAACTTTGAGGTCAATTACCCGATCCAAAGTTGCACCTCTAGTGACTCTCTTCACGATGCCATAACAAAAAATATACGTTATATATTCATGAAAAAAATCGTCGAAAATTTTCTAAGTCCTGCCGACATTCTTTGACCTCTAGCGCCGAGGTCATTGAACTTTGGGGTCAATGACATGAACCAATGTTGGACCCCTAGTGACTCTCTTCACGATGCCATAAAAAAAAATACGTTATACAAGGTATAACATATTACCCCTACTAAGCCGAAGGGGGGGGTTTCAGGAACCCATGGTGATCAGTTGTGGGGGGGAGATAATTAAAAATTCCTATTTTCAGTTTCCCATACAAAAAGTTTTCATTTCCTAGTGCCAAAATAAAGTGACAACCCTATTCGCGCAACCTGTACTTACCTACTAACTTTGCAGGTATGTAGGTAGGTATTTATCTTCGTAGATTTCAGCTATGGCGGGAGATTACTAGACGAGCTAATAAATTCGTGATAATAATAAGATGCTAGTATGTAAGTTCCTAGGTAGTGTTGAGAAAATCTTAAAATGCTGAGTTAGGAAAGTTGTAAGTGTAGGTACAAGTTACAAACCTCATATTTTCTCGCTTGTCAGCTGTCTAGATGGCTTCTTACGAAGGGATTTATGTATGTTTTGGTAGGTCACTTGTAGGTACACAGTCACAGACAATTCACACACTTCAGCACAAGGTAGGTTTCTTTTTAGGCATTAACATGTCTCACTCACTTTAGCACTAGTTAGGTTAGTTAGTTAGTAAGTTACACATGCATGACGTAGGTATCGATACCTATGCATGTAAGTAAGGTTCGATATGCCTCCCTTCTTCCAAACAACACACATTTTATGGAAGTAAGCACACGCTTCCAACACACGCCTCTTCATCTCTGTGACACTCTCCGATGCATACACCACACCCTTAAGGTATTCTTAAGTCCTAGTTACTTGTTTTTTAGGCACGAAAGATAAAAATTGTAATTATAGCACTACACGGCGGCACCGCGACGAAGGTCACACTAAAATAGTTCATCATTCATTCTTTTGATTTCGTTCGCCGAAAAGATGGATAATTTTTAGGGTTCATTTTCAATTTTAATAAATCCCTAGTTGGCTACTCATGTGTAGGAGGTATTAGGATCACAGTCGTGAAATAATAGGTATGTGGTAGAAAATTGTATGAATACGTAGGTAGGTACTGGTCTTATTTTACATAGGTATTTCACAATGTAGGTACCTACCTGCTACACACACATACACTTTGCGTGAATTCTGATAGTTGGTATACCTAATACAAAATCCCGTAGAAAACGGATTTAAGCTTTTTTTTTTTTGATTTTATGATTTTAAACAAACGAACTTCTTTAAATTTTGGTATTAAAAAAATTACGGAACCCGTATTAAAAAATATTTCGACCCGCTTGGCAAATACAGCACCGACATGTGGTGTATCCAGTGTTGCCAGATGGAATTTGAAAAAAACAGTAGAAAGTTCAGTAAAAAATCAGTAGATTGGAATAAAAATCAGTAGGTAGAAATTAACGACTGAAAATTCTAGAGGTACCATATGTATTTGTGTTTCGCGAGTATTTTGACTCGCATTTTGGCTGGCGACCTTTTTTTTTTTTAGGTGCTTTCGTAAAAAGGAAGCGATTCTTTGCATTTTTGCAGACAATTGCAGCTAAAAAAAAAAAAAGGTCGCCAAGTGGTTATTTAGTCACGGAGCTATAGGCGCGGGAAAATCAGGTAGATTTCGCGAAATTTTAGAAGGCGCTCGGGACATCAGGTAGATTTCACAAAATTTTAGAAGGCGCTCGGGAAAATCAGGTAGATTTCACTAAATTTTAGAAGGCGCTCGGGAAAATCAGGTAGGTTTCACTAAATTTTTGAAATAAATCAGTAGATCGGTAGACGCCTAAAAAAGCAGGTAGATCTACTGCTAAATCGGTAGATCTGGCATCACTGGGTGTATCGCATGTTGATAGATGCCGACAGTCAATGAATGAATGAATGGTTCTCTAACTTGTCTATGATTGGCGGTTGGCTGGTTGCCATGGTTTTGCATAGTGCTACAGCCAATAAAATTTAGTCGCGAATGAATGAATGGTTCTCTAACTTGTCTATGATTGGCGGTTGGCTGGTTGCCATGGTTTTGCATAGTGCTACAGCCAATAAAATTTAGTCGCGAATGAATGAATGGTTCTCTAACTTGTCTATGATTGGCGGTTGGCTGGTTGCCATGGTTTTGCATAGTGCTACAGCCAATAAAATTTAGTCGCGTTCCTTTGTGGAAATACAAGTGTCAAATATTAATGTAGGTACAGAACGGACAGATAAACTACATAATGACGGAAAGAGTCATTTGGTAAAGTTTTTAATTAAGTTAACCGACCCCTGCGACTCAGCTCGTCGTATGTCGGATGTCGTAAAAGTCGACCAAGGGGCTTCGCCAAATGAAAGGCAGCATTTTTATTGTGTGAATTACTTATACCGTTTCTTTGATCAGCAATCCCCAGCCAAGTGATTATGGCAATACCCGCCAGATTCACAGCTCTTTTCAGTAGTGGACATCAATGTGTATTCAGTCAGTAGGTTATTATGATTAGATCAACACACAAGAAAGAACAAACAGTTAGAAAAAGACATAACTGTGTTAGCGTAGTTTAGTTCGTATGTTTAACTACACGTAACTCAACCTTCAAATTGAAATGTGATTTTAGCCATGACTTACGACAATTTGCCTCAATGATGCTTGTGGGATTCAGTTACTCCTACAGGAAAGGAACTGGGAACAAAACACGTGAATGTATTTTATGGTTTCACTCGAACACACCGCACGCGCCGACCGTCTAGCGCCGTCTGGCGAAACGTGCGGGAAGCTCGGGCTTCTTCTTCTTTATTACAAGCTGTACCTCACATCTCTCCTTTTCTTAAGATGAATGAATTATTAATTTTTTTTATAACAAACATATGTTGCAAACAAAACAAATCTCTTCTGAATAAACTAAAATTTTTAACTGTATGTAATCTCAAAGATTATACAATTTAAGAAAATCATCCAAATACACAAAACAAATACAGTTTTTAAAATAATCTTAAATTTAATCAGACAAATCCATTTCTTCTTCGGCTGCCTCATTTGGATTATTATTTTCATCATCATCATCGTTAAGGACTTTCCAATTACCTTCAACTCTTTTCAAATGTATTACATTTCGACGATATTCGCGACCTGTAACATCATTTTTAATATTTATGTCACCGTCTCTAGTGTCAGTCACTGTATGAGGTACAGGGTTAAAGTCAGGACTAATTTTATTTTCTCTATTCATGTTTTTCACATAAACCTTCTCTCCAACCCTTATATCAGGTTCTTTTGCTTTTCTTTTTCTATCTTCGTGGATTTTCCCTTTTTCTTTCATAATATGGTCTTTGTCATGAACTTCGTCTGCTATTTTCTTATTTTCCAAATCAGCAGCACATGGTAGTTTGTCCCTAAACGGTCTGTTGAAGAAAAGTTCGGATGGGGATTTTCCGGTTGTTCTGTGCGGAGTGCTGTTATACATAATTAGATAGTCTAGTAGGTCGCTTTTCCAGTCCGATTTTTGAGATTGGCTTATTTTGAGTCGTTTCAGAATGTCACGATTCTGACGTTCTACTTCTCCATTCTGCTGTGGCCAGTACGGTATAGTATTGTACAACTTAATCCCTAGTTCATCACAAAATGATTTAAACTCTTCTGATGCAAATTGTCTCCCATTATCAGCCGTAATGTTTGCAGGAATTCCCAGTCTTGAAAATATTTCTTTTAACTCTGATGTTAGATCTTTAGTCGTTATAGATTTCATGATCTTTATTTCTTTATATCTACTGAAATAATCTATAACTACTAGCAAGTAATGGTTAGTTGGTAGCGGCCCAAGGAAATCCATTGCGATATCAACCCAAGGCTGTGATGGAAGTTCGCGTCTCTTCATTACGCAAGGTGGACTCGGTCCCGATACTAGGGTACAACCTTTGCAGCTTTTAACACATAATTCTGCGTCTCGGTCGATTTTAGGCCACCAAACTTTAGTCCTTAGTCTGGATTTCATGCCAACTATTCCAGGATGACCTTCGTGAGCAGCTGCTAAAATTCTGTCACGCAGTTTTACAGGGATCACAATTTTAGTACCTCTCAAGAGGATATCGTCGTGTGACCAAAGCTCTTGCTCAAATAACTTGTAGTGATTGATACTATTATCCCAATCGTTTTGAAAAAGTCCCTTCAAAACAAGTTTTATATCCTTATCTTCAAGTGAGGCCGACTTTATTTCATTAAGAGTTACCGCGACTGGCCGAGCATATTCTACTACATAATTTGCATAGCAGTCGTCTTCAAATGATTGTATATTTCTACTTTCACTCAGCCTAGATAGAGGATCAGCCAGATTGTTTTTCCCAGGACGGTAAATCGTTTTATATCTATAGCCTTGTAGGCGCAAAACCCACCGTTCGATTCTGGCGCTTGGCTTTGAACGAGGGCCGAATATGACCTCTAGAGGTTTGTGGTCTGTGATTAGTTCGAACTCTTTTAGGCCGTAAAGGTATATTTTAAAATGTTCAATGGCCCAAACCAGGGCTAGAGCTTCTTTTTCTGTTTGACAGTAACGCTTCTCTACATCTGTCAAACTTTTGTTTCCATATGCTATTATGCGAGGTCCATTATTGTCAATCTGGATTAGGATAGCCCCAAGTCCAACAGGGCTTGCATCAGCCATCACTTGGGTTTTATCGTTCGGATCATAATAGCCCAAGGTCTTAACATCTCCCAGTTCATGTTTTATTGCTTTAAACGCAGCCTGTTGTTCACTGCCCCAATAACTTGTAATATCTCTTTGAGAATGGAGTTTCTGCCGAAGTATTGTTCTTATAGGTTCGGTCAGAGTTGCTAGATTTGGGACCCATTTGCCGATGTAAGTCACTAATCCTAGAAAACTCTGTACTTCACCCATAGTTTTAGGTTCCCTGAATGACTTTATCCCGTCAATATATTTGTCGAGAGGCTTAATGCCATTTGCTGACAGTTTATGACCAAGAAACTCGATTTGTTTGGCGTAATAAATACATTTACTCTCGTTGAGAAGAACGTTATTTTCCTTCAAAACTTTTAATACATGTTTAAGCCGTGCATGATGTTCTTCGTCATTTTTACCAAAAATAACAATGTCGTCAATAAAATTGACAACACCTTCACATGGTAAAAGAATCTTTTCCATAATTTTTTGGAAATATTCGGGAGCACAAGATACACCAAACATTAGACGTTTGTATCGGTATAGACCTCTGTTTGTTATGAACGTTGTAATTTCTCTGCAATGTTCTTTAATTTCCACTTGATGAAAAGCGTCTTTGATATCAATTTTCGAGAAAACTGTAGCTTTTCTGAATTTAGGGAGAAGTTGATTCATCGTCGGTAAAGGATGGTTTTCCCTTTCTATCGCTTTATTAGCACAGCGCATATCGACACATAATCTTACACCACCATCTGGTTTTAGGACAGGTACGATTGGGGACACCCACGTAGATGGCTGGTTAACTGGTTCAATTATGTCTAGTTTAAGGAGTTCTTCAATTTTTTCGTTAATCTTTGATTCTAACGGGATAGGTACCCTTCGCAAGGGTTGAGAGACAGGTTTTATTGAACAATCAATAGCTATATCTAATTCAACGTCTTTGAATTTGGGGAATTTGGAATCATTAGTCACGGTGTTAATACTCACGCCTAGTTTCAAGACATTCATAGCCAATGATGTCTGTTTGCCCAGTAAATTTCGTGTACCGTTTCTTACGACATAAAATGTTGCAGTTTGGCATCCTGTTCCAATTTTAACCAATGCGTCAAATGAACCCATAATTTGCAATGGTTTTTTTGAACCATATGCCATAAGAACTTTGTCTGGGTGTTTGTTCTGATTTGTAATTAATGCTCGTGATTTCTTTAAAACATCCCAAGCTTGATCAGTTATTATGTTGCACTTGCTCCCAGAATCTATGAGCAGTTTCAGAGACACTCCGCCAATCTCACAGTTTATCTCGGCGTCGTCATCTATATGGAAAATATAATCGATCGAAGCTTCAGATTTTTCTACCACCTTTGTAGTGCTTAGTTTTGGTTTCTTGGCGTTTTCGTGTGAAATCGGAGTGTTTTTCCTTTTAGAGGATCTAGTGCGACAGTGTCTTTGAAAATGTCCTCGATAACCACATTTTCTACATGTTTTATCCAAAGCCGGACAAGATTTCGAGTCCGACAGGTGATTTTTACTACCACACCTATTGCAATCACTGTGATTGTTTCTTTCTGACCCTCTCTTTTTGACCTCAATTTTGTTTATATTGCTGCTCATTGAATGTCCTTCAAAATGGGTGATTTGCCTTTCAACAGTTTCAAGCGCATTCGCTTCTGTTACAATTTTGTCTATGTCAACAGTATCACCCATTAACAGGATTGTTTTACGTAGCTTTGCCGAGATACATTTTTCTGTTATTTGGTCTACAAGGTTCTCATTTTCATTTGAAAAGTTGCATTTGCTACTTTGATGCCGTAGCCTAACTATAAACTTATCAAATTTTTCGTTCGGCTCTTGTTTCATGAGCCTGAACAAATGGCGCTCATAAAGAAAACTTTGTTTCGGAGAAAAATACTCGCTGAGTTTGTTAATGGCTACCTTAAAAACGTCAACCCCATCTTGAGGTTCAACGTGGGCTCCAGGAATATTGTAATAGATTTCTTGTAGTGTTAGCCCACCAGAGTGCAGTAAAGTAGCTCTTTGTTTAATGGGATCTTCTACACCTATAGCTAACAAAAAGATTTCTAGGGCCCTTTTCCATTTGTCCCAACGCGATCCTAATGACCTTAGATCTCCTTCACAGTCCAATGATTCCAAGACGGGTAACTGAGCCATTTGGGACGATCTGGAATGAATGAGATAGGATTCGGTGGTGTTATCACCTTTACTGCCTACCTACCTACTGAGGTAAGTAAGTACTATAAGACTGGGGTCAAAAAGTTTTATCAAAATAATAGGCATTCTGTCTTTGTAATACGGCAAAGTAGCGAACCCGTGTTAGCAAAATTTCAATGAGTAACCCAACTAGATTGTACCTTTGTACCTTAGTAATTTTATATTTTCTTATGAATCTTCGTAGTATGGCAAAGTAACGTATAGGTATACGTGGCACGTTTACAATGAGTTGGGACTAAACAATTATGGTCACATAGGTACATCGTATGTGTAGGTATCGAAATAATTTACCCAACTTTGTTATTGACTCATTGTGGAACGAATATCAAGGCGTGTAAAAACTGGTGTCCATTCCCTGGAGTTGGTCCATAGCAATGAAACGTTTTATACTTATCGTCATAAGTAGGTACTTACCAGGAATTATCAACTTTACCTAGGTAGGTATAAGTTTGTAAAATTATTGTTGCTATGAACAGGTAAAATATGCCTTATTTATTTGACATAACGTCAATTTAGTTACCTTCCCTCGATCAATATAGATAGGTGTATACATCAGTATACATCTATAGGTACCTTTGTTGTAACCACCAACAGAAAATACTTAGGATGCGATAGATACGAAATCGTAGGCGGGTATCAAACGAGTAAAGCAGCGATTGGCAATTTTGTCACAAAATACTATTCGGTTTATTCATTTGTAATTTACGAGTTGCAACTCGTTCAATCAGAGCGCGCGCAGTAAACAGGTCCAGGTCTTGTGCTATTTCGCTCACACTCACCACACGCACATTTTGCGTCGCGACCAGCAGGTCGTTCGGTTCGACTCGACCCGACGTCGTATGACGCGGGCGACGGCCGCGGCGCCATGCGCCAGCGCGGCGGAGGCGACGACAACGACGGCGGCGGTGCCAGCTTGGCGGCGGCGGCGCCAGCTTGGCGGCGGCGGCGGCGCCAGCTTGGCGGCGGAACCGCGCCGCTTGCGGCTTGAGTCTGTTTGACTCAAATGATTTTCTACTGATTTAAACCGAGTTCACATCGCTAGAGTAAATATTCAAATTCTTAAATTTTGTTCAGCTACTTTATCGAAAATGCATTTAACTCTTTAGTAAGATAATAATATCATCGTAGTATCATAAAGAAACGATAAAATTTTTGCTCAATCACTGCCTCAACCACGCATCTACCCTTCCCTTTTTATAGGTTGGTGGGAGAAAATAGATTTTTAGTAGGTAACTAGGTAAATACATACTGCTTTATCCAAGTCGCCAATGTGGGATTCAGTTACTCCTACAGGAAAGGAACTGGGAACAAAACACGTGAATGTATTTTATGGTTTCACTCGAACACACCGCACGCGCCGACCGTCTAGCGCCGTCTGGCGAAACGTGCGGGAAGCTCGGGCTTCTTCTTCTTTATTACAAGCTGTACCTCACAATGCTGTAGGCGTTTTTCTATTTCAAGAATATGAATCTGTCACTCTTTTCTACATCTATTCTGTGACCATACTGAGGTCATCGTCGCAAGTATAAGAAACAGCAGATTTTAGGGTTGTCACTTCGTAAAAAATCAGCTGGCCATGTGAAAACTTTGTTTTAGTTTTTTCAGAGATACCAATCGAAATTAGAAAAGTCGTTGAACAAAAGTTGTTCCCCGGGGGGGTAGAAATACCCAGCTTTTCGCTTAGCACATGTATATTGTTACACCATGTATATACATGAAAAAAATCGTCGAAAATTTTCTAAGTCCTGCGTCCCGTAAACTCCACTCCGACCCACAAGCCTAGCCTAGAAGCCTAAGAGTCTTTATCTAAATTTTTTGCATTAGCTTTTCTCTCCTGAGGGTATTGAATGCGATACGATCAAATGCGAAACCGGTAGAACTATTCTACAGCTTGGGAATCAGTTGTGCTGCATCTAACCGAAACTTTAGAACCTGATCATTTGCTGATTTTTTGACCTGTATTATAATGGGAATAAAAGATTCGAGTACCTACTAAATAATATGAATTTTAAATAACATTTTTTTACGTCAATATTTAAGTATTAATCAGGATTTTTTCAGTAAAACCCTTTACGTCCTATACATAATATTATAACTATTTTATTATACATAGTACAACTAGTTATATATTTTAACCCTCCGTTAGTCGCGTGGGGTCTTTGAAAGGTGTTACAAAAATGTGAAATTTACGTAATTAAAACTATCTCAGCAATTCAATATTTTTGATACCCTCCTAAATTGGATTGTTCTTGCCGCGTATTGCCGCTAGCTTCAGTTCGCGCGCAAGTGCAGTGAAATACAGAAGTGTTTTTTGCGGACGGGCTTTGAAAGACCCCACGCGACTAACCGCGTAAGTAAAATTGAACCTATTTTTTGGGTTGGATTTCCATTTTCACGTGATTTTTATGTATTCTTTTGTTGATTTAGATTTAATTAAGTAGTAAAATGGACGAACAACAGCAACGATGATAAAAATAAGGATGTTTACGGTGGTAGTAATGATGAGGAAGGTGAAGACGGTATATACCCGGACCCCATAAGACTGATTCTGAGCAGGAATATGGAGACAAACCTACAGAACAGCATGAAGTGTATCCGGACGAACTGCTTGAGAATTTAGAATCTTTGCATGACCATTGTCGGGTTCTGGAATCGTTGGACGAATAGCAGGTGGTTTGAGACTCAAATGAACAATACACGGATTTGGAAAGTTCAAGGAAAGGAAAAGATTTCTTCAAACAGATCGAAAATTCAAACCAGTCTGCCATTTTGGTACGCCCAACACATAACAAAACGGTATGTATCGACTGTTTTCAAAAAGAAAATCACTAAAAAATTGACTGACTTCAATTGGTAAAACTTTATGCTATTTTTTGTTGTAACTTACCAAATTTTACGTAATTGTCTTCGCTATTCTAGTGTAATCGCATATAGATTTATTACAAGGAGAAATTTCTTTATTTAGTTAGATTGAAATATTTTTTTGTGATTGTGTATCTCAAGGAGGGAAATTTTCGTTCTTATTTTTAGATCGTAACTTTAAGGCTGAAATAAAAGAATATGTTAACGTAATATGTTGTAGTTTTATTGTAATTAAGTGAATTACCAATGATTTGCTGAGATACATAGGAAAAAATAGTGAAAAATAGGTTTTTTAGGCTGTTTGTTTTTGGGGTCTTCAAAGACCCCACGCGACTAACCGCGTATACAAAATATGCGCGACTGATCGAAGGCAACCAAGGTTCTATAAGAAAATTATAGTTTTTTCAGGATCTTTCAGGCCAAGGATTTTTTGTGAGTCATTTTCATGAATATTAAACCTTTTAAAAGCTACCCTGCAAAAATTATAAAAACAACTAAAAAAATAGGTCCGGCAGACAAGCAGTAGGATAAAGCCTAAGTAGATAAAATTATTTTCAGTCGGTTACAAAAGCTATAGTAGTGGATGTTTTTAAATTCCTCTCAGGTAAAATTTTTATGCTGAGATAAAAATAGGTATATATAACTGATTTAATATATTGTTTTAACTACTTGATTTGCTATTTGATTCTCATCATGCAAATCATTGGTAAGATAGAAAATGAGAAAACGAACAGGAAATAATATGCCATAAAATGATAAAATCAACTAACTAGAAAATTAATTTAAAAACCCAATTAAGTCTAGAAATATTCAACCAAATTCTTTGATTTATATCTATGAATATGAAATGCTGTATATTTTTTATATTTCTATGTTTTGTATCAAGTAAGTTTTTTTATACTACATATTATGGAAATGGATGTATGTACTTCCATTTTTTATGAAAACAATTTTTCAGTGACAGAATTTGCATCTTTTACTGTACTAGTTCTTTATCTAGCTTTAAAATATTTAATTTCAGAAGGCTATGGTATAAATATAACAGCTACAATACCACCTAACCTGGAAACCTTGCTAAAAAATACAAATGGAAGTGAAGTTAGACATATTCTGAATAGAACAAGAAGAATTCTTGGCGGAACCGAAGCGGAGGATTCAAGACCCTATATGGTATGTTGTATCAAAATGCCGGCTGTATCTACACACTCATCGATGTTCTCCAGAGTTTGCATCATACTTAGGCTTGTAATAATTTGTTATTATTTTTTGTGACACTTAATCAGCTCTGCGTGTATATCTGAGTCTTTGTCATTGCAATTTAAATATTTGTCGATTCTATTTTTTCATTGAGGGGGCCCTGACCTCTGATTCCGGCAAACTGTTTCAAGGTTACACTATGTGATTGGCAGTATGAGTTCTCTGGGTTTATTGGTACTTAGCCCACGTTGCAGTTTCAGCAACTATCCTCTTAGGTTTGTGTTTTTGTTGTTGTTCTGTGTCTTTGACAGATTTTACAGATACTATAACTTTTAGTCTAAGATCTAGCACAACCTACTACGTTCCGTCTTTTAGTAAGGATTTAAAGGTCTCTATAAGGTCAATATGTGACAATAATACTTCATTTGTCGATGCTGACAAGTATTATTTACTCTATCACTCAACATGTTTTTCTTCTATATTTTTGAAAATGATTAATTTCATATTTTCCTGATTCATTAGCCTTACCATAGTTACATATGTAGTACACTTACCTTATTTCTATGTTATCATATCATTATATATTTTATTATTAGGAAATTATGTTCATATCTGTTTTACTATCAGTGCACTACTCCTCTTATATCTTTGTCTAAACTACAAGGTTGCCTGGGAGAAATCGCTTTCAGCGATAAGGCTGCTTTGGTACCATGATATAAGTTATTAACTGTACGCACTGACCGCGTACTTGTATAGATACAGGTCAGTGACTGTACGATACTACAATAAGTGTTCATACATTCATTCATTCAGGTTTACCTCAAGCTGCCAGTAAACAATCCAAAGTATAAAGATTATCGTCGATGGTTATGTGGGGGAGTCATCATCCATGAAGAATATATCCTTACCTCCGCTGCTTGCATTGAGGATGCAAAGAATTTCTATGTCGTCTCTGGTACGTTTAAGTAAGTTCACACAATATAAATCCTCCTTTTTACTTATATATTCATACTAGATGCGCTCCGCGGCTTCGCCCGCGAACCAGTTTTTTTTCATACAAATTTCAAAAATTTGATGCACATCTCCTAGGGGTTATTGTGTAAAAATTAAAAATACGTGTTTAATTATTCACTCCATAATATAGCGAGTTTTGAGTGAATCGAACCAAGGAAAAAATATTTTCCATACAGACTTTACCACCCTATTTAACCCCCTCAGAGGTTAAAATTTCCAAATTGTAATAGCCTATGTCCTATTCTAGGTCCTAAACTATCTACACGAGAATTTCATTTAATTAAATTAAGTCATTACGGAGATTACTTATAACAAACATTGACACAGACTTTCCCGTTTGTTATAATAGTAAAAAGTAAGATTAAATGTATTCCAGCGTAGATAATTATTAACGATACACTTGATTTAGTTTTTTCGTTTCTCAATTTTAAGCTATTACAAACAGATAAAATTAAGTTTAAAATGTCAAGAAACTCATAAAAGCTGCTGTATAAGGGAGTTGCATTGTCAAAACAAACTTATAAAAAAAACTAGGTACTCTTAAGGCGCAAACAGCATCTAAAATGTCGCCCCTACTTATTTTATTATTAAATTCCGTTAAATAAAAAAAAATCCAAAATTCACACACGTACAGTTTATTAAACCTATCAAGCTTTCTTTTGATGCATCTGTTGTAGTTTCATTTTGTCTATTTAAGGAAGAGATACGAAAACAGAATTTGGTGGCCACCAAAGGCAAATTTGTATCTCTTCCTAAACTAGACAAAATGAAACTACAACAGATGCATTAACCCCCAATTAGTCCTGTTAACCATGTGGTAACTATCACAATTATTTTGGAGTCAGAGAAAAGGATTTGAGAGAGATGTGATAAGGGACAGAAGCTATAATATTATATTCGAACTATCTTCTGCAGCTGCACACACTCTTTTCCTGGATAAAGTTGCCTACGACGTTATTTCATTATACAATCACACGATATTAAACAGTAAATACGTAACACAAGGAGAGAATGATAATGATTATGTTAGGTACACTAAAATATAACAGATGATGAGCGTCTAGAATTTTTCAGGCATGACGAAAAAGAGGACCGCTATAATAACTTGTGTATCAAGAACGGTGCCAAGAAAGCTGTATGGAAATGTATACCGAGAAGTAAGTTATACGTGATATAAAAGAGTGTGAAATGCACCTTTACACCATCCTAACAGAACCTCAAACAATCCTTTTAGCAAAGACTCAAGTAATTAATCCAACGGATATAAGATTAAGCACGCAGGACGCATAAAGATAGTGGAAGTCTACATTATAGTTACTTTTTCCAAAAAGTTAAATCTTTGAAAATCGAGATAAGAACGAGAATTTATCTCCAATGACGAGGATTAAAATTAACTATATTAAAGAATATGCATGCTAAGTATATTTGTAATGTGTTTGTAATGTTTAAGATTATGTATTTGATGGCCACGAGAACGACAACATTCGATGGATGAATAACGATATCGCTGTTGTGAAAGTCGAGGATGAGTTTGACTTCACTCGCCGAGTCAGAGGCTGCGATTTTATCCCCAAACCTATCTGTTTCAACAACCAAAGTCAGCGTCTTGAAGAGCCAGGTAGTCTCGCTTCCATTGCTGGTTGGGGGACTACTGATAGATATAGTGAGGTTGGTCGAAAAGTTACACTAGTACAAATGTACGTACACAGTATCCTCCTGAGGTTATTAGAAGTGGTGACTAAGGGACAAGATTCTCCAGGGGAAACGTAGCCACCAGCTTAGTTGTAGTTATTAACCTGTAGTTACTTCATCCATCACTTACAAGACTCTAGCACTACATTGAACGTATGGTAATAATGGCAAGCTTTGGGGAAGTACCAAAAGAGGTCTTTTAGGTCTTGGGAATCATATTATTGAAATATGTTCTGAATATAGGCTTTTGATTATAATGTATAATTCGGTAATGATATTATTGCGATTACTAAAGAGTATTTGAGTTTCCTAAAGAGCTTGTTTAGAAATTTTATCTAAAATATCTCAAACAGTTATTGATTTTCTATTTCGTTTAAAATTGTTTATTCATCTCGACAGACGGGGACCGGCCAACAAAATCTGTTGGATGCCCAAGTAAGAATAATAGCGAAGAATCGCTGCAAAAGGAGATGGGGCAAGAGATACCACAATATTATCGAAAACTACATGATTTGCTCAAAAGATATGCAGCCAGACATGAGTGAGGTTTGCAATGAGAAATATGTGGACTGTACGGACATCGCGGAATCAGCATCAGACGAGGATCAAAGAAGATCAGTACAGAGAAGAATTATCAATCCTGAGTCTTTAACGTTACATTCAGCTTATCATAACGTATCTGGAAGAAGGCAGACAGGATATGGTGGATTTTGTGAGGTACCTATGTTGGAGACTTTTTAACTCAATGGTTTTCCGTCTCCTTGACCTAAATTCATCAATTTCAAGCCAAGGTTAACCGTTAATGGAATCCATATATTCTTCAATCTGCTAACTAAAAAATGTTGTTACCAAAATATCATCGTAGGGCATTGTCATGCATTGAACCTCTGTCACTAGTCTTTGGCAATTTTTTTTCAATTAATTACAGAATGATCACGGAGGACCCTTGGTATCGGGAACCGGAGCCGAATCAATCGTGATAGGAATCATCTCAGCATGCTTGGTCAGGGAGCGAACGAACCAATGCTATGGGCCGTTTTTATATACGAGTGTCTTCAAAAACAGAAATTTAATCAGCTGTGCCATTTATAAGTCTGTCTCGTAAGTTTATCTGAGTACATTTAAGAAACGATAGAGTTTGTAATGATTGTTGACTAAAGTATCCTGGCATACACTCATCAACTTCATGGAGCTTATGTATGTATTTGTAGTACTTATAAATTTGTACTAAAACAGGTTAAAATTGTTCCTTTTTACAGAAATAATTGTGAGAAGCTGTTTAGATCAAGTGTTACACACACCGAAGAAGTAATGAGTTGGGCCGATCATCCAGACGGGTGAGTAAAATCCACAAAGTGTGATGGGCAGAAAACTATCCTGTGTAAATATAAAAGCTCTGAGTTAACATTGCTTTTCCAGTTAAAAGTAAGAACGTGTTCCTTTACAGACCCGCTAGAAATGAATTGCCTGTTAGAAGAACTAAAGATGAAGATGATGACCGGTATGAACCCAGAGAAACTACAACGCCACAGGGTGCCGATGTTGGAACAACTTCAGTTCCAAATGTCGAAATAACCGCAAAAGTACCAGATATCAAATCTCCGATCGATAAGCCAACATCGCTTATCGATCAATCTGATAAACGTGGAGAAAAAGTATTAAATTTGTAGAATTAAATTCGCATGAAACATTTGAGAGGCAAAGGGAAGCCGATTTGAATAATGTTACAGTCACTAAAAGCGATTAACAAAAGAAATAAATAAATAGCATGATTTAATGTGTTTTATTATTTATTTTTAAGAATGAGAGAAAAAGCAAAGCTTGTATTTTCATACAGCAGAATGTACTGCTAGGCTTTATTATCATTTTGATTCGAAAGAATCAACATGTAAATGACTAGGAACACTTCAGAAAACTGCTACTATTGTATCCATCAGTATTATCTTCAGACATAGTTTCCTAAGCCTATTAAATCCAAAAGTTCTCAATTTTCTTAGATAGTTATTTATACAACAAGCAAGTTGCCGCTAAAAGAAACATTACAAAAGAAATTCAAAAGTTATAAGCACTAATCTCAGACTACCTAGACAGAGCGCTGTCAACAATGATTTTGAAGCCGGTTTCGTAAACATGTGTGCTCGTACTGAGTGTTGCCGTGCAGGTGTACTTTCGCATGAAATGTGATTCCATCCTGCTTTTTATGTCGCGAGATTGGTTTGAACACCCTTTCAAAACTTAATTCGGCATTTTGTCCCTCTAAATCTCGTAATAATTTTGCGTGACACTCGGCGCGACGGCTTAGCTGGACTGACAAGGTAAGGCGTAATTTCGTCATATATGTGTGTGTAAGTGTGTTTGTAAACGCCAAGGCTTAATTTTACCTGCCTCAGTGCGGGTTTTGTTGGGGCTCCGTCTAGATAGTTCTATAGTCTGAGGCACTAATTAAGTAAAATAAACAAATTTTTTAAACTTTAAGTACAAATAATAGACATTAAATTGTACTATGTAATATCAAAATAAGAGTGAAGCTTGTTTTTTAAAGTTATTCTTAAAAATGATGAAATGCGAAAAATTTATATCACATTCAGAAAATTGTCAACTATGCAATCCAATTTGTCTAGGAAAAAAAAAATTCCTTGCATAGTTTGTTTTATAATTATTTGAGGAGAAAATATTACTTCCTTGTATTACGTATTATATGCACTGTCTACTAGAAATGTTATTACTTAAAAAATCTTTAGATAAGTAATCTGAATTTAAAACAAGATGTATGTGATGTGTACGAGCAGTCAGCAAAAATTGGAGAAAATCTCAATTTAAAATACTAGAATAAGAACGAAACATTACAAAATGATTTTTCTTTTTTTAGTTTTTATTTAAAATAATTTTAAGCTTATTATTATAGCTTGGCATAACAATTCGTTCGTCATCGTTTTTAGCCCTGATCATCTTTTTTTGTTAACTGTACTTCCTGTTTCAGTACTTTCAAATAATTATACGCTTACATTCAATATTTTATTACTCAGGGTTTTGATGAAGCAGTTAATTGAAATTTACCATTATAACTTTCATCAAAATGTCAACATGACGTTAAATTAAATGTTGACTTGTAATTTAATTTAATGAATCTTATCTAAAATTTATTACAAGCGAAACTATACTTACGAAGCTGTATTATGAAGATACTTTTGAATGTTTTTGTAGTAATTATTTACTTAATAGGTAAGCTAGAAAGTACAGAAACAGTGATAAATTTACCGAATCAGAGGCAAATCTGAAAATGAAGCATATAACAGTACATATGTACCTACCTAATTATTAGGGTAATTTTTTTTTTTCAGATGTGAGAGTTAGTGGGGTGGCGACACCTGTTCCAATGGACGCTGTTGAGTGGGCACTTAAGCAGAATGATACAAGGAGAATCATAAATGGCCAAGAGGTTACTGAATCTATGCCTTACATGGTAAGAGCCCTATAGTTTTGTCATCCTCCACATCATTTGCGACAACACTCAAACTTGATCCCAAATATGCGCTTCCTTAAAGATACGCAAACACAAATGTTGTGTGTCCAAAAATCCAAGTGTCAAAAATTACGATTCTTTTTATCATCAGAAAAGATTTTAGTTTGTTCAATGGAACGGGTGGCAGAGTCTACATTTTGCATTGTCAAGTTCATTTTTTAATTGATTATAAACTAGATGCGCCCCGCGGCTTCGCCCGCGAACCATAGTTTATTTTTCATACAAATTTCAGAAATTTATTGCATACCCCCTAGGGGTTATTGGGTAAAAATATAAAATACATATTTAATTACTTGGTCCATAGTTTATTTGTACCGAGTTTTGAGTGAATCGAACCAAGGAAAAAATATTTTCCGTACAAACTTTACCACCCTATTTAACCCCCTCAGAGGTTAAAATTTCCAAATTTTAATAGCTTTTGTCATATTCTAGGTCCTAAACTATCTACATTTCAAATTTAATTTAGATAACTTAATTAGTTACAAAGATTACTTATAACAAACATTCACACCGACTTTCCCATTTATTATAATAGTAAGATAAGATAAGAATAATAAGTAAGATAAGATTTCCGTTTCCAAAGGTCTACCTCAAAATGCCCCAAAGCAATAAAAAGGCACCAAACTATAAGACCTGGCTCTGTGGTGGAGTCATCATACATGAAGAATACGTCCTCACATCAGCCGCTTGTATCGAGGATGCTGAACACTTTTATATAGTTTCTGGTACATACAAGTAAGTACATAAGGACCTCAGTTGTGTTTTATGACTCTTATAAATCTCTCTGAATTTTAAGTTAGTAACCACGATTCAGTTGTTTCCTTCTGTTCATTAAGTCGGACAAAACACAGCTTCGGTTCAGGAGTTTACGTCTTTACCTTTACGTTTACGTTATTTATTTAAAAATAGTAAGAAGAGGCCGAGTACTGCCTTGAGTACCTTAATAGTAAAATTGCATAGTGAAGTTCAGCCCCCAGTGTTATCTTATCTTGGAAGACAATGCAAGTGCGTGTATTACTTTTTTAAATTTGTGCCCAAATGTGAATCTGCTTCGGCCATTGTCAAGATTTTTTTTGAGTACCTACCCACTTTTGTATCACTAAAAAATTGTGATAAAACCTAAAAAAATAGTGCAAAGCGCCATCTATCCTATGAACTCCGTACTACATTATTGAACAGCACTAAACTAGTAGCGGTTCTCTCTTGATCGAAAGTCACCATGGCCAAATGCAATGGATATGGAAGATTCGTCGGATCTACAGCAGAGGTCGCTAAATGTGTGAAATGTCAATCCGTATATCATCGACCGTGTGTTGGTCTGAACGCCAATTCCTCAGTATCTGCTTCGTGGTGTTGCCCGAATTGTATGTAAGCCAAAAAAGGTCACCGGTGCAGAAACACCCGTAAAATCATTGCAAGGTGAAGGGACGGACTATGAAGCACCTCCTGACGCTTTTGTTCAGAGCTCTGATCCTCATACAGCAACATCGCCTGCCTCGAGAGAGGAGAGTACTCCGAATAGAATTTAAGCAAATAAGAGAGGAAAACAGCCATCTTCTTGCACAGCTCAAACAATTCCGAGGGGAGAACAGCCATCTACTCGAACAGTTCAAACTAGTCCGTGAGGAGAAAAGCCATCTACTCGCCCAGTTCAAAGAAGTCCGAGAGGAACTCCATGGACTACGCCTCGACATCGAGAGCTACAGAAACGACGTTTCGGAGCTTAAAAACACAGTGAAGCCAAATAGCTAAAAAAATATAAAAATATGTAAAAGCTAAATAGTTCACAGTTAAACACATTAGACACTCGTATGGATGAGCTTGAAAATACGGTTCAGAGCACACAACAATCAACGTTAAACAAACTGAACACCGAGAATTTGCATCTTCGGCAAGAGCTAAATGAGCGTGATCAACTGGCTCTGGCAAATGATGTAGAGATTTCTGGATTAATAGAGGATGTCAGTGAAAATTCTTCTCATCTGGTTTCGCTTATTGGTGCTAAACTTGGAGTCAAAATACAAGATTGCGACGTGATGTTCGCCGAGCGTTTTGGCCCATTGAGGGAGAGCTCCACTATCATGGCAGGCGACAGTCAGATTGTCCGGGAAGCCAGACCTCAACCGCGCCCTCTTGTAGTCCGGTTCGTACGACGCGAGGTTCGAGTAGAGTTCTTACGAGCAGCACGGGTGCGCCGCGGTGTAACTGCAACAGATCTAGGGATTGCTGGTGGTGACTCGCGCCGGTTTTATGTTAACGAAAGACTGTCTAAACATAATAAACAAATATTTTACCATCCGCGTCAGCTGTGCCGCGAACACAATTGGAAATTTGTTTGGACGAAATCTACGCCAGGCACAAGGTAAAAATGCATATCGTGTTACTAGCCTAGCTAACCTTAATGCTATTTTTGCTTTATATTAAGAGGATTATAGAGGTAGACACTGTTATGTACTCTTTAGTGTTAAACATATAGCACCATAACATCACTGCTTTTTATTCTAAAAGGAATAGGTAGGTAAGCTCTATCTATGCTCTATCAAATCTTATTTTGTTATTTATATCGTACTCCTACCTACCTATGTATTTTTCCTATGTTTTTTTCCTTGTTATGTAATTTTTGACTTAAGGGGCCAGCGGATGATGAACTCCCCATACAATCGGAATTCAAAAAATTCAAAATTCAAAAATTAAACTTATAATATTTTTATAAATTAAAAAAAAAAATGATTATTTAGTTATTCTATAAGATTTAAGTTTTAGTTCTTTTAAATATGCCTCCTAAAATCAAATATTTGAAACTCAGTTTGTTTAATGCTGGTTCACTAAACACAAGACATGATGAATTTATCTCTGTCATACTACGTTACACACCTGATATTGTAGCTATAAATGAAACTTGGCTTCGATGTGGAGTAAAGAGGAAGACAGGGCACCTAGAGTTCTTGGATACCGGCTCCGCCACACACCTCGGCGTGTGCAGCGTTCCGAAACTGCTCGCTCCAGAGGTGGTGGGGTCGCATTTTATATTCGTTGTGGGCTTAAAGTTGTTTCGCGTTCCTACCCGATTGAACCCACTGTTGACCAGATGTGGATATCACTCACAGTCAATGGGCTGAAGATTGTCATTGGTTCTACATATCGACCCCCCTGGCAAAATATGGGTGTTTTCCTAGATGCGCTGACTGAGTCAAGATCTTCTTTTGCTTCTTATGATTATTTGATCCTTCTAGGAGATCTAAATATTGATATGATGGTAACGACTCACACTAATTATAAGAAGTTGAATATGTTCCTGTGTACTACAAACTTATCGCAGTTTGTTTCGGAAGCTACTCATTTTACCGACCATAGTGCAACGCTCATTGACCTTGTTTGCACTGACGCCCCTGTAAAGCAAGTCCGAGTCAGTTACATCCCTGATCTTGGTTCTCATGCTTTTATCACAGCCGAACTAAACATCAAAAAGAAAAAGCCTATCAGTACCTACTTTATTTACAGACCTCTTAAGGATATTTTAACTGACTTGTTTCAAAATGATTTGCAAAATGTTGATTTTAATTACATAAAAACCCTAGATAATATCGATGATATGGTATTATTTTTTAATAAAATGACTATAAATATTTTTTATTTACACGCCCCCGAAAAAAAAGTTTCAATAAAAGAACAATCGCATCCCTGGATAACCGATACCCTGCTGCTTATGATGCAACTCAGAGATAAAGCGCATGCGCGTTTTCGGGCTACTAAAAATGACGTACATAGAGATTACTACAAGGAATTAAAGAAATCTGTATCACATGCTTTAGAAGAAGATCGGCGTGCTTACTTTCGCAATAACATTAATAATAATTTAAAAACCCTGCAAGACTCTGGAAAACCCTCAAAAAAACTGTGTTAAAGAAGAATATACCTGAATTAACCCACCATTTAAACGACCCAGAAGCCATATGTGACCACTTCCTTGCAATACCTGGATCAAATGATATAAAAATCAGTCAGCTAACATACTATTATGAACAAAGCAGGTTCTGTGACAACATCCTTAAACTGGAAACTGTTACGCCTGACAAAATACTTAAAGCTCTTCGATCGTTAAAATCTAGCGCTAAAGGTTATGATGGCTTAACTTTAGATATGATTATGCTTACCCTGCCACAATCACTGGAAGCTATTACACATATTATAAACACATCCATATTAACGTCTACTTTTCCAGAACTTTGGAGAATAGCTATGGTGAAACCGATCCCTAAATCAAATGATGTTAATACTTTTAAGGATCTTCGACCAATCAGTATTCTTCCTTGTCTTGCTAAAATTCTGGAAAGAATTGTTTATGAACAGGTGTCTAGCTTTGTAGAGCATAATGATATTCTTTCCAAAAAATACAGAAAGCCAAGTCTACGTAGCCGAAATCGGCCAGGAAGATTATTATTCTTCCTGATCTTCAATCTGGATTCCGCAAGGGTAGCAGTACTACAACAGCGCTTATTGATGTAACTGATAACATCATAGGTGCGCAAGACCAGGGTATGGGTACGATATTGGTTCTATTAGACTATTCGCGCGCATTTGACTGTATAAATTCTACACTTCTTCTTTCCAAATTAAAATACTACGGTTTTGATAACACAGTCATTAACTGGTTTGATAGCTACCTTAGGGGTCGTTTGCAAATGGTAGAGCTCACTACAACTGAAGGATTTAAGGCTCTATCCTCTCTGCGCCATGTGCCACGAGGTGTACCCCAAGGTTCTATACTTGGAACCTTGTTATTTATACTTTATTGTTCTGATATTGTTAAAAATATTCGTCATTATCAATATCATTTATATGCAGACGACCTGCAACTCTACTTTTCGTTCCTACCTTGTCATACGTCACAGGCCGTGGAACAGATAAATAGTGACCTTAACAGAATTGCACTATGGTCAGGTAAGAATTGTTTACTAATAAACCCTAGTAAATCAAAATATATGATTCTGGGTACAAGGAAGCAAACTGATCGAATCGTTCTCAATAGTCCTCACGTCAGTATCCAAGGTGAGCCAATCAGCCGTGTAACAGAGGCACGCAACCTCGGAGTACTGATGGATGGTGAGTTGCGTTTTGAGAAACATATAGCCGATTGTGTTAGAAACTGTTTCTATCGATTAAAGGTACTTTATCGAATACGTAGCTGTCTCTGTGAGGATATACGAATAAACTTATATGAATCATTGGTACTCTCAAAGTTGAATTACGCTGATTCAGTGTATGGCCCTAGATTGCTTGCACGAACACAAAAACTCATCTAGCGTGTTCATAACGCCTGCGCCAGGTTTAGTTTTTGTATTCCCCATAGAGCACATGTTACTCCATTCTTAAACGCTTCAAAACTTTTAAAAATGAATGGTAGAAGGCTCTTACATTTATCTGTATTACTTTTTGGTGTTTTGAAGAGTCGCAAGCCAGAATACCTTTTTAAAAAGTTAAGATGGTTCAGTGACTACAATGTTAGCTACAAAACTAGAGCAGTTTCTTCGTGTTCACTGGCTATTCCTGAACACAGAACCGCAGCCTTCAGAGGGAGTTTTCGCTATGCCGCCACCAAGTGTTGGAACAATATTCCACCACCTCTCCAAAATCTGAACAATGTTAACACTTTCAGAATAAACTTTAAAAAACATCTAATTAATTCACAAATTAATCTTCCTTGATCGGCATAGTGGATCTCTATTTTATACTTTTTCCTTCTTCATTTGTCCTTTTATTGGTGGCTAAATACTCATGTGTCTCTCGTATCATGGTGTGTGGCAAGTAACTTATATTGGTGGTATAATGCACCTACTAATTTTTAATTTAAACAAGTTTAAATAGTTTTATAATTTTATGTTATGTGTTTAGTTTATTTTATTTTAGTAGGTATATATTCTGTTATAGTTTTATTTTATCTACCAAGGTGTCCGTGACCTAAATGCAGCCTTTAGCAGAATACCAGCGCTACAGCATGGCAACATGCTCTAGTATTAAGCTGAGCTATGGGCCATTTCTCTGCCACAAAGATTAACATATTTTATTAATTTTCTTTTTGTGGTATTATTTTGTTAAGATAGTTTTAATTATTAATGTTCATACCGTTTATCTTGTTTTGGGATTCGTTTATGAGTGGTATTCGTTAGGAATAGAATTTAATGAGGATAATAAACAAATACCATTTGGTATTACTTTTTTGGTATTAGATAGGAATAGATCGATTAGTTATAGTTTTTGTGGATATTGAGGAATAAATAATTATCATTTCATTTCATTAGCTTAGCATTTATTTAAACTTAGGATATTTTAGGTATACTCTGAATAAGAATCATAGATATTTTTTGTAAAGAATGAAATTAATGAAAACTTAAGAAAAACTGATAAGAACAACAGACAACAGAGGGCAAGCTAACAACTAAAAACCAAAACAAAAACTTCAACAATGTTCGAGTTCAATAACGAATGATAGACCAATGGAATGATAAATGAAAGCTGTGAAAACCACGAATTGTTTGGAGCTCCTACAGCTTGCTCTGATGATACCAGTATCGTAAAATATGTTCCACCAACATTCCTTTGGTTTTGTAACTCATTAGTTTACTTACATAAAATATCTGTTTTTACATCGCGTATAGTTGTAAAAGTATCTGGTAGGTACAAAGAATGTATTAAGACGTTCTTGTAACTTAAGTTTAAAGTTTGAATGTGCTGATGAATGAACAGAACACGTCATGAAAACAACACAAATCCGTCAATATTACCCCTGTTTTGTCGATTATACATGCACAATTTTTGTGTAGGTATGTAATCTACAAAAGATATATGTAATAAGTGTCATCCATCAGATGAGATATACAGAGCTCTTAGCTCTTCACTACATAGTATAAAACAAAGTCGCTTTTTCTGTCCCTATGTCCCTATATCCTTATGTCCCTTTGAATGCTTATAAATCATTAAAACTACGCGACGGATTTTGAAGCAGTTTTTTTTATTAGATAGAGTGATTCAAGAGGAAGGTTTATATGTATAATAAAAGCGTGCGAAGCCGGGCTGAGTCGCTAGTAACTTATAATTTCCTTAATTTTAACAGATATAAAGACGATGATGACAGATTCAACAACCCCTGCATCAAGAATGGAGCCAGAAAAGCTATTTGGAAATGTGTACCCAAAAGTAAGACATTTTCTGATCCGAAACAAACATGACGACACACACTTATTTGTAAACACATATTTGTCATTATTGTAACACATATTTGTCATTATTGTATGTTTAACAGTAGTTGTTTTTGCGTGAAAGAGGAATATTTTTATGTATAAAATCGCAGGTTAAGCAGCATCCAAACGGTTAAACTAATATTTCAGAGAGCAATATTTTGTCCAATAAGCTTGTTTAATTTATAATCCTTTCAAATCACTTTTACAGACTTCGTTTTCGATGGTCACGAAAACGATAACATAAGGTGGATGAACAACGACATCGCTGTAGTGAAGATTGAAGATGGCTTTGACTTCTCTAGAAGGATTAGAGGTTGTGACTTCATTCCAAGGCCTATTTGCTACAACAACCAATCGCAGACTTTAGAAAACCCAGGTACGGTTGCGGCTATAGCTGGTTGGGGATCCACGGGAAAGTACAGTGATGTGAGTATAACAATATAACAAATCATTTATGTCAGGCAACATTAGTCAAGGACAGGATGTAAAATACTTAAAACTACGGCCCATTTAAAATATATTATATACCTTAGTCTAACATAAATACTTAATATGAACCTATTTACATACTAGCAAGTATTGGCGACGTGTGACAAGCGATATGTGCTGCGGCCGGTAATCGTCCGCGAAAACCGCCAGAACAGCACATTTTTAGCCAGAATTCTTTCCTGGTGAAGGTCGATATTCTTTAAATTATTACTACATAGTATAAAACAAAGTCGCTTTTTCTGTCCCTATGTCCCTATATCCCTATGTCCCTTTGAATGCTTAAATTTTTAAAACTGAAGAATAAGTTTAAAAGTTTTAAGCAGTCAAAAGGACATAGGGAAATACGGACAGAAAAAGCGACTTTGTTTTTTAAAATTTATTGATATAATACAGTGTATATTATTTTCTGCCGTCGAGCAGCATTAGCTACTGAGTTATACCCCTTGTTTGGGAAAGGGATATTCAGTAGTGGACGCAACTACGTCCTCTGAGACTTAATTTGAACTTGCACTATAAACAGTGACAAATTACCAGAATTATCCAATAAACTAGCTAACCTCGTCCTCCTTCAATTAGATTTTTCATTCTGATTTTTTTGCGTAACATTATTACATAAAGATTACATGATAACACTACAATTCCTTTTTCCAATCCCCGAATCGTTTTTGATCTTCATCAGATTCTTGCAAATATACAAACACTGTTTACATACTGTTGATTGTTTTAGTGCACTTTTTTATGTCAGTCGAGGAAAAATACTTAACCAATTTGAAGACGTTAAGTTGCTAGTTAACCAATCAGGACTAAAATCATATTTAGAAGGAGACTTCGCTCAAATTTTTGAATTCAGTTGCCCCATTTTGATTATGGGATGTTACAGATTAAGATCACTGTTAATTAAATAAGAAACCTTATTAATTTTGATAATCTGCTTAATTTTGGCTGAAGTTTTTCGAGCGTGAACCATAAAATGATGATTTTACAGTGGGTCAATAGAAGGAGTGATAATCAGCAGAATCTTCTAGAAGCTCAGGTAGAATTGATCGCCAAGCAGCGGTGCAAACGGCGGTGGGGGCCCAAATACCACAACATCATCGATAACTACATGATCTGCAGTAAAGACCTTGGTCAAACCATGTCGGAGATCTGTAATGTATGACTGCATCACACTATCACAACAATAATTATTAAGTTTGGATGTTACATGTTATGTAGCTAGAGCGAATCAAATAACTATTGCTCACGCATTAGTGTTACTGTCCAGCCTTCATAATCATCATCGTACATGCCATACATGCCATTGGCATGTACGTCCACAAAGGATAGTTTATATACCTAACCTACCTCTTTTATAACCCTTGTAAGGCTATACGGGACGGATTTGGCAACAGTATAAGCATCCATGCGGGAGCAGAAGTTGGAGGGTTGGGCAAACGTCATCTTCATCATCATCATCAGCCTAAATAAGTCCACAGCTGAACATGGCCTCCGCTAATGAATGCCATAGCGCCCTGTCTTCAGCTTGCCGCATCCAGCATCCATTTCGTAAATCGTCATCCCACCTGGCCAGAGGGCGTCCTGCACTAGTTGCCGAGTCATGATCTCCTCAAGAACACGTTTACCCCAACGGTTGTCGGTTCTTCGCGAGATATGGCCGGCCCATTGCCACTTCAGATTGCTAATTCTTTGAGCTATATCGATAACTGTGGCAACTGTAGCAACCCTTTAATCCGTTAGCCTAAGACAGTGAAGAGTCAAAAATAATACTAAAATAACCAAAACTTACATAGGAAAAGTATGTTGACTGCCAAGACATAAACTACTCTGATGAAGAAGAAGATGGCCGTCGTATGAGAAGAACTGAGAAGATACCGACCAATCTACATCTGCACACGGCACTACACAATGAATCTGTTGAATTGGGTGGCAGAAGGCAGTCAGGTGGATTCTGTGAGGTAGAATATACAATTATTATCTTCTTCTTCTTCTGGACCTTATCCCACGCTAAGTGGGGTAGGCATAACATGTATTCTTCTTCCATTCTACTCTGTTATTCATCATCTCCATATTCACACATGTATTAAGCATATCCTCTTTCACACAATCCATTAATCTAATCTTCGGTTTTCCTCTCCCCTTAAATCCATCCACATTCAAATCAATCATTCTTTTCATTTCATGACCTTCCTCTCTCCGCATAACATGCCCATGCCACGCTAGCCTTTTACTCCTCATCTTTTCCGTCACTGGCGCTACTTTCTAACTTCCTCTGATGTACTCGTTTCTTATCTTATCCATCCTTGTCACTCCACACATCCAGCCACTCATCCCAGTGTAGGACACAACCGATGTAAAAATAAATCAGGTAAAAAACTAAAAACTAACTGCGTAGATATCTAAATGAATTCTGTCAGTTGTGGTCCGATTTTGGTGATTTTTCTGATCTTTTATAACAGATGGATTCCTGGGCTATGATAATAATTTCCCGGGAATTACTATTTGTCCAACAAAATTTATACAGTGTATATTTAAAGGATTTCAAAGTCGTTCTTTAGTTTTTATAAAAATACTATAAATCTGGCAGTACATATGTTATATTAGTTTGAGACGCATTCATATTGCCTCTGTCAAGTTATCATTTATCAAATGAGCTTTTTCTTCTTTATTTTTCTAGAACGATCACGGCGGTCCATTAATCTACGGAACTGGCGTGAATGCCATGGTCATAGGCATCATTTCAGCGTGTCTAGTTAAGGAGAGGTCTAACAAATGCTACGGCCCCTTCCTTTACACCAGCGTTTACAAGAACCGCCAGTTCATATCTTGTGCTATTTACAAGGACGTTGAGTAAGTTACGTTGTAATCTGAAAGAATAAGTATATATTCAATTCAATTCAAATAATTTATTTCTTCAGTAGGTTACAATTATATATGTCACCGTTAAATTGTAAATAACGTTAGATTACAATCTATCTCGCGATATTGTAAACTGTCGATAGATTGTGAACCGTAACATTTCATTACAATTTAACGCACTATTTTTCGGTAGATTATAATCTATCGAAGTGAAACCGTCAAATCACAATCTTACAATTTTCAAACTGTGTTCTATACGAAGACTTGATCCCTGATTGGTCGGCCTTACAGTAGACTGCTCTGTGTCCATAGAGTTAGAAATGAAACATAGGTGTCAGTCAAATAAAATAAATGCACTTCAAGAATAATTGAGTTCTTGTTTTTATTTTTTTATTTTTGACTTCCGATGTAGCACGGTGGGCAAAGGTCCGCCTACGACACAGGAGGTTGCGGGTTCGATTCCCGCCTCGGAACAAATTTGTGAACGATTTCCAGAAATTTATTATATCAGTCATCTAGTACCCATAACACAAGCTCTGCTTAGCTTGGAGCTAGATGATGCTGTGTGGACTGTCCGGAATTATTTATTTATTTATTATTAAGTAGGTACTTAATCAATAATACTGATATCACATGGTCTCAAAATAAGAAAATCAGAAATGTAAAAATATTTTCTCCTCAAACACAACGTAAAATTGAAAAAATAATGAAAATTTCTTATAGAAAAAACTATCACAAAATTAAATCAAAATATTAAAAAAACAAGTCGAAAATATATTAATGTTTTTGAAAACATAATTTTATTGTTGTAGTTACCAACTCGTCTAACAACTTTAAAACACTTTGTATTCTTTGATTTCTCCATTGTATTTTTTACTATTTTCATTATGCCCGCTGTAATAGGTTTGTAACTCTGTGGTAAATTCATCCTGATTAAATCAGCGCGCTAGTTGCGTTCTGTTTTACAATTTGACGGTTTCACTTCGATAGATTATAATCTACCGAAAAATAAAGCGTTAAATTATAAGCAAACGTTACGGTTTACAATCTATCGACAGATTACAATCTCGCTAGATAGATTGTAATCTAACGTTATTTACAATTTAACGGTGACATATATATAGAGTAAAAATTTGCGGTTACTTAATTATCTGAGCGTCTCGCCGAAGTGACGTATTGACCTGTGCAGTGATTAAGCATTGCCATATTTGCCATACATGTCACAATACTGCCCATTCGATATTAAACACAAACATAGGTACATCACATTTTTAATTTAGCTATAATTTGTTCGATTATATTCAATATAGTACAAATATTTAGGTAGTAAAGCTTCGTACGATAATAAACTTACGTACATAATCAACACTAGCTTGCTTAGAAATAGAGAAATATGGAGTCGCTCCCATCGACCCCGGTGCGCACCGGGGTGGTTTTGAAAATTTGTTTCAACGACCCCGGTAGTGCCGACCCGGTCGCTTAACCAGATGGTTGGCACAGACGATTTAGTTAAGATGTATACTTAGTCTTATCAACACTAGAAAGTATAGTTTTGTTTATGATTCCAGGCCTAAATGCAGAAGACAATTCAGATCAGGAGTGACTCACGTTGAAACAGCCCTATCTTGGAAGAACCATCCGGATGGGTAACTATTTCAATAAAGCAATTCATGGTCTGAAACTGTTATAATGATTAGTACTGCAATGACTGAAATTAGAGAGATAAAACAAGCCAGTGATAGTTGCGATGCGTTTGACAATGTAGTCGGTGGAAGTGGGAATTTTCGAAGCGAAATATAGAAATAGAGTATAAATATGGACAATGATAATGGATATCCTCATTAGGGGAAGCCTATGTCCAGCAGTGAACTAATATGGGTTGATGATGATAATGAATCTGCCATAGAAAATACCCCCTAGTTACTTCCCCGTGATATTTCCGTCCTTAATTTTTATAATCTTGTCTTAATTCACAGACCAGCAAAATACGAAGCAGAGGGAGGAAACGTAAAAGATCCAGTACCAATAACTGAATCGCCTAAAGTGCAAGAAGCAGCTGTGAATGTCGTCAATAACAAAGTGCCCGCCATTTTACCAGCTACCAACGTTTCCCAACCTGTAGTTAAAGCATTCAGAGAAAACTTATAGAAGAATAATATATGAAAAGTTAATAAATATTATGAAGTAAGATTATGGTTTTTACTGAGGGTTTAGCAAACTCAAATTTGTAACTAAACCAAATTAAACCAGGTTTAAGCAATATAAATTTTTAAACAGTGCCTAATTTACATTCCTTGAGGCGTTTATGAATTTGACATAAGAATAACTTAATAAAAATGAGATTTGGGATTAACCCCAAATTATCTTGGGACAGCTAACGTGTTAAGCGTTTAATAGATTTTTATTAACAACGAAAATTACAAGCAAGGAATAGAAAAATTACGTGTTAAGAGAGATATTCTATTACAAAATATTTAGTTAAATATATAACTTATTTTATTTTATTTTTACAATCTTTGGAAAACTTACAGCTAGACAAAGAATTTTGAAATTAAGGCCAATTAAGAGTTTCCATTAATATTAAACTGAAGCAGCGACTTGAGATCAATGTACATAAAGTAGACATATTATATTAATTTTAACTTAGGTAGATAAGTAAGGTTAGTAACAAAGTAAGTTGACGACTTACTAGCAATAACAATAACTTAAAAAGAAAAAATAGAAAAAAAATTACTTAGACATTAATACAAACAAGAAAATTTCTCACACTAAAACGAAAAATTTATCACGTTTAAGCTTTCTTGTACTAGTGTTGAATAAATCTATATTGCTATTTTCATGTACTAATGAGTTAAACGAGCTAAAAGCTCTCTCTATAAACAAATGCGTTCTGCCTATAATTATTCCTTACAATAGGAACGTAAATGATATTAGGTTTTCTCAGTGCAAGCGTGCATGTCATCATCATCATCATCATCAACCTATATTAGTCCACTGCTGGACATAGCCCTCCCCCAATGAGCGCCATAGCGCCCTGTCTTCAGCTTGACGCATCCAGCATCTGCCAGCAGTCTTTCGCAGATCGTCATCCCACCTGGCCGGAGGGCGTCCTACGCTACGTTTACCGAGTCGCGGTCTCCACTCAAGAACACGTTTGCCCCAACGGTTGTCGGTTCTTCGCGAGATATGGCCGGCCCATTGCCACTTCAGCTTGCTAATTCTTTGAGCTATGTCGATATCTTTGGTTCTCTGTCGGATGTATTCGTTACGAATTTTATCCTTCAGAGAGACTCCGAGCATAGCTCTTTCCATAGCTCGCTGGGCGACTTTGAACTGGTGGACCAGCCCTACCGTGAGTGTCCACGTCTCAGCTCCGTAGGTCATTACGGGTAGGACGCACTGATTGAAAACTTTCGTTTTCAAACATTGCGGTATGGATGAAGAGAAGACTTGACGTAGTTTCCCAAATGCTGCCCAGCCTAGCTGGATCCTCCTCTTGGCCTCCTTCTCAAAATTGTTTTTACCTAGCTGTACAATCTGCCCAAGGTAAGTATACTCGGAAACAATTTCAAGAAGGTGACCATCTACGACGATCGGTCCTGGAACAATGTGGCCATTGATCATGACTTTGGTTTTATCCAAATTCATGCCAAGACCGATACATCGCGAGGCTGAAGCTAGGCCGTCCAGCATGTGGGTCAGCTCCTCTAGCGACTCCGCCATTACGACTATGTCATCAGCGAATCGCAGGTGTGAGATGTAATCGCCGTTTATGTTAATGCCCTTACCTTTCCAGTCCAGCGTCTTAAACATATCTTCCAATGCGCTCGTGAACAGTTTCGGGGATATGACATCCCCCTGTCTCACTCCTCTGCGCAATTGGATAGGTTTAGACTGCTGGTCCTGTACTTGGACACTCATAGTGGCAGCTTCATAGAGACACCTCAGCACTTCGATGTAACGATAGTCTACTTGGCATCGCTGTAAGGATTCCAGAACAGCCCAGGTTTCGACGGAGTCAAAGGCTTTCTCATAGTCCACAAAAGCGAGACACAGGGGCTGATTATACTCTTCGGACTTCTGTATAATCTGCCTCACTGTGTGTATGTGGTCTATGGTGCCTTATCCTCCGCGGAACCCGGCCTGTTCCGGTGGCTGGAACTCGTCAAGTCTCCTGGCGAGACGATTCGTGATCACTCGTGAGAACAGCTTATAGATGTGGCTCAGGAGTGTGATGGGTCTGTAATTTTTAAGGAGAGTTTTATCACCCTTCTTAAAAAAGAGCACCACCAAACTCCCGCTCCACGCCTTAGGAGTTCTCCCACTGTGGAGGACGGTATTGAAGAGGTGTTGTAGCTCCTGTATAACGGAGGCTCCTCCTGCCTTCAGAAGCTCTGAAGTTATACCGTCCTCACCGGGGGCTTTTCCATTTTTAAGCTGCCTCAAAGCTAACACGATTTCGTCTTGACTGATGTCTGGCAGTTCGTCGGTGTAGTGGCGTGTCAGGGTGGCTCTAGAATCAAGGTCGTCTCGTCGGGAACGAGGGGCATGTGCAGTGTACAGACGGCCATAAAAATCCTCTATCTCGGCTGAAATCTCCGGTTTCGACAAGCGTGCATGTGCGCAGTCCTATTTGCTCAAGAAGCTCTGGGCAATCAACAGTTCCGTTTGCTATGTTAATTAGGTAAGTCAAATCAGCCACATCACTGCGTTTAAAGAGTTCGAGAAAGTGAAACTTACGGCATCTAGTCTCATAATCGGGTAAAAAAACTTGACCGTGTTTATCTTATAAAATTACAAAAGAAACCAATGTTTTATTATCGTAAATATATTTTAATAGTACTCTATAGAAGTACGGGTGCAGAGGGCACGAAAATCTCGAACTTCTATAGATGTTATTGGCGGTGAAAAGGTTAACTACGAGTTTAACTGAACATGTGAATAGATGGTTTATTTATTTTAATAATATTTATTTAATGGAAGTTGCTATGCAAGCTAGATGTAATAGGAAAATAACAATATAATTTGAAATTCCCATTTAAATGAAAATTTAAGTTTATAATTGGTTTTAACAATTAAATCAATCACCGGATGTCCATAATTGAAGCCATTGAAGCGTGACAGTATTTAAAATTGAGCGTGAAATTGAGATATAGTCATAAAAAGTCAACATTGATAGTAATTTATAGAAACGATCCTTCTGGGATCTCCATCTGTGGTAAAATGACGAACTTATTATCGTTAACAACATTTTTAATTATATTCGGTAAGTTTATTTATTTAAACTTTCCGCGGATTTGCAGGAATTGTAGACACAACTTCAACGTTGCATGGACATGGCAACGTTCAAAGGGTTTTTATATCCAATGGGAACTAGTCTAAAAAAGAAGCCTGAGGTCAATTAAACATTTAGGTATACTTTCAGGACAATCTTCTCAGTAATATTGGCGTGAAAAACATTGACCCATCCAAACTTTTGCATTTATAACCTAAGTATGATACCTACTTTGATAATTTGAACATACTTGTTGTATTTGTTACATACCACATTTCTTATAGGATATGTAGTATCGATTCCTACAGAACAACAAACCAATAGCAATATTTCCCAAGTCACTAATAGCGAAGTCGTCAAAAGCAATGTCGATGAAAGCGCAGGTGTTACAAGCGAAGCCGTAAAAAGCGAGGTCGTAAATAGTGAAGTCTCTCCAACTCCCGTTGTGGAGGCAAATTTAAAAAGTAAAGACGTTAATGTAACGGAAAATGAAGTGGATGAAATACCGGATGAGAGTTGGGAATTTGAAAATACCACTTTAATAGATACGAGAAGAATTCTGTACAGCAAGAGAGTAAAACCAGGCGCTAGACCATACATGGTATGATCTTTTAAATTAATATTAATTTTTCTTAGATTAGGAATGTGTCTTAATTGTTTAAAAATTAAATAACAACAAAACGGCTAGCTAATAATAAAACTATTAACACTCTTCTCAAAAAAACGCAACCTTCAGAGTGCCTAGAATGCTGGCAGCATAGCCACGTTGAACGGCAATACCTATTCGTTGACCAAAAAAAAGCTAGTATTTCGATCGGTTCCGGAAGCGGCAGTCCGGTACCTACGCGTACCGGAAAGCGCAGTGTAGGTAGCCCACACCATATGGACTGAACGGAAAATCTTAGGGGCAATATATGTCCAGCTGTGGAAATCATATGGCTGATATGGTGAAAATGATTCCGGTCAACAGTGGACTCTAGGGAAGTTTGGTAATATAATTTGAGTGTGCCCTAGGACCCCAAGTACCGTGGGTTTCCAACTTTCCACCCCAACGGTCACTAACTAAAAAAGTATTAATGTGCTTATATAAAAATATAATAGGGAAAATTCTGGAAAGAAGTGGTTTCCAATACCAAGTACCACATATTATAGGCATAGTGCAGCTTGGATAGACTTAATGTTCATCTTTATTAATTAAGGTCTACCTTCAACTAACAAAAGAATCCGCAAAAGCGCACAAGTACCGTGGCTGGCTCTGCGGCGGAGTCATTGTCGACCAATTCTATGTGATGACGTCAGCTGCTTGCGTCGAGGACGCCGAGCATTTCTACATCGTCTCAGGAACCACCAAATTCGTTGACAGCTTCGATTATAAAACCAACGATTGTGTCTGCAAGCATCGTCGTAAAGTGGTGTGGAAGTGTATTCCAAAGAGTAAGTTCGCTTCTTTAGCGTCATCTTGTTCATCAAATCAAAATAATTTTAGTTCCTAATAATTTCTCGTTTCATTCATATCACGTTCTCTACCAATATGTAGCAATTTTTTGATTACTTTTGCGACTAGTGCTATCGTGAGACAAAGTTTGATCGAAACGAGTAGGACATGTAGCCTATATTCATTTTTATTGGAAACTTTAGTAGGTACAGCATTACTAATCCAATCAATCCTGACACGAACTCTAATTTATTTTTAGACTATAAATTCGACTTCCAAGACAGCATTAAATGGTCATCAAACGATATCGCCATCGTGAAAGTAGACAAGGGTTTCAAATTCGGGGTTGTTGAAAAAGGCTGTGAATTTGCCAGTGATCTTGTCTGCTATAATAACGTCAGTAGAGAGCTAGAGAAGCCAGGGACAAAGGGATTCATAGCTGGATGGGGAAGTGGGAGCAACTTCAGAGAGGTAATTACAATTAACTATGTTATAAAGGTCGATGATACTGCAATCCACAAATTGGAGGAGGCTTTTTAGGTGCGTCGTTGCATTGACCACTATGACAGTTATAAATAAATAAATAATGCTGGACTATCCACACAGCACCATCTAGCCCCAACCAAAGTAGTTCCACCGTTAAAGTGAAGTAATCATCTAAGTAATAATAGGCCACAGGTTGGTATGGAGATATCGATATTTTATTCGTTTATTTTGTGGGTTCAGAGAGCATAATTCTAATTTTTTTGCTATAAAACCACTTTCCAGGGTGTGTACCGTCGCCAAAAAGAGAGCAACAAACCCGAAAACGCTAAGTGCTTACAAGAAGCGAAGGTCTGTGTGATGGATAACGAACAGTGTGCGAAGAAGTGGGCACAGAAATTCCGATCCATTATCACACAGTACATGATTTGCACCAAAGATGTTATGAAGCGGTTGAGCGAAATTTGTGACGTAAGTAACAAAACATTTACGAAGTACAAAAAATTATTTATTTGCCTTTTAAATTCATGAGAAAAACATTCAATTCGTGAGAAAAACACAAGTACTAATTTCCATGACATTTTTATGGTTTTAAAGAAAATGACGAGTAACCATCCGGCTACGACAATAATATTTTAGTATGAATAATCTATTCAATAGGAAAATTAAAAAATTATGAAAAATAACTTCATATCAACAGAAAAAGTACGCAAATTGCACAGATGTGGATTCACGTCGTCAAGTCGAAATGACACATGAAAAAGTATCCAGAAAAACGTTTAATGTTGATCTGGGTAGACATTTGCGGGACCCTGATGACTACACAGCAAGACGCTCTTCGTTGCAAGGTGGATTCTGTGAGGTAAAGACTTCGATATAATAAAAATAAAAAACTGTCTGCGTTTGCTCCCGTTATTTGCTTACACTTCGGCTGTTCTTTTCTTTCTTTCTTCTTTCATAGAACCTCTAATAGTCTTAAAAGTAAGGATAAGAGTGGTAGTCGTGACTTTTACGTTTTAAGAAGCAGTTGTCACTTCCAAGTACCAACTAAGGTCGTCAAACTAAGAAAAGTTAATACTTTATAATTAATATTACTTTCTGAACAGAACGACCATGGCGGCCCCCTGATAGTCAAATACCAAAACAAAGAGCGAGTGACCGGAGTGATCTCAGCTTGCAAGATCGACCCTAAATCTCACAGCTGCCACGGACCATTCCTTTACACGTCGGTCTTCAGAAATCGTCAGTTTATATCCTGCGCTATCCAAAAGGATGTGGAGTAAGGGTTTTCTATTTACACTAGCAACTACAAAGCAGAGCTTGTGTTTGAGTACCTACCTACTATATAACTGATATAGTTACCTAAGTACTACTTAATACGAAAAGTACATTACATAGTTAATAATAGTAAGTATATTACATAGTGCTGCCTTCTCTTGCGTTAAGCTAAATAAAGTAACACAAACTAAATATCTAGGTATCATGCTGGACCAAAGACTATCGTGGCACATGCATACTGAATTGATTTTAAATAGAACTAGAAAACTGATATGGACCTTCAAAACACTGCGTCATATAGTATCAACAGATCTTCTCACCCAAATTTACATCTCACTTGGTCAATCTGTCATAGGTTATTGCTTGCCGATTTGGGGAGGAGCAACAAAAACTAAATTCCTAGAACTAGAGAGAGCACAGCGTTCATTACTAAAAGTAATGTTTTTCAAGCCCTATAGGTTTCCTACAGAAAGTCTCTACCTTGAATCAGGACTCCTAACAACAGAAGCGTAGCGTGCCTTGTCGGGGCCCCGTATAAAAATGTGTTTGGGGGCCCTTAGAAAGAATAAATATTTGTCACAGCTTTGTTGTGTGTTTGTATAAAATTAAAAGAAATATTTATTCATAATAACTGTATCTAGGTATCTGTCACTTTTCCAAATTTTTATTAACAATGCATATTAAACAACAGTGTATGTTTAATATGAATTGTTAAGAATTTTAGAAAAGTGACGGAATACCTTGATTCAGTTATTAGGAATAAATATTTCCTAGCCTTTTATTCGGAAAACTGATTTATTAAATCATTTATGATGTTGACTTTAGTTTTTCTCAAATTTATGGCTCTAGGGACAATAGTGAAAAGTTTGACACCCGTTCCAAAGAACGGAACATTAACTGAGATGTCTATACAGTATTTAGCTGACAGTTTTCCGGATTTTTTTAATATCTATTCGTTTGAAGAAGACAGAAGTTTCTCCGCTTGTAATATTTGTTACCTACCCTGCACTCTTTTGATAAATCTTTGAACTCATTTAGAAAACTATTGAGTGAATTTTGATTTCTTAATTAGCAGGCTATTGAAAACATTACTTATCAAGCTACTATAGGCGGCGCGGCTTCACACGCGTTGTTTCTATGGAAACGTCTCAAGGCTATATCTATCTCATTGGCAGTGATTCATTGGATGAAAAGAAGCTTATGTTTTATTTCAGGTCTAGAACTACGTCTATTCGAAATTTTACCCCGATCCGTTCAGTACTTTTTGTGTGAAAAAAGTTCAAACATCCAAACAAACTTTCGCATTATAATATTAGTAAGCATAAACTTTTAGTTTTCTGAAGGTCATTATTTTCTTGCTGTAGAGCTTTAGAAACCGAAACAATGATTTCAAATAGTGAAGAAAAAAATGTGACAAACAAGCACTAAGAAATCATAACTATCTAAGATGTTAATTATACCTATTTTTACATTCTCATACACGTTATTTTTTTACGAAATTAAATTCAGTTGGTACAAAGTTTTGTGACTATTTCCACTTGCGAAAAAAAAATTTTTGCTGACGCCCGTTGGGGGCCCCTGTGGCCCGGGGGCCCCGTATAATTGATACGGCTGATACGGCGGTAGCTACGCCCCTGCCTAACAAGAAAGCTCTATTTACTTCAGCTAGTGCTTAAAACCCATAGATCACTGTTTTATGACGCAGAACTTGTCAACATCTGTAGTCGTAGAAAGAAACACCCGTACCCAAAGTTTAAGCTAAAACTACATTTGCTATGAGACAATATGAATGGCAATCCTCTTATACTTATAATCTACTAAATTCACAAATAGAAATGTACTCGAAAACATATTTTAACTGTAAAAAAATGCTAACTGAATGGCTGATGACGAAAACCTATGATGAAGTGGAAAATATTGTGCAAAGGATGAGGCTCTAACATAAGTCACAACTCACGTTTTATGACTCGTGGTTGTTCTATTCTAGTACCCAGACTCTTATGAACCTGGTGTTATTGGATGATGACAACCTATGATTCAGTTTTAATTGTTTGTGTGTGTTAACCATTGCTGTCTATTAATTAATTATTAACTTAAACCACTTTTTCTTATTTACTTAGATGTTTTAATTGTTATTTTCATTTGTTGTAGTTATCATAGTATATTTAACTTTTTATGCAAATACTTAAATGTTTGTTTTGTATTAATGGTAAGAGCGGGGTCTCCTATCACAAGCTAATTTAGCTTAAAGGGTGACCCTTGAACCTGTATGTATCGTTTAAGTAATTGCAATAAATATTTATTTATTTATTATTTATTTATAGTTAGATAGATTTTATGTATTGAAAATACGTAAAACTTAAAATAAACATTATAAAAATCAGTTGTTATATATACACTCGAGAGCAATGAATCCGGGTCACTCAAAGAATCCAAAAAATCTCGGAAAGTAAGAATGCTAGGTTAATGCAATAAATTGTATTTAATAGACAATTTAATACTCCTTAAATGAAAGTATTAAAACTTCTTAGTTATTGTAAAGTTATATCATAAAAAATCAAATTTGAAAAGGGAACACTGTCGAAGATGGAACTACGAAATTACAGGATTTGTTTTTGCTTTTGTTTGTAATCTGTCATTTATGTTGGTACATGAACCAGGTTGATAGTGCTCAACATGTGCTCAATATTCATTATTCAAGCTGAAATTATGTCGCTTACACTTGAAGAATGCACCAGAATACTTACATTGGTGGAAACCGGCCGGAGTCAGCGCGATACAGCCAGGACTGTAGGTGTGTCGCTGTCAACAGTACAAAGAGTTCTCCGACGTTACGAAGAAACTGGTTCTAACCTACGCAGACCAGGAACGGGCAGAACTAGGTGTACCACAGCACGAGAAGACCGATACTTGGTGAACACCATGCTTCGAAATCGCTTTCTCACAGGAACTGAACTCACAAATCAGTTTCGACGCCTCGGAGGAAGTAACCCAAGTGCATGGACAGTAAGACGTCGGCTTGCTGAATCTAACTTAAAACCCCTTAGACCTGCAAACGGCCCTAAACTGGAGCGTGGCCGTCGTGTTTCAAGACTAAGATATGCCCAGAACCACGTAAATTGGAGTATTGAAGATTGGTCGAAAGTTATGTTCTCCGACGAATCAAAATTTATGCTCTACAAGCACGATGGAAGACACAGAGTGTGTAGAAGACCAGGGGAAAGATTCAAGCAAGCATGCATCGAAGAAAAAGTAGCCTACGGTGGTGGGTCTGTACTTGTCTGGGCCGGAATTTCCTCTGAAAGTCGCACAGAGCTGGTGATCATAGAAAACAGCTCTTTAACTAGCGTAAGATCATCATCATCATCATCATCATCAACCTATATTAGTCCACTGCTGGACATAGGCCTCCCCCAATGAGCGCCATAGCGCCCTGTCTTCAGCTTGACGCATCCAGCATCTGCCAGCAGTCTTTCGCAGATCGTCATCCCACCTGGCCGGAGGGCGTCCTACGCTACGTTTACCGAGTCGCGGTCTCCACTCAAGAACACGTTTACCCCAACGGTTGTCGGTTCTTCGCGAGATATGGCCGGCCCATTGCCACTTCAGCTTGCTAATTCTTTGAGCTATGTCGATAACTTTGGTTCTCTGTCGGATGTATTCGTTACGAATTCTATCCTTCAGAGAGACTCCGAGCATAGCTCTTTCCATAGCTCGCTGGGCGACTTTGAACTGGTGGACCAGCCCTACCGTGAGTGTCCACGTCTCTGCTCCGTAGGTCATTACGGGTAGGACGCACTGATTGAAAACTTTCGTTTTCAAACATTGCGGTATGGATGAAGAGAAGACTTGACGTAGTTTCCCAAATGCTGCCCAGCCTAGCTGGATCCTCCTCTTGGCCTCCTTCTCAAAATTGTTTTTACCTAGCTGTACAATCTGCCCAAGGTAAGTATACTCGGAAACAATTTCAAGAAGGTGACCATCTACGACGATCGGTCCTGGAACAATGTGGCCATTGATCATGACTTTGGTTTTATCCAAATTCATGCCAAGACCGATACATCGCGAGGCTGAAGCTAGGCCGTCCAGCATGTGGGTCAGCTCCTCTAGCGACTCCGCCATTACGACTATGTCATCAGCGAATCGCAGGTGTGAGATGTAATCGCCGTTTATGTTAATGCCCTTACCTTTCCAGTCCAGCGTCTTAAACATATCTTCCAATGCGCTCGTGAACAGTTTCGGGGATATGACATCCCCCTGTCTCACTCCTCTGCGCAATTGGATAGGTTTAGACTGCTGGTCCTGTACTTGGACACTCATAGTGGCAGCTTCATAGAGACACCTCAGCACTTCGATGTAACGATAGTCTACTTGGCATCGCTGTAAGGATTCCAGAACAGCCCAGGTTTCGACGGAGTCAAAGGCTTTCTCATAGTCCACAAAAGCGAGACACAGGGGCTGATTATACTCTTCGGACTTCTGTATAATCTGCCTCACTGTGTGTATGTGGTCTATGGTGCCATATCCTCCGCGGAACCCGGCCTGTTCCGGTGGCTGGAACTCGTCAAGTCTCCTGGCGAGACGATTCGAGATCACTCGTGAGAACAGCTTATAGATGTGGCTCAGGAGTGTGATGGGTCTGTAATTTTTAAGGAGAGTTTTATCACCCTTCTTAAAAAAGAGCACCACCAAACTCCCGCTCCACGCCTTAGGAGTTCTCCCACTGTGGAGGACGGTATTGAAGAGGTGTTGTAGCTCCTGTATAACGGAGGCTCCTCCTGCCTTCAGAAGCTCTGAAGTTATACCGTCCTCACCGGGGGCTTTTCCATTTTTAAGCTGCCTCAAAGCTAACACGATTTCGTCTTGACTGATGTCTGGCAGTTCGTCGGTGTAGTGGCGTGTCAGGGTGGCTCTAGAATCAAGGTCATCTCGTCGGGAACGAGGGGCATGTGCAGTGTACAGACGGCCATAAAAATCCTCTATCTCGGCTGAAATCTCCGGTTTCGACAGTACGGTCCTCCCATCGCGCGTTTTAAGCTTCGTTAGGTGGCTCCTGCCAAGCTGCTGAGTGAATACTTTGGACCCTCGGTTTCGCTCTATCGCCTCTTCAATGAGGCGTGTGTTGGAGCTCCGAAGGTCGCGCCGTACCATCTTCGCAATTCGCTTGTTCAGGTCTGACCTCTCTGCCGTGACACTTGGGTGGTTTCCCGTCTTCTTGTCATCAGATCCAGAGTCTCATCCGAGAGTTTGGACTTCTTGCCAGTTCGCTGTTTTTTGCAGAACTTGATGCCCTCATCCCTCAACGTTTCGACCAGATTGTGTAGGCTCTCGTCAGCGTCATCAGTGGGTTCCAAGGCAACAAATCTGTCTCCGAGTAGCTGCTCGAACTTCTCGGTGCCCGCCATGATTTGGATTGGATTTGGTCGGAGCGTGGACTTCATCAGACGGTGTCTTTCAAGCTTCAAGTTGATATTCAGAGTGCCTCGGAGCATTCGGTGATCAGATCCGGTATTGAACCTGTTGATCACTGAGACATCTCTGAATATGTGCTTGCTATCCGTCATGATGAAGTCGATCTCATTTTTAGTCACAGTGTCGGGGCTTTGCCACGTCCACTTCCTTTGAGGCTGTTTCTTAAAGAAGGAGTTCATTAAGAACAGTCCCTCTTTCTCAAGGAAGTTGACAAGCATTTGCCCCCTGTGATTCCTGATTCCATAACCATGCGGGCCTATTCGGGATTCATTGCCAGTCTGGATTCCCACCTTGCCGTTAAAGTCCCCCATAACAACGTTGAAGTGAGCCTTAGTGGTGTTGTGTAAGGCTTTGGATATGTCTTCGTACATATCCTCCACTTTATCATCCGAGTGTGCCGAGGTCGGTGCGTAGACCTGAATTACCTTCATGCTATACCGCTTGGAAAGCCGAAGGATCAGGTACGCTACCCTGGTCGACACACTGGAGATTTCTTGAACGTTGCTAGAGAGGGCCTTATTGACGAGGAAACCTACTCCACCCTGGGATGTTTTATCACCCTCACGAAAGTAGAGAAGATGGCCTGAGTCTAGGGTTAAGGTGTCCTCCCCCTCTCTACGGACTTCACATAACCCGAGAACATGCCATTTAATGTTCTCTAACTCCACTTCCAACTGCGCTAGATGATGGTCAAGCCTCAGAGTGCGTCCGTTAAACGTTGCCAGGGTCATTTTAGAAAGCGTGTGGTAGCCTGAATACCGGTGATTCTTAGCACCCCCTGCCCCGCCGTTACCATGACCGCTACCATGGCCAGGAATAGCGAGGCGGCCGGGAACTAGGGGCCGGTTTTTGGCTGTGTTTTTCATTAAGGGGTAATGCCCATAATCCCCACGCTGGGCATGCGGGTTGGGGATCGCAGTTTGATGGTGGGGTTGATCTAGAGGGGTGCTGCTGCCCACCCCCCGGTATATCCCTTAGTCGCCTCTTACGACACCCACGGGAAGAGTTGGGGTAGTGCTATTCTAAGCCGGCACCACACGGCATAGCGTAAGATATGTGGAAGAAATCCTCAACGAACACGTTGGTCCATTTATGGTCAATTTGGGTGAGAATGCTATATTTATGCATGAAAATGCCCGACCTCATACAGGTAGGATTGTGAATGACTACCTTCAAGAGATGAACATTACTAGTATGGAGTGGCCAGCGCGCAGCCCGGATATCAACCCGATCGAGCATGCTTGGGACGAGCTAGGGAGATGCGTAAAACAACGAAACCCTCCCCCAATCACGCTTCCTGAGCTCAAAATTGCTCTCACAGAGGAATGGGAGAATATTCCCCAAAATCGTATAAGGAACTTGGTGTACAGCATGCCAAACCGCGTAAACGCAGTAATGGAAGCACGAGGAGGTAATACGAAGTATTGAAATTCAAGAAAATCGTCATAAAGTTCAAAAATTTCATGTTTCCTAGGAGAGATCAGCAGTTTTTTTTCTTTATGTAATTTTGTGTAAATAAAATGTATGGTGACTCATATTTTTTTAACTTTCATTTAAGGAGTATTAAATTGTCTATTAAATACAATTTATTGCATTAACCTAGCATTCTTACTTTCCGAGATTTTTTGGATTCTTTGAGTGACCCGGATTCATTGTTCTCGAGTGTATTATATAGTCGTAGTAAAAACATCAAATGATTTTCATGGAAAGATAGGTTATAAATAATAGAAACCGCGGGTAGAATCATGCAAATATTTTCATGAAATCGTATTATTTGACGACCGATGGGCGAAGGTTCACCTGCGACGCAGGAATTTGCTGGTTTGATTCCCGCCTCAGAACAAATTTGTGTACGATCTGCAGAAATTTGTTCCGTTGGTCTGGGTGTTTTCTAAGTATTATAAAAAACATCTATCTATGTATATAATGTATTACATAAAACAGTTATCTAGTACCCTTAACACAAGCTTTGAGTAGCTTACTTTGGGGCTAGATGGTGCTGTGTGGATTCTCCAGCATTATTTATTTATTTTATTTATTTCAGAGACAACTGCCGCAGAGTGTTCCGAACTGGTATTACCCATGAAGAATACTCAGTTGACTGGAGAAGCGTAGCGTAAGTATTTCTTATTTTCTTCACATTTTTATTTTTACTAAAGGGTATATATAAACATATCAACCTGTAGGTGTTGAATGGTTGAATAGCTAGAAAGATACTTACAAAGAAAACGATAAGAGCTAGATTTGTTTTTGTAGAAGGGAAATAGGGAGGTCAGTGTCCTCAACTATGGTGCGATAATGCTTATTTATTCACATATACTATAGATACATATAAATACGAAAAAAGATTTTGGTGGCCACCAAAGGCAACTTCGTATCTCTTCCTAGCTAGACAAAATAAAACTACTACATATGTATTACAAAAAGCTTATGATAAGTTTAACAAACTGAACGTGCGAATTTTGGATATTCCTTTGTTTAACGGAATTATCTATACTTATAATAAAACTGTAACAGGTCCAATTCTGTACATTGAAGATATTTTGAAAATTTTTTTTGGAGGGCCCTCTATTATTATTATTATTTTACTCAAGCCAAAACTGTAATTTTTTTCATTCATGTCTGTCTGTCTGTATCGTAAACGCGCATCACGCCGAAACTACTTGATGGATTGAAATGAAACTCGGCATGATTGTAGGTCATACTACGAGGAAGGACATAGGATACTTTTTATCCCGGAATTCAGTAAGGTTCTCATGGGAGAGGGTATGAAAGTAAAATTCCTTTACCGCGCATCACGCCGAAACTGCTGAATGAGTTGGAATGAAACTAGGGACGATTTGAGTTCATAGTACAAGGAAGGACATGGGATACTTTTTATCATATAGATAGATAAAATTTCTATGTTGTGAGAAATTTTTGAAAACCCGTATAGCCCAGGGGAACCAAACTGAATTGAACTGATCAACGCGAAAGTTTGTAAGTATGAATGGATAGATTGATAGATGGATGGATGTTTGTTACTCTTTCACGCAAAAACTGCTGAACTGATCTGGATGAAATGGCACAGAGATAGATTATAAGCTGGAATAAGAAATAGGCTTTATTTTATCTCGAAAATCCCACGGGAAAGGGAATTACGCAAGTAAAATCGCGAGTACTCCAAATACTAATCATGCGCAGACGAAGTCGCGGGTACCAGCTAGTATGACAATATAAGTGGTTACGCCACTTTAGCTCCTGTCGTGTGTTCTATAGATATTAATTAACTTTGAACTTTCAGTGAAGATGACGATGACACGTAAGATTAATCCTTTTTTTCCATTTTCATTCAGAGGCTCATGGTATACAATCGTCACTGTTCTAAGTCAATTCACTGAGGTATTTCACTGACTACCGTTTCATAAAAATTCGCATTTCGTGTAATATAAATTGACTAAGGGTGCTTATGGTACTCATTAGGGGAGGCCTATGTCCAACAGTGGATTGGTATATAGGATGATGATGATGACATTGACGAAGATGGAATTTATATAATATAACAATACTTACAATGCAAAAATACGTAAAAATAGAACATTACAAAAAAATTACATTACATAAGACAAGTACAATAGACGGCCTTATCGCTTAGAAGCGATCTCTTCCAGGATACCTTTGGATGGAAAGAATTAACATCTCAATTAACATCTTTGGTTTAAAAGGACCAACTCAACCGATCAAGTATTTATTATAGTTACGCTATATGTACAGAGGCGTTCATTATTTGCTTACCCCCCCTAATAGACATACCAGGAACGAATCCTGCTGCTTTACTTAAATAATTTTTTGCTTTTTTTGACAAAGCACTAGTAACTAAAATAACAAAGAAAATTACTACTATTATTAGAAAAGAAAAAAATACGCTGGTAAGTAATGAAAATGATTTGTAAAACAATTGAGCTAGCTAAAATAAAAGCTATCTTTAATTTCGACTAAACTAGCAATCACAATCTGGATGAGTGGTTCAAGGGTCCGGCTTGTGTTCTAGGGTAGGATGTTCGATTCATTATACCGATGTTAGTTTTGCTTTTTTTCACCTATGACTTTATAGCATAATAATTGTCTACAATCTGTTTGATTACTAATAAGAAATAGGGTATGATTGGAATATAATAAACACATCTCAGATTTTATGTGATGTTATTTTATTAATACAATAGAAAGAAAGAGAAAATAAATTACATTACAATGATATTAACTTATATTAATAAAATTTATTACATTTTCGGTTCCTTTTCACACAACTATGTTGTTTTATAATCCTTGTAAATAAAAGTCAACACACAAGTAGAACAAACATGTTTTGTTATTATTAGAATACCTATACCACAGTATACTGTAAGGTTTACTTTGTTATAGGCAGCATCTAATAAATATTAACAATTTAGATCTCTCGTGTGTAACAGACCATTATTTACCCATTAAGAGAAATTTGGAGCATCATTGTGCAATACGCTAAATGAAAAGCAAGCTAGAACTACCATAGCAAAACTAATTTATTGTTTACTCAAAATCAATATCGAATTGGATAACCCTCGCTTGGTATACTTTGTTCTAGCCTACTTTTCATTTGAGATACTGGATAAGCAACGAGCACTGTGGTATCATAACTTTTTTCAACACTTGTAAATATTGTTCCCCAAGCGGCCGCCAATTTCTACGAGTTCTCCTGGGCCCATGGATGACATCCAGCCCCAATAACCTGAAAAAAACACTGACTTCTCAAGACTTGTAGGTAGGGGTATAAATTCAATTAAAAATTGACTGGACAGGCAATTTAGTTTGTAATAAAAAAGATGTTGGAAATTTACTAGATAGGTAATTTAGTCTCTAGTAAAAGAAACTGATTTTGCAGCAGAATTTGCATGGTAATACTTATTATTTATATCACATCTTACCTATGGTAATTCTGCCACTTGCTTGAACAGGTAGTATATTTTGTGGTAGGAGTAGTTTGTTTGGTTTCCTCCATAGTATTATCCGACCCTCCATGTCAGACATGGCTGTGAGTATTCACAATTTGTCTATGGCGTTCTGATGTGAAAACCCATGGGCGTGGACCCGATCGCTTTGCCTTTACATCTTCAGTCATAGCGTATCTCCTCACCCAAAGTTGAACTGTTATTTCCTTGAAAGTTAAATAAAATTTTAATTATCTATGCTCAATAAATACGACGAATCAATACAAAACAAAATAAAAATACACTTACGCTTATCCCAAGCTGACTTGCAATAGTTTTATTAGGAACGTTTTGTTCGTGATTTTTTATAGTTTTAGTGCTTACAAAATTGGTTAAATGGCTATTCTTTTTTGATATTTCAAACTTTTTACACGCAAACACAGTTTACTAATGCCATAACAATAATTATACTCCAGCGGTGGTGAAACGATTACTTGACTGTCATTCGTTACATAAAATATTATAACTACCCTCATTCATTTGAACAAAATTAATAAATGCATTCAACCGATTCAACTACCACCGTTAAGATAAAACTACTGGCTTAAAAATTCGAACTATGAGTCAACATACCGGGTAGCAGAAATGAAAGAACGGTCGACTGCGATGCGATAAGCCGTGGTTCGAATCTCAACTATTGTTAAGGTTTTGCACTAAGTTTAAGATTGTTTGAAGTTCTTCAACATTATTGTTGGCGAATATTTTAGAAATTAGGGGTATAGCAAATAGTGAACGCTACTGTATGCCAGAAAATTAAAGTTAGCTTTATTCGGAAAATACACAATTTTGGGGGTTTGTAGCATGATAGATATGAACTGGCTAATTTAATGTCATTATTTTTTTATTTGAAAGGAAATTAGCTCAAGCTTTATTAGCTTGAGAAGAGATAAAATATCCAAAAATACTAAAGCAAGAGAGACTCAGACTAATCATGATTTTGATTATTCATAGTCGAATTTCTACGACAAAGTGCTAGAATTTTTTTTTTCAATAGACTGCCAATCGTACATTTTTTCTGATAAATTCCTAGTTTACTAACATATCCAAAAAAATATAACATTCTATTTATTTCTTTACAGTACTTACCTATAATCAAGATACCGCTGCACTGGTTTAATGTTGATTACACCTATAACTTGGATTCATTAATATGGCGCTTACTATGGGAGGCCTATGTCCAGCAGTGGAATAATAAAGTCTGATGATGATGATGATGATGTAATAGCGTGTGCTAAAAAATAATTACCTTTCAGAGATGATCGCAAGGATGCAGATATTAAAGCAGATTTGGATAGGTAAGGTTTCGGAGAGAAGTACAATGGAGTTTTTAATTTTCTGCACAAGAATTAATGTAAGACTGATCTGAAAAAATTTAGAATATGCTAAAATATGCGAGATTTAGAGTCTAAAATTTAGACTATGCTAAAATATACGAGATTTGATTTATTTTTCTAGCATAGTCTAAATTTCTTTACGTCTTTTCTGTCTTTTAGATAAGATTATGATGTCTATTTTTAACTATTCCACCCGTGTAGAATTATATATTTTTGGACGAAACATTGATTATTTTGCTATTCAAGATTCGTTGACAAATCAAACATTATTAACTTTTATTCGTGGTGTAATTAACCTAACTTTGTTATATATGTACCTTCTATCATTATTGATGTATGAAATGTTTCTTGTACATAAAACAATGATGGCAATATTTTTTTTCAGCGATGAACATGATCTCAGATCCAAGTAAGTATAGAAAACTTACATTATAAATACTTTCTCTCTTTTAAACTAAGTAGGTAGCTAATATATTGCATTTTATATTGCTATATTTCAATTGATCGCTTTGATAATCAGAAAATCAGTAAATCAATATCTTTATATGATAATTAAATTGTCAAACGAATACATAAGTTATTGTAAATTTAATCTTTACTAGAGTTAAGTGGTTCTTTTTTTCGAGGTTGGGTATTGTGAGGCAGTGTGGTTTCGGTGTCAAGTTTTTCCTGGAAGCGTGCATTCGTTGTTGTGTGATTCGTGTTGATGATCATTATAAATATTCATATCCATCAATATAACCTATCGTTATTCGCGTTCGCATGGCTTCGGCGTGGAGTGTTTCGTTGTAGCGTGCATTCGTTGTTGAGTAATTCGTATTCGTATGCTTTAATGTGCGTGTAATTCGGTTGTCCGTTTTTCGAAGTTACGAAGAATCCTTACGAGTGAGTCGTAAGGATTCTACGAGGCGATTCTGTGTCAATACCACTGACAAAGTGAAGCGATTGATTATCAAAATTGTGCCCCCTTAATGAGAATGATTATTTATTTATTTCTGTATTACCTATATTTAGTTATGATCTTTTATTTTTTCAAGGATGATAGCAGTGTACTCATCTCGGAATAGTAAATTGTTACCCTAGGGTTAGAAGTAACCTATTTAGTCCCGAGACGGGGTTTGGCGCCCGAGTGTAGGGGGCGGGCGCCTGCGCAAAGCCGCGAAGGCGCCTTTCCTGCAATTTTTCTGTTAGCTTCAGCCATAATTTTTCACATTCTGCCATTACCTAGCATGGTTCAATAGTAACGTTATAGCTGTCAGTTGAAAACGATTCTCCCTAGGGCGGAAAAGTATCACTTTCAACCCGCTCTTCAGGCAACTTCAGACCTAAGACCTACTCGGAATATAGGTCTGAACATGCCTTAAGAGCGGGTTGAAAGTGATACTTTTCCGCCCCAGGGAGAATCGTTTTCAACTGACAGCTATAACGTTACTATTGAACCATGGTAGTGGCAGAATAAATGCTGAAGCTAAAAAAAATTGCCTTATCGACAATTCACTGAATTCAAAAAATACAAAAGACAAGGCAGTATGGCTTTATGGCTTTCGCCTGTCCTAGATGGAGTAATATATTAAAAAAAAATTAGCGGCAATTTGTTTAATTTATTTTCTCATGTTTTTTATTTATATTTCCTTGTATTCGTAATGAAAAGCACAGTGTTTACCTCGGGTGAAAGTAACTTATGTAGTCCCCCGAACTATTGGCCTTTCAACCCTTGGGTAACAATGTACTATTGCACTCTTGTTTAACAAATAACTATAACGTACCATCAAAACATGTTAAAGTGGAGCATAATCTTAATTAAATATATCTAAAGTGGCCAATCAGCGGCATTCTCTTCTAGGTTACATTTGGTCATATAGAACTGATAAACTTTGTCTACTCTCTACAATCACATTCTACTAATCTACTGACTAAACTTTTGATTAAATTCATTAAATAATATTTTTACAGAGATGAAGTGACAGAAGATAAATCCCCTGATGCCAAAAAGGACGAAAGCAACGAAAGCGTTGATGGAGTGGGTAAAGTAAAAGCTGACACAGAAAACGCAGAAGGCACGGCATCTAAAAAAGTAGCTGTTAATGTAGAAGTACACAGAACGAGGAAAAAGCATGACGACGTAGTCTATGAATCGAGTAGGGATGATAATGTCAATGAACCACAGGAAGATCAGGATTAAATTGTAAAAAAATCTATTGAATAAACTGAACATTATCTGACAAATACAGGATGTTAGTGTGAACACCGTTGTCCTTGAAACCAGAGGTTCAGCATCATGAGTAGAATCCAAAACCGATGAGAAAAGCTTAACACGTATTTTAGTTTTGCAAGATTTAGATATTTCATGTCTTCGCTATCGTACACGATGCCATAGTCACTCTACATACTTTAAGTACCTACCTACGTAAATACTTATTACCCGCGCCTTACTTGGATCGTAACTTCATTACTTGTGCTCTTCAAAAGACGGGGTATTCGCACAGAAGGTGATCCGACACTGAGGTGCATATGCCACGTGTCGCCTGGTCGAAGTACTTGTGTCACGTGTTTGTGAGCAAACGTTTAGTGTTTATAAAAAATTTCTTTAAAAAATGAGTAAAAAATAGAATCATTTTTTTTCATCCGTTTTGGATTCTGCTCATGATGCTGAACCTCTGGTTTCAAGGACAACGGTGTTCACACTAACACCCTGTATAAGAGTTTTATTTTAAAATATCAGATGTTACCTTATTTGATATACAGGATGCCCCATAATGAGTGGATAACCTGAAAGAATGCGGCAAGTCAAGGCCAATCAGAAACATTTTTTATTTTTTTTCTATCTTGATCCGTTCGGAAAATATTTAATGTTTTGTAATTTTGGAAAAATATAGAATTTTAATTTTTCATATTATTAGGCAAAGTTTGAGCTGCTGTTTTTTAAAAAAAAAGATAAAAAAAAAAGAAAAGATGCCGGCCCGGACTCGGCTTCTGTTGTGTCTGTGTGTGACGGCTTTTAAAAAGGCGTTCATAAAAGAATGGGAGAATATTCACCAAAATCGTCTCCGAAACTTCGTGTTCAATATTCCCCAAAATCGGCCAGTACCTATGACAAACCGACTCAATGTATTCAGAGCCCGAGGAGGCAATACGAGAGCATTATCATCATCATCCGCAACCAGACTTCACCCACTGCTAAGTACGTAGGTATAGGCATAAGAATAGACAATAACAGAGTAGAATGGAAACTTCGCTCCGAACGCGCTCAAGTTCACGATATTAGCCTACACGATTCTGCACGTTAAACGTGCAGTGGGCGGGCCCATTCAGTAGGGCTGTCACAGCCGGCGTAGTCGCACGCGGATTTTAATATTTATACAAGTTAGGTACCTACCTCTATAATATGGCGTCACGATCAAGTTATTGTGGTGTGACAATAACTCAAAAACGAAGACAAATTTAAGTTTTTTTAGATTGCTAAAAGATAATGATAATACATACCCTATGTAAGTAATATTTTCTAAATATTATTGTTTTTGTAGGTTCCTATCTAACTAATTAGGTAGGTACCTAATCAAAAGAACGTGAACATCGGTCGTTGACCTTTTCTCACTCGCTTCGCCTTGCGACGCGACGGCGGCGGGGCGCGGCGGTATAGTGCAGTAGCAACCCTGGCAAAACGCCTGGACGACAGAGGGACGTAACAAGGTGAAGGGGGTAGTAGGTATATAAATGTCGGCGTTTGGGACTAAATCAAAGAAGAGTCGCTTCTAGTTATTATTTATTCTTATGGTATAGGCCTCTTTAAGTCAATCCACACGGTCCTGCGCCAATCTCATCCAGAGATCTCATGCTTAAGGTGGCAGTGATTTCGATACCATTTTTCATATAATTTGTAAAGTTCAATACGCCGTATTAGGGTCTAATATAAATCATCCCTTATTGGGGTCCCATAAAGAACAGAACACTGAGTTCTTATTTTTAGATGCAGATAGATATCCGGAAGTGGTAAGAAAGCAATCACTGAATCACTGCCTTTATTTTATACCACTTCCGGATCGAATATAATAAAAACATATTCGGTGAATATTATCGCATCTCCCTCCAGTCGTAGACTGATTCAATCCAAAATTTGGGTAAGTAAATTGAGTTACAAAGAACCATTCAAAAAAGTGAGTTGTGTCTCTTTTTGGTTAATGACAAGTCCGGCGCCTTTCGTCATTATGAGGATGATTTATTTAGTACAAGATGCGCCCCGCGGCTTCGCCCGCATGGAAATGTATGTCAAATTTCTGAAATTTATTGCAAGCCTCCTAGGGGGTAGTTTAATACGAATAAAAAAAACGTGTTTAATTATTTATTCGCAGTTTATTTATACCGAGTTTTGAGTGAATCATCAAGTAATAATAAGTTTCCATACTAACTTTACCACCCTATTTAACCCCGTCAGAGGTAAATTTGAATATCCTGTCTTATTCTAGGTCCTAAGCTATCTAAGTACCAATTTTAATTTTAATAACTTAAATAGTTACGGAGATTACTGTTTAACAAACATTCACACAGACTTTCCCATTACCATAAGTAAGATTTATGAAAATAAATATTTTAGTAACTGTTTTTATTTATAACAAGCCGTTCTTATAGATCGGTCTTATTAGTGGCATACTTATTTCCAAAACTTTGGATATATTTGGTCTGTATAGTAATCGACTTTTGGTGGTAGTTTGGTATGAAAAGACACAGTTTTTGCTGGGTAGGTATATAATCAAATGACATGTAAACTATGAATAATATAAACTTAAACTTAAAGACGGTAATTATATTGTAAAGTAAAGGTTAATTTGCGGTTAAAATGTTACTGTTTTGAATCCGAGTAGGTACCTACTTAATCACTAGAAGAAGGTAGGTAGATATTCAGGCGCGAACTACCGGAATAAAAGCTTTTAAAAGCTTATTAAATTTGGATCGCAATCGCGAACGAAGTCGTGGATAGGTAGTTAAGCTAGTTTTTAATTGACAGTAACATTATTTGAGGATTTTATTTTGATGGAAAGACATTTCCGAAGCTTGAATTATAAAAGTCAAACCACGGTCACAAACACAGTAAATTAACCGTTAATAAAATAAATCACTAAGGACAAAGAAAAACAAACCTTAAATCTACCAACTGGTGGCTCTATTACTCTATTACAGTGGTTCTACAACTAAGTCCATTTTGAGGATGCATTTTAGCTCCCTGTCCATTTTGCAGTCTTCGCCAGTTCGCACATACATGTTAAGCTGGGCTTCGTACCGGCCGGTATGTTGGCTGCTGAATTCCAAATCTTCCGTATCCAGACTGAAGTCTTTGATCTGGTATGCTCCCTGTGGAAGATAAAAGAAATGCGAGGACATTTTAATGGTTAAGAGTTATTTTTTTAGATTAATATTCCTGTTTGTACAACTGTTTGTTCTCCGAATAAAAGAAAATAAAATAAATATTAGAATAAACTGTCAGCCTCGGTCAACAAGAATTATTCTAAAAGAAATGGGTCAAAGACATTTATTTAACTGTTATATTAAAGCGGCTAATTACGAGTCGGACTCGCACGAAGGGTTCCGTACCATCACTACAGTATAAAACAAAGTCGCTTAGCGTTGTTTGTCCGTTCCTATATATGCATATCTTTAAAACTACGCAACGGATTTTTATGCGGTTTTATTAATAGATAGAGTGATTTAAGAGGAAGGTTTATACTTCTTACTATCTTACTTTTAACTATAAGAATAAATGGGAAAGTCTGTGTATCTTTGTAACTACTGTTATTTGAATGAAATTTGGTATGTAGATAGTTCAGGACCAAGAAAAGGACATAGGCTATTAAAATTTGGAAATTTTAACCTCTGAGGGGGTTAAATGGGGTTGTAAAGTTTGTACGGAAAACTATTTTTCCTTGGTTAGATTCAGTCAAAACTCGGTATATAAATAAACTGTGGAGTAAATAATGAAACACGTTTTTTTATTTTTACACAATAGGGGGTGTGCAATAAATTTCTGAAATTTGTAGGTACGAAAAAAATTCTGGTTCGCCGGTGCACCCGCAGGCGCATCTAGTTAGGTATATAATATGTATAATTCACCCGTACGAAGCCGGGGCGGGTCGCTAGTTATCTATAAAAAAATCAACGAAATCAAGTCCATCAAATACATAATCTATGAAAACTTCATTGTCTAACTATCACGGCCATGAGATACAGCCTCGTGACATACGTACAGACTGCGGACAGTCTTAGTAATAGGGTCCCGTTTCACCCTAAAAACTTTCGTTCTTAGGTCGACGAATTAATTAGGACTAGAATTGTTTAAACGTTCACGATTTAGGCTTAATAAAAACACAAGGTAAGCGTCAAATATCTGATAAAAATCTTTATAAATTCCTTATGTTTGATATTAGTTAAATACTTTAATATTTATGACTTTTATTTATACTTAACTAGATGCGCCCCGCGACTTTGCCCGCATGGAAATTTATTTGTCACATTTCAAAAAATTATTGCTCGCATCCTATGGGTAGTTTCTTTACTTTGCAGTTTATTTATATCGCGTTTTAAGTGAATCAAACGAAGGAATAATAATTTTCCATATGTACAAACTTTACCACCGTATTTAACCCCCTCAGAGGTTAAAATTTCCAAATTTTAATATCTTTTGTGTTATTCTAGTTCCTAAACTATGTACTTACCAAATTTCATTTAAATTACTTAAGAAGTTACGGAGATTACTTATAGCAAACATTCACACAGATTATCCCATTTATTATAATAGTAAGATGTTTGGAAATTTGTTCATTTAGCGCCTATAATGTAATAAATGTTTCTATTAGGGGCAACTTAATTGTTATATCTAGTACCTATTGTTTAAATTTAGAAAATTTTAATCTTAAAACACCTTTTAAATAAATGAAAGTAAGAGGGTTACTTAACTATGAACGTATTTAGTTTAGGCACTACTCGACTCGGCGTGATATCCGTGAGAATATAAGTCTCTTTCAACACACTTACCTACACCCATATCTTTAGACAATTCCTGAATGATTCCTTCACTCAAACTCCCCTGAGAAAGTATCGAGCATTCCTTCAAAATATAGGTACTCGAGTCCGGTATGCTGAGTCGCTAATTTTGTTCTTTATCAACCCCAATGAACTAAGGTTGAATCAGTTGAAATAGGTAATTGTAGGCTTCGTCATCGTAAATGTAATCAAGATCAACAATGATGTACATAATCCATTAAATTATTCACAACAAACTCTTCGAGGAGCGTTCAAAGTAGGTCGCGACGTACCTTGAGATGACAGATCATCTCACCACTCGTAGAAGGAATTTTTTTAAGGTAAATTTGAGAGGAGCACTTTTTTACAACCCAGCATACCAAAACGCACTTGGAGCTTCATTCTAGGTTAAATCGAGGTTGAGGAAACGACTACAGACTTGGGGGGGATACGGTAGATAAACATACTTACAGCCTCAATAGGACACTGGGTAGGAAACCCGAAGTACTTCAGATACTTCCTATATTCGCTCTCTTCGTTTCCCATCTCCTTGCAAAAGTCACAGATGTCGTGCGAGAAAAGAACCTCAAACTTGCCATTGGCTTCCTTTTGTAGGACTATTTCCATCTGTAAGTTGTAAAATAATTTAGCCTTTCGGTTCACAGACTGTATAGGTATATTCATGAAGAATTTACTTCCGCGAACACACAGGTTGTGAAAGATTTCCCTACTCGAGGTTTTCCCTTATGTAAAAAACCTGTGGTTTTTCAATAAGTCTCATAAAATATGTTATATAGATAAGTTTGTATGTATACATTTTTATTGTTTGTATAAAGTGTGGTAAGTATGGTGTTTTCTATGTCGTATAATAAAATTAAATCCTACTAATATTTTAAACGCGAAAGTTTGAATGGATGCATGGATGTTTATTACTCTTTCACGCAAAAACTACTGAGCGGATATGGATGAAATTTGACACAGAGATAGATTATAGTCTGGAATAAAATATAGATTACCAATATTTTATCACGGAATTCTCGCAGGAACGGGAATAACGCGGGTGAAACCGCAAGGCGCTGCTAGTTATCTAAATAAGTACCTAACTAAGTTTATCAGTCATTTCAATCTGGTACCTACGCATAACACAAGCTCTGCTTAGCTTGGGGTTAGATTATGTGTGTATTGTCAAGCATTACATATTTTGGTACCTACTTAAAGTAACGCCTTGTAATGTTCCTGGTGTTGCTAGTTCCACAAGATCCATATTTACAAGAGTAGATTCTTTGCTATACGAGTATAGGTATAAGTATGACGACATCTGTGCCACAGCGGGCGAGAGTACACCGGCGACGCAAGAGGTAGCGGATTCGATTCCAGCCTCGGAACACATTTGTGGTCGATCTGCAGGTTCCGTTGGTCTGGGTGTTTTTTATGTAAGTACCTATACCTAATAAAAATCTATCATGTATAAATGTATTAAACATATCAGTTATCTAGTACCCCTAACACAAGCTTTGAGTAGCTTACTTTGTGGCTATATGGTGCTATGTGGATTGTCCAGCATTATTTAGTTATTTATTTATGCTGGACAATACACGCAGCAACAAGCTTAGCTGATCTAACAAGTTGACTAAGCATGTTGATTGACTGCTCAGACTATTCTTACTCTGAAATGTTAAACCAAAGCAGAGTTGTGTCCCCGAGTTCGCAACATGTTCGAAATTTAAAACATCACCAGCCTATACTACATGAGGTTGCGGGTTCGATTCCCGCCTCGGAACAAATTTGTGTACGATCTACGAACCTTAGCGCCCTGTCAGCTTACCACATCCAGCATCTGATCTAAATCTAAATCAACTGATTTTAATTATAAACTTACAATAGCTTGATCTTCCAATCCTTTAAGAAGCACCACATTTCCGTGCATAAGCGCCGTGCTTTCATTGTATCTCTCGACGGCGACGCCAGACGTGTCTATGAACCCCAGGCTTTCCTCGCCGTATGCATAAATTGGGGATTCGAAGTTGAGGACATATTCTATTTCTTCAGGCTAGTGTTGTGTAGGGAACGAATATGTAGGAAAACATTAATAAACAGAGCCCTGAGTACGGTTGACGATATTAACGAATCATTATTGTAACGAATTCTTTTTTATCCTACTAATATTATAAACGCGAAAGTTTGTAAGTATGGATGGATGGATATTTGTTAATCTTTAAAACTACTGAACGGATATGGATTAAATTTGGCACAGAGATAGTCTGGAATAGCACATAGGCTATATTTTATCCCGGAATTCCCACGGGAACGGAAATTACACGGGTGAAACCACGTGGCGGTGCTATAGTTATAATACTAGTAAGCTAAGCTCTGCTTAGCTTGGGGCTAGATGATGCTATGTGGACTGTCCGGAATTAGGTACATATTATTATTAGTAAGAAGGTAAGGTTAAGGATGTTTATTAACCAACTGAAGTTAAAATCATGCAATCATCATCATCATAAACCTATAGGTATTAGTCCACAGCTGGACGTAGTCCTACACTAATGATCGCCATAGCACCCTGTCTTCAGTTTGACGCATCCAGCATCTGCCAGCAGTCTTTCGCATCGTCATCCCACTTGGCCGGAGGGCGTCCTACACTACGTTTATTTAACCTGTATTAAATATAAAAAATGGAATAGTACTTACTTGAGCTACCTGACAGTTGCAAAATGGTAACAACCAAAGCAGCAAGAATAACATGCTGTACTAATAAATTATAATAATTCATACGCCATTTTATAGGGACAGAGGCGTGCAGGATCTGATATCTACTATGTAATACCTACTTAGGACATGTTACATATTTTGCGATAAAATCTAGTACAAGTTAATTGTTTGATTTATGGGTTTTTTCCATGTTTATATTTATAGGTACAACAAACGCGTATTAGATAGGATTCAAAGAGTGGCTTAAACTTCTCGTCCCTATAACTTCGGAAATACTGTATCTATTGAAGTGACATAAAAAGTAATGTAATGTAGGTACTACATGATTTACGCTCCGATATTATGTATTTTTAATGGTACCTAATATCTTGACCGTTTTGTCATCTCCATTCTTTAAACGTGCTAATGGTTTCTTTTTGAATTCTTCCACAAGTGGACTAAATTGAAGTGAAGAGAAAATCAACTAACCTGAAATTCAAGTTAGTATTAAGTAATAAAACTTGTACCTACTTAGCGCCTTTTAAAAATGCCTGCAATACTAAATCTAAATCGAGCTGTGCTGCGCTGTGCTATGTTTGGTCAACTCGCTCGTCTAATATTTTAATGAGGATACAAACAAACAACCATGCTGTGCTGCGCTGTGTGAGGCTACGCTCTTTTTAAAACGCGGTAGTCTCGAGCGAGGCGCGCTACCCGCCGTGCTGAGCCGCGCTGTGCCGAACTGTGCTTACTAAAATGAGCTTCATAAAATATCCATATCCACTTCTTCTTTACTTTCATCTTCATCGGATTCAGCTGTCGTAATGTTTACGTTTTTTTGAAAATAAAGTCATTTTTGACGGCATAAACGACTACACTACTAAGCTAAGCAAAGCGCAGCACAGCTTGATGTTGATTGTGAAACACAGCACAGTACAGCGCAGCATAGCTCGATTTAGATTTGTCACCCTAAGAATAGACAAAAAGTGTTAATATTTATTCTTATATGAGTAGGTAGGTAGCCTCATTTTCGATACAAATTAGTAAGTATAAGTCGCTTGCTGTCCCAATGTCCCTTTGTATGCATAAATCTTTAAAACTACGCAACGGATTTTGATGCGGTTTTTTTAATAGATAGTGATTCAAGAGGAAGGTTTATACTTATAATTAAACCGTGCGCAGCCGGGGCGGGTCACTAGTAGTATTATCTAATCGGTGCTTTTGACTTCAGATATTAAAATTGGGAGGGGTTTTCCAATAAAACAGCAAAACTATAAAAAAGTATAGAATTTAATTTTACCCTCAACCTACAATAATGAAACAGTTACAATCACACCATTCAGTTTCCACAACATTCGTTTAGGTTTACGTGTGACGTATTCTTATTCATAGTAGCTAACTGAATAACAAAAAAACAAAAGCGTTTAATAAATTTATTTAAAAAATACAAAACAAAGACTCATCCAGCCCATCTCTTACTAAAAATGAACATCCGTTAATAAACTATAATAATAGTGCATGAAGATAACTGAAGAATAACAACAAATCAAGCATAAATTAATTCTGTGCGCGAGTGTACCTGGAGATATGCGCGAACTAAAATGCCTGAATTCTAGTTCATAGCTTGATCATTTCATATAGTGAGATATTTTTATGTCTAGCTTGTTACTTAGCAAGCTATTGAGGATGTGGAGTAACTTAAAGCTTAGCAATGTTTCTGTGATCAACGAATAAGCCAAATTCAATTAGCGAGTTCATCAAAATGAGTAACTTAAATCGGTTCCAATGCTATTTCCATAGTAAATTTCATTGCATACTAACTTTAAAACTAAAAATTTCAAAAAATATTAATCTTTATATAAATCTTTACACACTAAGAGACCAATGTTATACGATGTAAATATCGTTTAAATTATTAAAAATTATCTTACACTGTCAAGAATATATTACTTTTTGAGTCTTAAATTATAATTTAACCTAATACTGAAAAAGTAACTTCAACGCAACTTAGACGGTCTAGTATCAACCTGGATATGTTTTACAAAGAATTGACTCACGTTCACAGATCTAAACAACTTGTTTCATTAAAACAATAACTTTACGATATTAAATCAAAGTTGGCACAAACATACCTTAAGACAAACGAAGACCCAAATACGTTTTTAGTTAAATATACTTAAATTAAAATGTACCTAAACTCAACATAACACTAATCAAATCCATCTAAGTAATTTATGACTTTGGGACTCCGTTCTCGCAAGCACCTTAAAATTACAATAATAAAATAGTTTAGTAGTTTCTTTCTATTCTAAATACATGCTAAAAGTCCTTCCGTTGGAGGCGATAACTAAAGAGTTACACTCAATATATTATTTCAATTCAACAACTATAATTTATCATACCTGAATGAATATCACAATAATAGAGGTAAGCAAATAAGTTTAGCTAATTTGTAGGCTCATTAGACCCTATTTAGTTTAAAAGGGTAGAGAACCCTTTTGAAGGATGAATCACAATAATCTTTTTGTTTTTTTTAAGTAAATTAAAGCTAATCTTTTTCTACCGCGTCTTTCGGAAGTCCTTACTTAAATAGCTTCTTTCGTTACAATATAAATGGAAGAATGCAATAATGTTCTGCTCTAAGACGAAATATGTTACTCGTATTCGTATTATAAATAAGTGTTACATTATTACAAACTAACTTTAGACTAGAGAAAAACTAAACATTGATAAAGAGTAACGGCTCACTTAGTTGTGTTCACACTGGACAAGTATTTTAGCGAGTCTTCTACTTGAAACACAAAATATTCTTTGACATAAGAAAATGACATCCTTCTAAATGTCAAAACAGAACCTCTTGTGCCAATCTTAACATCACTAATACATTATAAAGACAATAATTTACGCATCTTAAACGCAATAAGGTTAACAGACTATACTATTTATGTACTTATGTCTCTCTACTTTAAGCAACGGCAATGATGTCATTAGAAGAAAATAAGAAACTTCTTAAGCCTCTGCCAGACATAAGAGACCTGCGATAGCGTGGGAAGGGCTTAATACTTGCTTAAAGTAGCGAGATGTTTTAATGAGGGTAAAATATAACTTGCTTAGCTTATTGTTACTCTACCAAGCTACTCGCACAGTGTAAACGCAGCATACAGCGCCGGCCCGTCTGAACGATAAGAACAAAACCATAAAGCGAACTTTCATTCGACAGCAAACTAAAATCGAGACTTACGCTTCTGTATCGGTTAAAACAGCATATTATTGGTATAACTACGACTATATCTTTATAAAAACTACCACACTAACAATATACTAAGTTTATGAAAAAAGTTAGTAAATGCGATTGCCTACACAGAAAGTGTGTATAAAAGCTAGTCACTACTAAGTAAAGATAACTAAAGTTATAAGTTCAAGTTCTCAATTAATCCAGATCTATGCACTAGATCCAACAACTAGAACGATGTGAAAAAGCATAGATACATAGCATAATAAAATGCAGTGAAATGCATCAAAGTAAAACCAATCGCATTTTGATTGATTTAACTCAAAGAGTTAAAAGATTTGAAAAATATTATATGAAAGAATTTATAAGAAAACGGAAATACATACCGTCAAACCAGATTTTATTGAGATAAGCTTAGTGATACCACATATATGCATTGCTTATACAAGGGCCGGCGCCAACAAAAATTTACCTTAAAACCTATACATATAAGTGTCGGAATGCGACAGGCGACGTGTGCAACCAGGCGATTTCGTATGTGTGTTAGTTATAATTCGTTTTAGTATAGTTTTTATGCAGTGGTCGCTTTTGAATCAGTTTTCCAGAGGTAGTAAGGGCGCCTGAAACAAACGTTATATTGTATTGCGAGAAAAAAACAGGTATTTGTAGTACTCAAGCTGCCGTGCGCTGAATGTGGTTCAGCTAAGGCCGCGCGCACTTTGGACACGAATTTATTCGTACGATCACTGTTCAAACGGATGTATAAGTAAGACTAATCGCACGCAGTCTGATCTCTCCTATAGTCCTTGTAAGGTCGGGATCATTTGTGAGTAATCGTACGTTTACGCGCGATCAAATTCGGATGAAAACGTATCCAAAGTTAGCAGAGCCTAACACGTGAGTAGAAGGCGCTTAATAAAAAGTGACGGAAACTAAAGCTAGCTTCCCTACTTAGGTAGGGAATCATCATCTTAGGATGACGTACAAATTTGGTCCACCCCGTATTGTACCCACCGACATCTCCGCAAGCGACTGAACCACGAAGAGAGTCGTGCTGCGTTCCCGCCCGACCCCCTCGACCCCGGTGGGCGACTTCGGTGGATTTAGGGGGGGGGGGGCAGCGGCGCGGGAGTGGGGTGCTGTGACACCCCCTCCGCCCCATTCGACTCCTCCCCACCAAAAAAATAGGCGCGGCTTCTCCTCCGGCTCGGAGCCCGCGCCGCCGCCGCTGCCTCCCGCCGACATCTCCGCAAGCGACTGAACCACTGGTTCACTGTACAACAGTACATACCTCGCTGTTGAGGCGCGGCTCCTCTCCCTTGGGCTGGCGCGGCGGCGCGAGCTCCACCGTCAGCAGGCGCGGCTTCTCCTCCGGCTCGGAGCCCGCGCCGCCGCCGCTGCCTCCCACCGACATCTCCGCGAGGGATTTCAGGACGGATTCGATGCTGATGGCTGATGCGTTGTCGCCTTCACCCTGGAAACAAGTCTTAAGGTTATCAAGGATGTATGAATGTTTGGAGGTAAGGATGTTTGTTTCTCTTTCACGCAAAAACTAATGAACTGATCGGGCTGAAATTTTAAAAAGATGTGGTTCTAGCCCTGGAATAACATAGGCCACTTTTCATGCCATAAATCAGTTACCATGGGATAGAACAAACAAACAAATAGAAAATTCCTTGAGACGTTTCCATTGAAACAATGCGTGCGGCAGATCATCATCATCATCATCTTCAACCTATATTAGTCCACTGCTGGACATAGGCCTCCCCCAATGAGCGCCATAGCGCCCTGTCTTCAGCTTGACGCATCCAGCATCTGCCAGCAGTCTTTCGCAGATCGTCATCCCACCTGGCCGGAGGGCGTCCTACGCTACGTTTACCGAGTCACGGTCTCCACTCAAGAACACGTTTACCCCAACGGTTGTCGGTTCTTCGCGAGATATGGCCGGCCCATTGCCACTTCAGCTTGCTAATTCTTTGAGCTATGTTGATAACTTTGGTTCTCTGTCGGATGTATTCGTTACGAATTCTATCCTTCAGAGAGACTCCGAGCATAGCTCTTTCCATAGCACGCTGGGCGACTTTGAACTGGTGGACCAGCCCTACCGTCTCAGCTCCGTAGGTCATTACGGGTAGGACGCACTGATTGAAAACTTTCGTTTTCAAACATTGCGGTATGAATGAAGAGAAGACTTGACGTAGTTTCCCAAATGCTGCCCAGCCTAGCTGGATCCTCCTCTTGGCCTCCTTCTCAAAACTGTTTTTACCTAGCTGTACAATCTGCCCAAGGTAAGTATACTCGGAAACAATTTCAAGAAGGTGACCATCTACGACGATCGGTCCCGGAACAATGTGGTCATTGATCATGACTTTGGTTTTATCCAAATTCATGCCAAAACCGATACATCGCGAGGCTGAAGCTAGGCCGTCCAGCATGTGGGTCAGCTCCTCTAGCGACTCCGCCATTACGACTATGTCATCAGCGAATCGCAGGTGTGAGATGTAATCGCCATTTATGTTAATGCCCTTACCTTTCCAGTCCAGCGTCTTAAACATATCTTCCAATGCGCTCGTGAACAGTTTCGGGGATATGACATCCCCCTGTCTGACTCCTCTGCGCAATTGGATAGGTTTAGACTGCTGGTCCTGTACTTGGACACTCATAGTGGCAGCTTCATAGAGACACCTCAGCACTTCGATGTAACGATAGTCTACTTGGCATCGCTGTAAGGATTCCAGAACAGCCCAGGTTTCGACAGAGTCAAAGGCTTTCTCATAGTCCACAAAAGCGAGACACAGGGGCTGATTATACTCTTCGGACTTCTGTATAATCTGCCTCACTGTGTGTATGTGGTCTATGGTGCCATATCCTCCGCGGAACCCGGCCTGTTCTGGTGGCTGGAACTCGTCAAGTCTCCTGGCGAGACGATTCGTGATCACTCGTGAGAACAGCTTATAGATGTGGCTCAGGAGTGTGATGGGTCTGTAATTTTTAAGTTTTATCACCCTTCTTAAAAAAGAGCACCACCAAACTCCCGCTCCACGCCTTAGGAGTTCTCCCACTGTGGAGGACGGTATTGAAGAGGTGTTGTAGCTCCTGTATAACGGAGGCTCCTCCTGCCTTCAGAAGCTCTGAAGTTATACCGTCCTCACCGGGGGCTTTTCCATTTTTAAGCTGCCTCAAAGCTAACATGATTTCGTCTTGACTGATGTCTGGCAGTTCGTCGGTGTAGTGGCGTGTCAGGGTGGCTCTAGAATCAAGGTCGTCTCGTCGGGAACGAGGGGCATGTGCAGTGTACAGACGGCCATAAAAATCCTCTATCTCGGCTGAAATCTCCGGTTTCGACAGTACGGTCCTCCCATCGTGCGTTTTAAGCTTCGTCAGGGGGCTCCTGCCAAGCTGCTGAGTGAATACTTTGGACCCTCGGTTTCGCTCTATCGCCTCTTCAATGAGGCGTGTGTTGGAGCTCCGAAGGTCGCGCCGTACCATCTTCGCAATTTGCTTGTTCAGGTCTGACCTCTCTGCCGAAGACACTTGGGTGGTTTCCCGTCTTCTTGTCATCAGATCCAGAGTCTCATCCGAGAGTTTGGACTTCTTGCCAGTTCGCTGTTTTTTGCAGAACTTGATGCCCTCAATGCGGCAGATACTAGTATGTATATAAAGAACCGCTCCCAAAAGCATCCAAGGCTTCTGGCTCAACAGCTAGCTGATAATAAGGTCTATCGTGCGAAGATTTTTGCAAGCTAAGCAGAGCATTTAATTGATATCACACTTCACTACATAGTATAAAACAAAGTCGCTTTTTCTGTCCCTATTTCCCTATGTCCCTTTGACTGCTTAAATCTTTAAAACTACGCAATGGATTTTGATGCGGTTTTTTTATAAATAGTGATTCAAGAGGAAGATTGATACGTATAATAAAACCGTGTGAAGCCGGGGCGGGTTGCTAGTATTATTATAAATACGAAAGTTTGGATGAATGTATAGATTTTTATACCTCTTGGAACATTTAATCTTGTCGTCTTATCTAAAGGTATAATAATCTTCAGCCTCAGTAAATTCTAAAAGCAGATAAAACGTTAATGTCGAAACTTACTTTCAAGGGGCTAGGTTTTAAGAAGTGAAGGTAGCAGAATCCACGGAATCCCTGAAAAAACAAATACAATTTAGATGAAATTATTTTACCTATTATGGACATTTAGATAAAACTTGTTACACTCAAGAATAAATTAATAATACTAGACGTTTTCACACACACTGAGAAAAATAACTTTCGTGATTACGAATAATTTTAAAGGAATTCCAGCAATTTTATCCGTATTCCCAACAAAAACGGACCAAGAGTTCTTACTAAAAATTTGTGCGTAAATCCTAACAATTTATCAATAAACTGGTCACCAAGGAACATCATTACAATAGCACGACAATACAAAGTGCTGTAAACTCTTGTCTTATCGTTACACGTCATAACAAAACGTCGTGACTAACTCTCTGGTCGTGCCTAATAATCATTACTAGAAATGAGTTTCCATCATGATGGGAATGACACAGAGTGCTGCATACTCTTGTGTTGTCATTACGCGTTATAACATTTTGTCGTGAAGAACTCTGAATATTCCTAACAGTAATGATGAGAAATCATGAGGGGAACGATAGAAATTGTTGAAGTCATATTAATATATCATTATTTGAATGTCATGTTGTTGTGGACATCATGTTAATTAGTAGAAATTTCCTAATAATATTTGTGAAACTGACCTACCCTAATTGTTGTTAGTTTAAGGATAAGGTGCGACCTCTTTTATCTTGAAACTTTTCGATCCGTCATGTCAAATCTGTATGCTTTACTATATTATTAGTATACGTAGGACCAAAATATTGGAATCCAAATAAAACGGCGCTTTGAACTTGGCAAAGGTACTTCATCAATGAAGTACGAAGTTCGAAGCGCGGTAGAACTGTTGGTTGTTTTCGACTTGCAATAAACTCTATTGCAAGTCGAAGACAATCAACCAACCGAGCTCAGCAAGGAACATAATACTCTCTACCGAGAGGAGCTCAGTGTAACAAAAATCACTGCCATCTTATAGCCGACACCCGTGCGTTCTCGTCAGCGCGATCTAGCCTTCGTCCACTTTTACTAGCGACATCTAGTTAATTTTTATAGGAACTAACCAGATCCCGATCGATACCCAACAAATATAATAAGTACCTACCTAGTTATTCTTGATTTTCCATTTCCAACATGTAAGTTTGGTATGACAGCACGAATGTTTGTCATGACAGCACGAAAGTTTGTCATGACAGCACGATAGTTTGTCATGACAGCACGAAAGTTTGTCATGACAGCACGAAAGTTTGTCATGACAGCACGAAAGTTTGTCGTGACAGCACGAAAGTTTGTCGTGACAGCACGAAAGTTTATCATGACAGCATAATATACTATTAATCTTTCCTAACTGTTTATAGTGATTCTCCTGTTAACCCTACACCTAAAGTTAGAAGGAATTCTTGATTTTGTAACGTGATGAATTTCGATTCTTAGTCTTTAGTCAATACAGTCTTGACAATTTATCATGCGCAGCCTTGGTAATTTAATGATCATCACTACTCATGCAAGTTATAAACTTAAGAAATGTAGTGCTAGTCACATGTACCAGAGTTCGATAGAAATCTTTATGAAACCTAAATTGTTTTAGTAAAGTATCTTATTATACATAGTTAACTATATGTTGGTATGAAAATAAAGTTTTTTAAACATAAACCTACCTAACCTCTAAATGATTTTAAGGCCCGGAGCAGACCAGCAAGGTAGATTAAATATATTGTTGGACATGAAAACCTAATCATATTGTGGGATGTGGATATTAATGAGGAAAGGAAGTTTTAGGTATAATGATTTATGATTCAATGTGATAAGTAGTTTGATTTTTTTAAAGTTGGTTTTGTTATAAATTGTTTTCATAATTTTAGCTTATATTTTACATAGAGTATCTTTATTAACAACGAAAATTACAAGCAAGGAATAGAAAAATTAAAGAAAAGACTAGTATTTACAATTGAAACCATTGAGCTAACTGCAGACGGTTGCAAACAGTATAAAGGTAGCTCAATTGATCCATGTCAATACCAGTCGGAAGCGTCCCCAAGACACTGGCTGCATTACCACGCTGTATGACAATGCTGATGCGCTGAGCCAGATATAGCTCATAGAGTATGAATACAAGTTATAGAAAATGTTTAGCTAAATAATATTTGATAACTATGTATTGTTGATGTAATTTATTTACCTATGTGAATGTTATTATGTCACTATATGGTTACCCCTATATTCATAGTGGTCTGTTGATTTGAACCAATTGGTAAGCAATTTCAGCAACATGTCAATGCAATTTTAGTTTATGTGATACAAATATTTATGTTTTGTGGATGGTTTTTCAATAAAAGATTATTGAATAATTACTAATAATGGTTTTAATTTTATTTATCATATAATATAAGAATCAGGTAGTATAATGTAGCCAAGCACTTGTCTGGTTCATCAACTATGTAGGTAACTTATTTATTCTAAGCCGCTGTGCGACTAAGGTTGTCCTCATAGACCATCCCTTTTGCAGAGCTGCCTGGGTGGATGACTGGTTTTCTGCAGCTCTTGGAGCAGGCCGCCTTCTCTCCTCTTCTATATCTGCCTCCGAAAGTTCCATTTCAACCATATTTTCACTAAGGCACATAGGTATTGCCTATAATACAGCAGGCAATTGTAATTTTTCCTGCTGTTTCTGGTGAATGATGGAAGACTCGCACTTAATAGGCATCTAAAGCTCCCTTTAGTAGCCCGAGCTAGCTTTTTCTGTATTTTACAACTTTATTGTACTATATCAACATCAATGGTTTTTTTGTGCGTCGATACACCGCCGCGCCGTGCCGTCTTCGGGAAATCTTTTGATCATGCATGAGAAATCTCCAGAGCGAAAAGATACCTTGCCATTATAGTAGAACAAGGGCAAATTGAGAGTCCGAACTCGAACATAGAGAATGTGGAAACTCTAAAAAATTGTCTAGGTCAATAAACTATGAGAATGTAGAATGCAGAAATGAGATGAAGTACCAAACGAAAATTAAAACGATAGATAAGATGGTTTCGTTGCAATGTTCGTTTTATTTGGTTGAATTGACACATTTCTCGTTGTCAAGTTCATATTCACGTTTCGTTTTTAATGCTCCAAGAGTACCAAATACGACATCGATTGTCTAAATATGTTTCGTCCGTTCGTTCTTTCGTACGAAAGTAAAAACGAAGTCACCTAGAGTACCGATTTGCACGAAAACGAAAGCGAATCTTCGATTTTTGGCAGCCCGAGTAGACCCCCTGTTTTAGTGGTATACGCGTTAAAACTTTGCGGATTCAAATATGCAATAAAGTCGATTTTGAGATTTTTCGACATAATTCCGTGTTGTTCTAGGGGTGCGACTGAATCAGGAAAACAACGGAATAATATGACTTTCACGATAAAACGTCATGCTAGTTCTGATACCTCATTAGTATGTAACTTCAAGTTCTAATGATGAGCAATCATGATAGCCAACCAAGTTTTTCATCATATATAAATCTGATGTCACGTAAATCGAACCAGGCTGAACAACATTTTAAAATGCACATGATACTAATTCAGTTGTCTTGATTAGTTATAATTCTTCATGTTTAAATATAATGAAGGACGAGAGTCATTTTTCTCAGTGCAGTATCACACAACCCAGAAGTTAATAGAATTACAGCAAAAACATGTTGACGTCTTAAAAAACTAAACCTATTTCATACACGCACTGTTTACGCCTATTACCATAGCAACGATAACTCAATAAGTAGTTATTTACCCTAGACTGGTCTAGAACCGCTTTGGGTTGAAAAGAACAGGAAGAATGCGGAATAACTCAAACTATCGATAGGTTTAAGAAAATATCTTGTTATGACTCGGAACAAAGTTGGTCTGGGTGTTTTCTATGTGTAGTAAAAACATATCATTTATGTATATAATGTATTAAATATATCAGTTATCTACTACCCATACACAAGCTTTGAGTAGCTTACTTTGCGGATAGATGATGCTGTGTGAATTGTTCAATATAAATAAAAAATGTAAACTACCTACTCTTACTTGATAGTGAAACAATAAGATGTATATTATTATGTGTTGCACGATTGACATGGACTACTACAAAACCCTTAATCCGGAAGAATAATATTAGAATTTTATTAATTTTTAGAATACCTTCCAAACCATAATCTGAGGCTTGACGCCGCGTTCCGATAACGCCTGCTTCAAATCGCGCACTCTGGTGTTAGGGCTGATGTTTGAGACCTGGAAAATTCAAGATAAGATTGTATCACAAGTTAATAAAATAATATAATAGGGTATTACACCATTTTTTAAAAACTGTTTTAAATTAATCCTGAGATCGTAATGAACTAGTAGAAATTTTGTTAATTTTTTTTTAAACCGAAAATCGCCCTAAAATCTGTTTTTTATTTATGATTTTGAATTTTCGCGCGGAAACGCTAGCCGCCATGCTTTTTCATCTCGTGACGTCACTCGGTTAGTAAACAATACGACTGCGAAAGACCAAGTAATAAGATTCGTGAAAATAATGAGTTATCATTGGTGTCTTGTGCCTGAATGCAAAAATACAAGTGTAAAAACGCCACAAAAATTATCGATTCATGTGCCAAGTGATGTAAAAATGAGAAATTCGCAAAAAATTTCGCCACCATTAAAGTATTAACCATTGGCAGATTTGTACTTTCTGCTTTCACAAAACCGTCTTCCATAGTGAAATAAAGGCTAGAAGTCTACAAACGTGTTAATAACTCGTAAATTTATCAAAATAACAGCGCACAACTTATTTTCAGTAGATTGTTTGCTATCGGAATGACGTCACGGCGGGATCCAATATGGCGAATGGCGTTTTAGACATTTGAAAAACAGATTAGAAAAGACGATTTTTAAAATGGAATTATAAAATTAAAATTGCAATTTTATGAATAAATATCGACGTTTCTTGTTTACTTTTTTCGAAATCTATTATGAACAAACATTTTTATATTTTTCCTTACATAGTGTAAAATACCCTGGCTCGTGTTATGAACTGAAAACAACTGAACCACTGAAAACCGGCGCTGGGTAGACACATCAGTGTGTATCCAGCACAACGCTGTGTGTGGGCCACATTTGCCTTGGAGTCTGTTGCGCACACAATAGACAAATGTGTCATTTTATTTAAATTTTAGTCGATTTTTTAGATTAGATTGATTTAGTAGTTTTGGCGAGTAAGAGGAACAAACATTCGAAAATCACTACATACATTCAGGTTTATAATAGTACAAGCGACCCGCCCCGGCTACGCACGGTTTTATTATACTTATAAACCTTCCTCTTGAATCACTCTATCTATTAAAAAAAACCGCATCAAAATCCGTTGCGTAGTTTTAAAGATTTAAGCAGTCAAAGGGACATAGGGAAACAGTGACAGAAAAAGGGACTTTGTTTTATACTATGTAGTGATAGTGATATTAAGTAAATAAGGATATAATTTTGATAATTATAATTATAAGTTTAAAATATAACTTGTCTATGTGCTTATTTTGCAAGCGTAAAGCTAAAAATTATTATTATTAATTCTGATTACCTTGACAGAGAATTCGATAACAGGTCTGGGGCGCTTGTTTCTCCTCTTCTCAGTCTTCTTGTCCTTGCCTTCGCCGTCGTCTTTATCAGCCTTGCTGGCCGACTTGTGGCTGTTGCGGCGACGCTGCTGACGGCGTGGCTTCGGTTTACCGTCCTCACCTTCTGTTGTGTTACCCTGGTCGATACAAAATGGAATTAGCTTTAAGTATATGATTAATTTTGTGGATGTAAATATAAATTACGTGGATTTAAATATCGGGCACGGGAATTACGCGGGTAAAACCGCGAGGCGCTACTATTTATACATATAAACCTTTCTCTCGAATAACTCTTATCTATAAAAAAGAAAACAGAAGCAGATGTAATCATGTAATACTTGAAAGCGATTTCGGGTTCAGGATATGTATTATAGAACTATCTGGAACCCATTTGAGTAACTTGAGGCCCTGGTACATCTTTTGAGTCCTTAGCTTATCAGATACTCACCTCTCCCTCGCTCTGACTCTTGTGCGAGCGCGTGCGGCGCCGCGTGCGTCGGCCGGCGCGCTGCGAGCCGCCGCGCTCCTCGATATCCGTATCCACTTCCTTGAGAGTGCACACTCGACCAGCGCTGTGGATGAGTCAATAACCCTATCAGATACTCACCTCTCCCTCGCTCTGACTCTTGTGCGAGCGCGTGCGGCGCCGCGTGCGTCGGCCGGCGCGCTGCGAGCCGCCGCGCTCCTCGATATCCGTATCCACTTCCTTGAGAGTGCACACTCGACCAGCGCTGTGGATGAGTCAATAACCCTATCAGATACTCACCTCTCCCTCGCTCTGACTCTTGTGCGAGCGCGTGCGGCGCCGCGTGCGTCGGCCGGCGCGCTGCGAGCCGCCGCGCTCCTCGATATCCGTATCCACTTCCTTGAGAGTGCACACTCGACCAGCGCTGTGGATGAGTCAATAACCCTATCAGATACTCACCTCTCCCTCGCTCTGACTCTTGTGCGAGCGCGTGCGGCGCCGCGTGCGTCGGCCGGCGCGCTGCGAGCCGCCGCGCTCCTCGATATCCGTATCCACTTCCTTGAGAGTGCACACTCGACCAGCGCTGTGGATGAGTCAATAACCCTATCAGATACTCACCTCTCCCTCGCTCTGACTCTTGTGCGAGCGCGTGCGGCGCCGCGTGCGTCGGCCGGCGCGCTGTGAGCCGCCGCGCTCCTCGATATCCGTATCCACTTCCTTGAGAGTGCACACTCGACCAGCGCTGTGGATGAGTCAATAACCCTATCAGATACTCACCTCTCCCTCGCTCTGACTCTTGTGCGAGCGCGTGCGGCGCCGCGTGCGTCGGCCGGCGCGCTGCGAGCCGCCGCGCTCCTCGATATCCGTATCCACTTCCTTGAGAGTGCACACTCGACCAGCGCTGTGGATGAGTCAATAACCCTATCAGATACTCACCTCTCCCTCGCTCTGACTCTTGTGCGAGCGCGTGCGGCGCCGCGTGCGTCGGCCGGCGCGCTGCGAGCCGCCGCGCTCCTCGATATCCGTATCCACTTCCTTGAGAGTGCACACTCGACCAGCGCTGTGGATGAGTCAATAACCCTATCAGATACTCACCTCTCCCTCGCTCTGACTCTTGTGCGAGCGCGTGCGGCGCCGCGTGCGTCGGCCGGCGCGCTGCGAGCCGCCGCGCTCCTCGATATCCGTATCCACTTCCTTGAGAGTGCACACTCGACCAGCGCTGTGGATGAGTCAATAACCCTATCAGATACTCACCTCTCCCTCGCTCTGACTCTTGTGCGAGCGCGTGCGGCGCCGCGTGCGTCGGCCGGCGCGCTGCGAGCCGCCGCGCTCCTCGATATCCGTATCCACTTCCTTGAGAGTGCACACTCGACCAGCGCTGTGGATGAGTCAATAACCCTATCAGATACTCACCTCTCCCTCGCTCTGACTCTTGTGGGAGCGCGTGCGCCGCCGCGTGCGTCGGCCGGCGCGCTGCGAGCCGCCGCGCTCCTCGATATCCGTATCCACTTCCTTGAGAGTGCACACTCGACCAGCGCTGTGGATGAGTCAATAACCCTATCAGATACTCACCTCTCCCTCGCTCTGACTCTTGTGCGAGCGCGTGCGGCGCCGCGTGCGTCGGCCGGCGCGCTGCGAGCCGCCGCGCTCCTCGATATCCGTATCCACTTCCTTGAGAGTGCACACTCGACCAGCGCTGTGGATGAGTCAATAACCCTATCAGATACTCACCTCTCCCTCGCTCTGACTCTTGTGGGAGCGCGTGCGGCGCCGCGTGCGTCGGCCGGCGCGCTGCGAGCCGCCGCGCTCCTCGATATCCGTATCCACTTCCTTGAGAGTGCACACTCGACCAGCGCTGTGGATTCAATAATGGGGATAATTATTAAGGCGCTGAATTCAAGTCAGTGAAGAAAGAGAACTATGCAAGAAATTTAAAATGGTTAAGTCGATCTTCTTTTTCTTAGTCGACCTATGTGTCTGATGATGTGACCGATTGTCGGTCGTTATTTATTCGTAACTAATAGCGCCTCGTGGTTTCACCCGCGTAATTCCCGTTCTCGTGGGAATTCTGGGATAAAATATAGCCTATGTGTTATTCCAGACTATAATCTATCTCTGTGCCAAATTTCATCCATATCCGTTCAGTAGTTTCAGCGTGAAAGAGTAAAAACCATCCATCTATACTTACAAACTTTCGCGTTTATAATATTAGTAGGATTAGATTAGGATTTAGATTTGTCCATCGGCGAGAAACGATCTTTGCGGATGTTTGTTACTCTTTCAAGCAAAAACTACTGAACGGATCGGACTGCAATTATGAATATATAGATAGTTATAGCCCTGGCATATAAAACAGGTTCTTTCTTACCCATCCCATAAATCAGTTCTAATGGAATAGAAATATTAAGCCTTGAAATATTTACACAAAAACAAAGCGTGCGAAGCCGCGGTCATCTGCTGTGGCTCTACTAGTTAAGGCATAAAAGATAGAAAAACACTTACAGCATTTCAATATCTCTAAGCTGTCCAAGTATGGGCATCATTCCGATGCGACGGGCGGATAGAAGGTGCCACAGAATGCCTTCGGGACGCTGGCTCATGCGCTGCGTCTCTATCACCTGGTAATAATGGACATTTTACATTGAGATTCATAAATAGGCACTTTGAAGAGACATGCTATCGATTGTGAGGCACAATCATGCCTTTTCTAAAATTCTGGTTTTTAAAAGACTTATTTTCAAACTAAAAAAGGACTCAAAAGCTCAAAATTACACTTTTTAGAATTTGAGTAAATCTGTAATGTAACAACAGTTCGATACTGCCTTGCTAACTAAAACAATACAAGATTCGATACCAGCATAACGTTAGAATACGATAGAATACGTAATAGGAGATCTAATGTAATCAGATATTAGTGCAAGATCCGATGTGGAGCATTAGCCTGTAATAGAATCAGCTTTTTATGCAAGACAAATGTTGTGTGTGACAAATAACGGACAATACAAACAATCCTTAGAAACTAAGCAAGATCGGATTTCTTATGGATGACCCACACTAAGCTCATAACCTGTATCGTGGTTATCAACACAGTACTCAGTAGATGGTCTTATTTCTAAGGTATTATTGATCGCCAACTGACTGTATTCAGTTTAATAATTAAATCAAGGGAATCTAAACGTAAAGTATTTCAGTATTTTGAACTTGGTTATTGTTCAAACTTACTTACAAATAGCATATTAGATACATGACATAGTATTTATTTAAGTTATTCTAGATCAATTTGAAGGCTAAGCCTAATCATTATACGGACCTGAGTGGGTGTGACAATAAGGTCAATCGGCACATCATGTGGTCCAAATAGGGCAGCCGGAAGTGTATCGAACACCTGAAAAAACACGGATAACAATATAACATTATATAATGAACTAGCCGCAAAACTTGTCTTCGCATGGGTGGACATAAATTTATTGACATTTTGGAATTTACATAGAGTTAAAGTGCTTTCCCTCCTTCCCTGGGTTTCCGCTGCTTCGAGACTTGCGTTGGGCCATGCCGAACGTCTTTTATTTTGCTTGGATTAATATTTTAAGATAGATATTTTCTAAATCAATGCAAATAATATTTAATAATTTCGGTACCTACTATCTGCTCGCGTCTATGCATGCGTTTTGCCGTTCAGTACTTTTCACGTGTAGAGGTACCTAACAAATATCCTAACATATTTACAGTTATAATAATTACTAACTATCTTGATTCATCTAATAAATAATAGCATCTACCCCCGACTTCGCACGCTTTATTTCTATGGAAAAGTATCAAGGCTATTCCTATCCCATTGGATCTGATTTATTAGATGAAAGAACTATGTGTTATTCCAGGGCCAGAACTACGTCTATTTAAAATCTCAGCCTGATCCGTTCAGTAGATTTTCCATGAAAGAGGAACAGACATTCATACATCTTTACAACAAAGTATCACATCACTACATAGTATAAAACAAAGTCGTTTTCTCTGTCCCTATATCCCTTTGTATGCTTAAATCTTTAAAACTACGCAAAGGATTTTGATGCGGTTTTTTTTAATAGGTAGTGATTCAAGAGGAAGCTTTATACGCATAATAAAACCGTGCGAAGCCGGGGCGGGTTGCTAGTTTATAATATAAGTAAGGAGTACCTGACAGTCATGGACAGTGGTGACCACAATAGTATCCGGCTTGATAGTCTTCATGTGCATCATCAAGCCAAACTCCAGATCACCGTATCCTGAATCAGAAAACATTATTGTGAGATTTCTGATCAATAGGAGAATTGCAGTTTTGCAAGCTTTGCACCTGGCTAATCAATTGCTAATAATGACAGGGGAAAATGCTTATGCTGATTTTTGATGGGATGCTTTATAAAGATTTAGTTTATTAGTGTATCTATAGATTTTTGAATAGATTAGTATTATAGTTACTATCACTATACATATAATCATAATAGCAAACTGAAATATATTGTTTAAGACTTGAACACCTGAATTACATTTGAAACCTTTGCCCCCATGTAAATTAAAATCATTAACATTCCAGATACATATAACATGTGAGCAGCTTTAAACTGTTTACTTGTACAAAAAAAAGAACTTACCCCGTCCCTTGCCAATGCGATATCCCTCCTTGGAAACGGCCACAGAACCCATGACAACCAAGTCCAGCATAACGCTTTCTTCAATACCTGCAAAAGGACGCAAAATCTAAGATTTCTATACAGCATTGTGTCTACCCTTACTTTCACAGATAATAGTGATGGCTAGAAGATGTGGATTCATCATTATCGTCTTCAACCTATACTAGTTCACTGCTTAACATAGGCCTCCCCGAATGAGCGCCATAACGCCTTGTTTTCAGCTTGGCGCATCCAGCATCGACCAGCAATCTTTCGCAGATCGTCATCCCACCTAGCCTGAGGGCGTCCTACAATACGTTTGCCAAGTCGCGTGGATTATCCAGTATTATTTAGTTCTTATAGCTAGAACAAAACTTAAAAATGAGGTATAAATACATGTATTTCAACTGCAACGTGAATCGAACCCCGTGCGTCGCAAGCACTCTTATGCCAAACGCCACTGAGGTCATCTAAAATTTACTTGATCACATCGGAGTGGTCCAGTTTGGAGGATAAAGGTGGGGTTTCTCCCAAGTTTTTACAGGGAGACTGCACTGGGCCGGCCCATCTGGCCTACATGCCCGGGGTCTTTGACCAGCTGTAGTTCTATATTAGTCAGATTCAGTTGTTCACAAGCGTTTGTGCATTTTTATAGACATTTTACACTGAGAATTTGTCTTAACACCATCTAGCGTAGGATTTTGGAAGCACTCAGGTAGAAAGCTAGCATCAATTTCCAAAGACACTTATTATCCTACTAATATTATAAAAGCGAAAGTTTGTAAGTATGGATGTTTGTTACTCTTTCACGCAAAAACTACTGAACGGATATGGATGAAATTTGGCACAGAGATAAATTATAGTCTGGAATAACACATATAGGCTATATTTTATCCCGGAATTCCCACGGGAATTACGCGGGTGTAACCGCGAGGCGCTGCCAGTATATAAATATGTATAATAAAAAGTACAAGCGGTATTGATCGAGGTTTTGTATTTCAGCTCACGTCAGGCTATGAGTTCCGATTAATGAGTTTCTGTTTGAGGAATTTAAAAGATAAGTTTACAATGAGCACATACCAACAGGTTTGCCAAAAGTCTCCATGCCGTTCTTAGACACAGCTTTCTTGATGGCATTGACGCCATTCTCTTCCTCTAGCAGCTCCAAGCGGCTCAGGTATCCAGAAGCTAGGCGGGGTACGGGCACGTAGAGGGTCTTCTGTTTCTCCAAGGCAAGTACCCTGGGAGAAAAGGAGAGTTATAATTGAAATGAAAAGGGTTTGTAAGGGTACCGCATAATTTTCATATTTTACCATGAAAACATTCGCATATTGACGAATTAATTATGAATGTAAACGGTATACCTACAAATCTAGTTGTTAGAAGAACACCAAAGTTTCATCCTTCAGGGTGAAGGCGTTTCTTCGCAATCTCGCAAAGGATTCAATGTACTTTCAAAACAAACTCTACGTCTAAAATTATTCCGCTAAGATTTCTAATTGACGCTATATTGGCTGTATTTGAAACATTTTACCCGCTTAGCTTAAAAAATACCGTATAAATATATTGGATTCTAGAACCCAGTACAGATTGTTCTTACCTACCTATCCAAGAAGTATTGAAATATTGAGCTAAAAGACAGAGAGCTGGTGAATATCTGGCTCAGCGCATCAGCATTGCCATACAGCGTAATGCAGCCAGTGTCTTGGGGACGCTTCCGACTGGTATTGCCATGGATCAATTGAGCTACCTTTAGACTGTTTGCAACCGTCTGCAGTTAGCTCAATGGTTTCAATTGTAAATACTAGTTGTAATTTTTCTATTCCTTTGCTTGTAATTTTCGTTGTTAATAAACTTTATAAGTATTTAAAAGAAAGATAGGGTACATCCACCTTGGATGATGTAGAAGCGTCCTAGCGTGGACCAAGTCATTCTAGAAAGAATTTTTACATTGAAACTAGTTAATGTTACTATGCATATAAAAACTACTATAAATAAAGTGAAATATTTTGCATCAGCCGTGCCCTTTACACTTTGACTTCTGATACCAGATATATGTCAGTGCCAAATGAAAAATAACAAAATGTCATGGACTAGTTTTCGGTGAGAACTTATAACTTTTAGATTATCCTTACTAATAAGTATTATAAACGCGAAAGTGTGTAGGTACGGATGTATGTAGTACGCAAAAACTACTGAACGGATAGGTTTGAAATGTTGAGTAGATGAAGTTAATTGAATAACACATAGGCTACTTAAATTGGCCACATTAAATGATGGTTATATAATAAAATAGTGCGTATGGTACGAATAATATCAAAATCGGTTAATGGCCATTTCTTTTAAGCATTTTACTGACCGATTTCGATACATTCGACCACATCATATACAGAAATCAAAGAACCGATAGCCAGACACCAAAATAACATTGAGAAGATCTTTTTAAAATTTCTCCATTATCTATCAGGCATTGATCGCGTATCTTATGTTTTTACTTCCCTTAGGTACGTATCCTATTCACCGAAGTACCTAATCAAGCAATTGCTGCAAAAATTGTGTTATCAAATATGTTTTAATTTAGAACGTGTTTTCTCTAGTAGAATCAGAAACAAACATAATGTCGTATGTACATAGTAAAGCGCCTTGGACGGGTTTATCTTTGTTATAAAGCAGGGTCAGATTACCAACTACATACCTACCTTGCATGTAGGTAAGTACATAGTTTATGCGGCATGCGCTGATACCAAACGGGCTGGACAAGATCAAAGTCATTCTGTTATGTCGTGAAACGTTGGAGATTTAGTTAGGTAGAATTTTTAGGTGTTCTTTCGTGATCATGGCGCTTGAAACTGTGCCGATATATCGAAATACTCAAAACATGGCATAAATATCCCGTGTTATATAAGTTCAGTGTTAGAAACCATGGTAGTTTTAAAAGTTTATTTAGGTGTTTTTTGTGGTATGAAGATAATCAAATTAAAAAGCTATCATAGTAAATGAAGGGTACAGGGGAAAAAGGGTAATTGTCAAATGTGATTCATTGTGAGAAAAACGAAAAAAAAGTATTTTCTTTGTATCCTTATTTAATAAACTTTTTAATACAGTAGCATTTAAAACTATGTTCCATAGCTTAACTTATAATTGGGTTTTCTACTCTTTATTATTTCTTCATTTTAAGTAATAAAAAAATAAAGAATGTTTGCAAAATATTACTTCTAACAAAGATCATAGTCAATTGACATTGATCTTTTTTAGAATTTTAATATTTATGTATTTTAGTTCTAACTCAATTTAATTATAATATTCCAGGTATTTGTAATAAAATTATTAAACCAATACGTTCTAGAAATAATTTAAGCAAAATACCGCGAAAGAAAACAATGTGAAATGATTAACTGACATTAACAGCTAGTTAGACAGCTAAGTGTCAAAATAACAACAAAGATCAACGTCCATAGACAATGATCTTTTTTTCTGCAACAAGGCTGACATTGATCTTTCTGCGATGCAGCCATACAATCTTTTTTTGAGTTCCCTGTGCGCTCTGATCTTTCTAAGCGTTTTACTTTAATATAGCCCAAAAGATTTTTTAATTTTGCACTAGATGGCGTTGTTATTTCTTTTTTGCTGAAAAGTTGACAATGATCCTTTTTCCCCTGTACCCTTCAAATGTGTAGGTACTAAATATTATTAGGCATTCTTTTAAATTTGATAGACCGATTTGATGTACCTATCTGCTCATTTAAGCCAAAAGCCTACAGATTAAAACTTAGTTATATTTGGTTAAGTGATACCTCAGTTAGATATAAATAATAATAAATAGGTAAATGTCCTTAATTTTGTCAGATAATATTGAAATAAAATACACCGAAAATATTCTGAAAAATAGGTTATAATGGTAAAAATAGATTATAGTGCCAACCCGCCCCGGCTTCTCAAGGTTTTATTTATATGTATGTAAACCTTCCTCTTGAATCACTCTATCTATTAAAAAAACCGCATCAAAATCCGTTGTGTAGTTTTAAAGATTTAAGCATACATAGGGGATATAGGGATAGAGAAAGCGACTTTGTTTTATACTATGTAGTGATTTCTCCCTGGATTTCTTCGTTCACTTACACTTGAGTTCTATCCCGTTATTACTCTTGAAAGGTTTCAAGAATGTTTAAATATTATAATGCAATTTACGAATTAAATTCTAATTTCAGGTTTTTTGAATATATTTCCGATAAAATTAAACTTACGTTTCTTAGTTGAATATGTCGACGATTTAATCAAACATTGATTAATATTGCCTTTACCGACAATAAATACCAATTTTGCACGGTATTGAAATCTTGCTTGAATAACACGAGTGAAACAAGCGCGACGTTAAAATGAATGAAATATTTTTCACTTTACTAACTCATTTTCTAGAATTTCTGCTTTCAACATTTAACTGTCAAGATTCAATATCGGAGATATTTCATATATTTCGAATTTATTTTTGTACTACTTTGTCCCGCAAATTCCGCCAACACGGGGCAACGCACCGTTTTTGCGGGATCGGGAACGCGGGATCCGCGGTATCGAAATAATATGGAAGTCGACCAAAGTGGGTGCAAATATCCTTCTATTCTAAATGGGGGAACTGTGATCTGCACTGACATCTCGCATGGGAGTGTATTGTGCATTATCTCCCTGCCTAACCAGGCCCTAACCAGCCCAGCTCCTTGAAGAAACGGAGCAGGACTTTTGGTGATCGAGCTACGTATCAGCTTTTCTGTGGGTGTGGACGGGGTTGGTGCCTCGATGATAGAAGATATTTTTTTCTAACTTTGAAAAGTGCAGGTGCCATCTAATAGCGATTAAAGACATTTTTGGTTTAATCGGATAAAAGTGGACAACCTAACTCGAAGAGAAAATATAATCTTTCCAGGTATATTTACTGAATTTAATGGATAAGATCTTTAATTTAGTTATATATTTTAACATATTTTAACTCAGCGAAAAAGCGCCGTAAGGGAAAACTTAAGTAACTAGATACTTCTTTACGGCTCATCACTACTTAGTATAAAACAAAGTCGCTTTCTCTGTCCCTATGCCCTATATCCCTATGTCCCTTTGAATGCTTAAATCTTTAAAACTACGCAACGGATTTCGATGCGGTTATAGAGTGATTCAAGAGGAAGGTTTATACGTATAATATAACCGTGCGAAGCTGGGACGGGTCGCTAGTTTACCTAAATTTAAAACATAGCTTCTTTAGTTCATTTACTAAAGATTTTAAAAGCCCCAAGTGCTTACGAGCGTCTAGACTACTTTTAAATCAGTGATCTGTTTCGTATTAGTAAAGAAAGACTAGTTTATGTAAGTCAGTTATAAAAAAAGTTCAATATGGACGCATTGCCCGAGAAATCCGGTCATGACTTGCGTAATACTAGGGTAATCAACACGCTGCCATATATGTGTACATTCGGTGCAAGATCTATTATAGCTTTTGTTTGTATTCAAATCATTGTTTTTATACCTTTGCCAGATAATATTTTGCCGTCGTGGCCGATATTGTTAAATGTTAATACCTCCCTGCTTACATGATTAATAATATTCAAGAATCATTTGCAGTTTAGTTTGAGCAAATTCTTAATTTTTTTCATTAAATTAGAGTAGGATCATGATTTCTATTTACATATAATATAAATAAATATCTATTTAATGTACCTATTGTATTGAGTATATCAGTCATAGTACACACAAGCTCTGCTTAGCTTCGGGTCTAGGTGATGCTGTGTGGATTATCCTAGTGATAAATTAAATAAAAGAATCACTCCAATCTTTTTTAAATAGATTCGCATATCTATCGACTAAAATATCGTGACCAATAAAAACTTCGATATTATTATCGAGCGGACAGTTTACTTACGTCTAAAAATATTTCCTTCAAACCAAGAAAATAAACGCGTAGACGAATTATAGAGGTGCTATTTTTACATAATAATATGACATTATGTGCCGTTTGGTGTGGAATCGTAACGTATAATCTTCTATTGCTCATTTTAAAGGAAGTTGATGTTCAATTGAAAACAGTTGAGTTCAGTGAAAACAAACGATTAAATCAAACATCAAACAGAATGCGAGACTCTTCAATGATATTCATAAGTTACTCGTTGCATGTACTGGTAATGGCAGACCACGTAAAAGCAAAGCTATGGTGTCATGGAGACGTTTACTAGGCACGATACTTACATGGTACTTTACATAATAACTTGATATTATCTTACAAAAGGATATAGCTATAGCAATGACACTAAATACTGTCTTGACTTTGCGGCTTGATAAGCTAGAATGGCATTGCATTTGACCTATATTACAAAGAATAATTTCATAGAACGAAATGCAAGCAGGAAATAAATTAGGTACTTATCTAAGTGATTGGGCTGATAGTCGATAAAAAAGAAAGATTATTGACATCAACAGAAGTAATGAAATATCAACTTTATACACCATGAAAGGTCAATGGCCGATTGCAAGTCAATCTATCAAAGGTAGAAAGAGACAGAAAGTTGGTGAAAAGCAATCAGCGATACTAGACTACACGTACATTCCCCGATGAAAAAGTAAAAGTGCGAATTTCAGTTCATCGACCTAAGATGCGAGACAAAAATAAAGTTGCTAATATGCCAACCTATTTAAAGATATGACCTATCTATAGATACTAGACGTGATACGATCATCATTTCTCTTGACGGTGGGCACTGACCTAGAAAATTTGTTGTGATTAAGATGGGCTCGTAAAGGAAAATGCCGCATTCCTTGCACGCGATTTTCGTAATAGAAAACGTGTTTCAAACTGGCATTTCGAGTCATAAAGTTATCATATAACTGGACACTAGACTTAAACAAAATCGAGTAAAAAAATACTAAACGAATAATTATTCGTTTAGTTTTTTTGGTGTTTTGTTGGTTATAACCAGTTCAATAAGATACCTACCTCAATAAATTCGGAAGTTTGCATTTATATAGAGGCTTGAAGTCGAGTCTTAGTAGAAATAGCATGCAATACTAATAACAGTATACCTTTCACAATGAAAGTAAGTTGAATACATTACATTGTAAATAATAATTAGCCTCTCATTGAAACGAGGATGCCTGCGCTGCGGTATGCAATTAAAATCCATAATAATTATATAAAATCTAATAGCAAACATTTTACGAAACAAGTCGGTAGTGTAGGCATTATTTTTATGTGATAAACTGATAAAGATAATTTACAATATCTTTATTAAGATTGCTTAGGGTATGGAAGAAAAAGAAGTAACACGGTATTCGGAAAATAAAGGCATGTGTGTTTTATTAAAACGCGAGAAATTTTAACCTTGTTTAGTCAAAAACACAAAAATTATCAGGTACCTACAACTTATTTGATTGGATGTTTATTAGTAGGTATTATTGTCTGCTTTCTTTTCCCAACTTAACAGGCGAATGATGATGATGGCCTCGATGATGGATTCGCATTTTGGCTTTTTCGGCTATAGCCGCTAGTGTCAACGGTGAGTAGCTGATGACAGGTGATTGTAAAGACAAAGAGTTTCCACACATTGCTTTCAGGCTACAATGGATGATGATGATGAGACTTCAACCATGTAATGTAACCAGATGCCCAATTCCGCTAACCAATCGCTTTACTATTTATTTTGTTTGTTTTTAACCGTGTAATTAGAATCTAAGACAATAAATACTTTTTCTTTTTAATTCTTTTTTTCTTTCTTTACTACGACCACAATCGCAGAATAATAATATCTAAGGAACAAGTGATTTTTTGGAGACAACGCCCTGTCCAAACCGCTGAAGCTATAAGTTGAAATTTTGAGGGTAGACTTTTACTACAGACAGGGCTTGATACCGGTTCCAATAATACCGGTACTTTTACGGTAGTAACGGTACTTTCATTTCGTTAAATTCGAGTATCGATACTTTTGAAGTACCGGTACTTTGCCTTAAAGTACCGGTATTCTAAGCGGTTCTCGCGTCGTCTCGTTCTTTTGTTCTAATCAGATTTCTCTCTCACTTGCACAAAATAAAATTCTTGAAAAGTACCGGTACTTTTCGAGCATAATATCGGTAATTTTACCGATACTTTAGTACCGGTACCAATGAAAGTACCGGTATAATTTGTATCGATACCAAAGAAGTACCGGTACCATGTCAAGGTCAGTCGAACCGGTATTTATAAATACCGGTATTCCAAGCCCTGACTACAGACATCTGGGTATTTTTTGAAATTTCACACCTAAGGGGTTGAAGTTTTTTGGTGCTTTTTGCTCAACTCGAGTTAGTTGAAACTTATAGACAATAATAAAAATCTAATAAGACTAAAGATTTGTAATTATCACTACATAGTATAAAACAAAGTCGCTTTTTCTGTCCCTATGTCCTTATGTCCCTTTGAATGCTTAAATCTTTAAAACTACCCAACGGATTTTGATGCGGTTTTTTTTAATACATAGACTGATTCAAGAGGAGGGTTTATAAATATAATAAAACCGTGCGAAGCCGGGGCGGCTAGTATTACATGAAAGAGCAGGACCAATCGTATAGGTTTCGCGAGCGAAGCGGCGGCAGCGCGGCAGGAATGCTGAAACTCTAAAGTCGATTGTGCGTGCATTGCTACATATTTGCACCGAGAGATTGAGATACCTAATAATGAAATGGCTTTGACCTTGACACTTTTGACACGCGTCCCTCACTAGTTTCTTAGCAACCTTAGAATGCCATATTTCATTCTGTGGCAATACCACTGTCATAGTGAAGCGATCAGTTTAGCAGGATAGGGCTCCAGGTGTCCATATCATTAAGAGACTCACCTAACAGGTTCCTGCGGCTTCTCTGGGTTCACCTTCACCGTGACAGCATTCTTGAACAGGTCCAGCTCAGCCAGCTTGTCTGCAGCCTCCTGAGCCCCCTTGAAGTTTGGGATCCTGTTGTAGACAGGACGAGGGAACATGGCAAGGCCATTGGATTCCAGGTGCCGCCATACTTTCAGCCGGAAGTACTGTTTGTTGATCACCTCTGGCTTCTTGGCTGTGAAAGGTTATAGGTTATAGGTAGGTAGGGTAGGTAGTTATAGGTACTCTAATTATGTCCATCCAAAGGCTGCCAGAAGAGATCGATTTTAGCGATAAGGCCGCCAATTGTGCCACTTCAGATGTTATTAATTAGTATTTAGCTGCTCTGTAACATGTTTTCACTTGACCTTGTTACGCAATTCGCTCTTTCCCATATGAGGGACTGTTATGGGTTCAAGTCCCCACCAAGTAAATAATTATTTGAGTCCAATAAAAACATTATAATTATAAAACTCTTCCATATTTTTGTCATACTCATCAAACAAAAATAAATGGGACATTAAATAAATTATTGGTTTGGCTTAAGCATGAATTTATTTAACACCTGTTCATTCATTCTTGTTTACTCAGAAGGTATTTGTATAGTTTTGATCTTCTTGATAATGGGTTGCTTTAGTCAGTATTTGATTCAATGTTTTAAAAGAATGTTATGAACTTAAAATCCATTGCAGTACCTATATGTATAATGCAAGGAAATCTATACCTAACATATAGACTGCTGGGTGCTGAGTAAAATATAAATGAGGGATCAAGGTACATGATATTAAATAAGGTAAGACCACAGGAGGTTAGGTACTATTAGAATAGAATATAATTTATTTATTAGAAGACTTGCCAGAATAATATCAGTTATCTAGTACCCATAACACAAGCTTTGAGTAGCTTACTTTGGGGCTAGATGGTGCTGTGTGGATTGTCCAGCGTTATTTTATTTATTATCATCACTACATAGTATAAAAGAAAGTCGCTTTTTCTGTCCCTATTTCCCTATGTCCCTTTGACTGCTTAAATCTTTAAAACTATGCAACGGATTTTGATGTGTTTTTTTTAGTAGATAGAGTGATTCAAGAGGTAGGTTTATATGTATAATAAAACCATGCGAAGCCGGGGCGGGTCACTAGTTTATTTACAATATAACAAAAACTGGTGTATGTGGTAAATGGTTCAGCCTAAGCATGAGTTGGTGGACTAGGAAGCTAGCAACCAATGCTGATCTTCTATTAGAGCCACATGTTAGCATGGACTAGATAGATCCGTCAAAATTATTAGCAAAACTAAATACAAAACTGACAAAGTTTTGGTAATTTACAGACCATTTAATAAAGTATTACAACAGCTAAGCCATATTAAATTCATGGTGTTTTTTTGGGGGAAGGCCTGAATCAAACTGTTGATGATGATTTATTATTCTCACAGGAATTACTAAAATTCACTAAATTAAAACTTAGGGCTAATTATTGCTAATATGTACCTATTTTAGATTTAGTTGACGAGCATACTACATAAGTATATAAGTAGAAAGGTACCTAGCTAGGTAACCATGTCTTAATTATTAGGTACCTACCTAGTAGGTAATTTGTTAGTCTAAACTTGTTTCTTATTACTGGCAGTTTTTATCATAACAGCAAGCAACAATCAAAAATAATGGCAATAAATGGAAATTATTCTGCAGCGTGCCAAAATAAAAAACTTAAAAAAATACTATTACTAACCCTTTAATTAAAAACTAAAGTTGTTGTGATGTCTGGCATAGATCATTGTGAGCCTAATAAGCTAGAGACCTTCAAATGATGAGTCAACACAAATAGAAAATGTGGAGTGATCTCACACCTGTGAAATGAAGGTAGACTGAAGAAAAATTTGTAGCTCTGATAAAATAGGTACATTTCGTAGTTTTCTAGAGTTAGATCAACAAAATTACGCATTTAGTTGAGTACACTGAACTTAGCGCATTCTAGTGAAGCGCCAAATACATCAAATGCACTTTTTACAAAAGAAGTGGGCAGAATAGTGAGTCACATTTTTCACACTCCAATTAATAAGCTACCTGCTTGGTATCAATAATTACGAGGATGTAACTACCTAAATCGGAACAAACGAGGCACAACTGTAATGGAATTATAATTATACGATTGCAACGCCAATCAAAATTTATTTTTCGTGTCGTTTGAAGCGAAGACAAATCTATAGTTTTAGAAATAATTTAATGCGGGTACCTGAAAAAACATGAGGTACAGAACTTTGGCCCTTTCCAACGTATTTTTGATCAGCCTTATAAGATGGTATAACACGTAAAATAACAAGGAAAAATGAAATAAATGAAGATTTTTCATTATTTTTGACAACACAAGGAAACTTACTGTTTTCCGCGGGCGCTGCGATTTCGTCTCCGTTCTGCATTTTTGGTATTTTCTGCAATCGGGAGGAATATTGAGAGAATTATTGGCTTACTCTAAACCATTAAACTTATGAGAAAATAATTTATTTCTTTGCTCGCCGGACGGAGCCGTCACACACAAAAATAGAACGCGAATTATGAAAAAGTTCTACCAACTTGTAAAACCAACCTCTAGTGATGGCAGACGCTTAGTTTGCGCTTAGTAAAATTGGTTTTCTTTTTCATTTAGTCAAATAGTAATGTAGTGTTACAATCGAAAGAGTTTGTTATTTTTTGGTTATATTGTCTGCGATCAGTTGAATTCAGTTGGCTCAAACATGAACAGATTTTATGAGCTCTCTATTTTATTTCGGGTGCACGCACACTCCTGAATCCTCACTCGTGGATCTTGTGGACTTTCAATTACTAGGTAAGTATGTTCTTTATTTTCTACTTTCTCTTTTGTAGAGGTTTAGTTAACTTCCAACCCATTTAATTTAATAGTTTTCGAGTCTTTCTCTTACACCTAGGCTGTTCCGGGAAAAAATACGGTCTTTAAAAGTCTCCACACACTGAAGCCGGAGGAGCAAAAGGCTAGCTTTACCAAAAGATCACTCAATGCCCTTTGTTCCTTACACGCCATCATCCGCAAGAAAGCAGCCTTGCTGCTCCTCAGAACATGGGGCAGTAAGTAGGTACATACTTCAGTACCAACACCATCCTTCAGTCTGTAGGTGGTGGTAAGTTCGGGTAGCCCGTCATGCGTCATGCAGAATTTCGAGAAAGTTCTAATGTCAATAAAAGTCCTCGATAATTTTTCGTTTGAATATACCTATCCAACGACATACATTTTTTTAGTTATTGGAGGGTGGTCCCAGTCTCCTCGACCCTTCATTCTACCTACTACGTGCTAAGTACTACATAATAAAAATTAAATTATTATTAATTTCGGTGTTTAGAAAAGGATACCAATGGGAATAAAAAATGCCAATTAACAAAAAAAAGTGTTTTCTGCTCACAGAAAATACGAAATCCCTTCTAGAGGTCTGATTATTTTTTTAAAAATTTCATCGAGTTTTAAGTCGATCCTTCTGAAATCACTATCAGTTCATAGATCAAACATACCAACATTGCGAAAAAAATATTGTGTATCCGAACGTCGAATTACAGCGGTAAATTCAAACATGGCATTTCATTCTACCATATTATAAATTCATTCTGCCATGGTCTTGCGTCAATCCTGACGCAGAGCCATAACCAAACCAAGAAGAACTAGAACTATTAGCCATGGTCATCATGATTTAACTGAAAATTACTACCTACTTAATTACAACCTACTAATTATTATATTTATGTGTTTATGTTATGTTCCTGCATGGACATATATAAAAGAAAAATGAAACTTTCAACCAAATATTGGATGTTTAATAAATAAATGCTCTGATAATAAAAATCACAGTATCATTGGTTTTTAAAAAAGGTCTATCTTATAGTCTGAGACATGTGCAGGGGAGTCAACATTAATTCAAATGCGGCATCTTTCAGATTCGCACCACGTAGGTTTGCTTCGTGTAGGTCGCTACCAGAAAGGTCACAACTCTGAAATGACAAAATATTTTTAAATATCTTTCTAAGAACAAAATCTGAAAATATTAAATACAAATGGTCAAAACCAGCATTATATCTGTATCTAAATATTATGTACTAGCGACCCGCCCCAGCTTCGCACGGTTGTATTATAAGTTTATAAACCTTCCTCTTGAATCACTCTATCTATTAAAAAAAAACCTCATCAAAATCTGTTGCGTAGTTTTAAAGATTTAAGCATTCAAAGGGACTTATGGACAGAAAAAGCGACTTTGTTTTATACTATGTAGTGATATGTATAGTTATATCTTGATAATGATCTTCATAACTTATGTTTTGGTAAATGTGTCTATTGCTGTTATAAATAAATGTACTTCTATCTATTCTATCTTTGGTTTGGGCGGATTATGCAAAAATAGAATGATTGTTTACCTCTAGGTCAGCACCCGCTAATACAGCCGTTCTGAGATCACAGTTCTGTAAGTTAGCATTCTTCAGGGTTGCTACCCTCAGGTTTACTCCAGCCATGTTACTACCTTCAAGGTTGCATCCTGTAAAGACAGCTGTTTTGAAAAAAAAAATACTATTGTAATTCTACACTCAAAGTCTCCACACACTGAAGCCGGAGGCGGAGCGGAGGCGAAGGCGTGCCGGTTTTACCTATGGCACCGCGCCGCCACCACCTGCGGTGTGTGTGTAGGCTTTCATATGATTCAATAGAATACAACTCAAACGCCTTCGCCTCCGCTCCACCTCCGGCTTCAGTGTGTGGAGACTTTCAAGTGGTAAATCTTAGGCTAGGTTCATATGAACGCGCGGTACCGCGCGGAACAACTAACCGCGTGGTACAAGACCAAAGTAGACGGTGATTTTCGTTTACATTACCCGCGCGCCAACGCGTGGCGCGGTGCCATACATATGCCGTCATGAGAATGCTCAAACCGGGCGGCCCGTCTTCGCGCGGTCATATTATGAACCTAGCCTTTCCCTTGCCAAATTTGCTCATAGTCAAGAGATTGATTGCAGATAAAAATAGAAAAAAAAACACCTCTTTAAAGCGGTATTCCACTACACGATATTCAGGGCCCGGTAGTTAGGGCGATTAGGGAGCAAGGCTTGCAAGGTCCGTCCGGGCGCCCTAATTAGGGACCTTTAAATCTTATTACATCTCTCTTAGTTAGGGTAAGGGTCTCTGAGTAATTCGTTGCCTCAACTTGTTTCAGAAATTATGGGATCTCATAAAGAAATTACCTTTCAAGTTGACACCCTCCAAAATGGCTCGTATTCCTGTAGGATCCTCCATATTGCAACCTTTTAAATTGGCACCTGAAAATAAATTACTTGGATTTAAAACTATGAGTACCTATCAAGCATGCAATGTTCTAAGAACTTTTTTAAACATCCGGAGGGATTATATTTGAAACTAGCGAGCCCTTGTTGTTTTTCTTTCTTTATATTATTACTAGCGATCCGCCCCGGCTTCGCACGTTTGTATTATAAGTTTATAAACCTTCCTCTTAAATCACTCTATCTATTAAAAAAAAAACTCATCAAAATCTGTTGCGTAGTTTTAAAGATTTAAGCATTCAAAGGGACATAGGGACAGAAAAGCGACTTTGTTTTATACTACAGGGTGTCCAGTGGCAGATTTCAAAGTTTGAGCGAACATAGTTTCTGAACGCAATACGATAGAGGGGCGCGGGGGGCGTCGTTAGAAGCGCAAGCGGTGCGGATATTTTAGTTGCCATGGAACAGTGGAGTGGAGCATACGCGCTTTTGCCACTGAGGCGTACAATTCGAGTGGATTTTCGTTGTCTGTAGCACGCCGTCGATTTAATAATCGTTACGGTATTCGTCGATTACGTGATGGACCATCGATCAACCTCATTCAATCATGGGTAGCAAGGTTCAGAGCTACAGGATCAACATTGAATAGACCCAGGCCAGGACCTACACCATCGGTAGCGGTAGTAACAGTCTGGTGTGCCATGTCTGCATCTGCAATCATAGGGCCCTATTTCTTTGAAAATCAACGTGGCCAAACTGTAACTGTGAATTCGGAGAGATATACCCAGATGTTAAGTGACTTTTTAGACTAGAACTACAGAATAGTCCATCCTTCAACCGAAACACATGGTTCCAGCAGGACGGAGCCACAGCTCATACTGCTAATGTGTCCATGAATGCAGTGCGGCAGTTATTTCCTGAAAAAAACGTATCCCGAAACGGTACCATTCCGTGGCCACCTAGATCACCCGATTTAAGCCCATGTGACTTTTTCTTATGGGGATACCTAAAATCTGTTGTTTACAAAACCAATCCGAGCACTGTGACACAACATAAAGAAAATATTCGAGCCGAAGTCAGCAGGATTCCCCAGTCGCTCTGTAAACGCGTTTATGAAAACATGCGTGCTAGACTGGAAGAGTGTGTCAGACTCGATGGCCGCCATTTGGAGAACGTTGTTTTTAAAAAATGAAATCCGCATTTGTTGTTATAAAATTAAAATAAATTTGCTTTATATCAAAAGTGTAGTTTTTTTTTACAGTTTTTTAAACATTGAAATCTGCCACTGGACACCCTGTATGTAGTGATATAATTATTATTAGATCTTGATTTTAGATCTTAAAACCGCAATTCTCTGGACATAGTTTTTTTTGCAAAATATTTACTTATAAAACATTTTTATTAGTATTTTGCAGTAAATTATTATTATCAAAGTACATTATTTGCAGTTTTAGACAACATGGAGTTTAAGTGGTATCTCAAACACAGAAACACAGTCATGCAATCTACCCAAATTTTACCTTCAAAATTGGCACATAGAGCTTTGACCCCCAATAACTGAGCTCCTTCAAGATTGGCATGGGACAAATCTGCTCGTTCCAAGCAGCAGTGTGATAGATTTGCACCGCTGAGATTGCTTTTCGACAAACAGGCATACTGGAAAGTTTGTAAAAACATTATAGACAACATCTGCCTTACCCCAAAATGAAAACGCGACTTAGACACGTGTTTAACAGTTGTTTAGCAAAAGTCATCCTACAAAACCATATTAAACCACTGTTAAACACATATCTTTTTTTTGAGTCGTGTCTGTGAAGTCGTGTCTTTTTTTTGTGGTAAGGCCCATATATTTTTTTTAGCTTTTTGAAGTAATAACCTTTAGGCCAGGCATTAATTGGAACTTTAATACAGATGTTGTTATTACTATAATTCAGATTGTAGATATTGTTTAAGTTGAATGGTATGTGTAACTTATCTAAGAACCTGTTATTGTGTCAAATGATTAATAAATTTAACTGAACAAATTTATATACAAACATAGAGGAACTTATACAAACATCACAGTAGGAACAAAGTACAAATAATTTTCTGCAGATGCTGCTCATGAAAATTTGGACATTATTACCATTTAAGATATTTTATACCTGGACTTTCTAATTGTTAAATATTACAGTACAAAGCACAAAAACAAAACAAAGTACAAATTATTTTCTGCAGATGCTGTTCATGAAAATTTGAACATTATTACCATTACCATTTAAGATATTTTGTAACTGTAACTTTCTAATTGCTTTGTAGGAAATATTTTACTGCTAATACTTAATAGTTTACTCTTAAGCTTTTCATTTAGTCATAGTTCTATGCCTGGGTGATCAAATCAAATAATTTATTGGTGCCAAATGTTATTAAAAACTAAAAACAATGCAACAATACTGACGAAAAAAGTATAAAACTGTGTCACATACAGTATCACCATCCTCTGGACAGAGTGAAAATTAATAACAATTTACTTGAGAGTAGAGTAGGCCTAAGTTATCCTTAATTAATATTCTTATAATTATTAAAGTAAGGTAATTTAACATGCTCAAGTATAAGACTACATGAAACTAATAATAATAATAAGCACCTCAAAGCCCAACCCCACGTCCGTGCTGACCATCTATGCCACGTGAGGGGCGGACACTTGCAACGAAATTACTTAGCAAGTGACAAAAAAGGGTACTGGCAAACCCAAGATGATGGAGAGTAACTATAAAAATGTACGTATATGGTCGCTTCCCGGGGGCGATCGCCGGGGCACGTCTGGAGCCGATGCTGGGCGTCACAGCATGCAAACCATCGGTGGCGAGGGTAATGGGCGGCCCTCTGCCGGGGAACCCGAACAAGGTGAGTCCAACAGGAGGTACAACCTACGACCACGGATAAATTCACGCCGGAGAACATCTCGAACCGGCACAGAATGTCTCAGCAGTACGAGTGCCGCTGACGTGGAAGAATCGCGCATGGCCTCTATTGAGGAGCGAGGCCAGAGTCGAACTGATCGGGCTGAAAAGGAACAGGAAGCCCAATCCAACACCTCCTCACCAAAATCACTTTTCTCTTCGATTCCTTCTTCTCCATCTTCTTATCTTGACCTTTCTTTACAAACTTCTTCAGTTTCACCTATCTCTCATTCTTCCTGTGAACAAGCCGAAGGTGTTGTGCAAATGACCTCGGTCGAAAATCTTGCACCCACTGAGGCTGTTAAATGTGCGCGAAAAAAATGGACAGAAGACATGAATACTTTTATCCTCCGCAGCACATATCTAATCATCACTAACTTGGAGACAAAAAATACTAGAACATATCTAACAGAGTTACATTCGAGGTTTATAGAAAAGTTTCCACATATGCAAGTGAGTAAGCAAAGAGTAGGTGACCAACGTAGGGCGATAGTACGAAATAACCTATTAAGCGTGACGCGTAGAAGTGAGATAACTTCTGATGTGATTTCTTATTTGCAACAACCTCCAGAACAGACACAACCAACTAGGTCACCAATAACACACGCATCACAACGACTACACTGGACACTGGAACAAAATGAAACCATAATAAGAGGATACTACAAAATCACGCAATTAGAAGTTAATAAAACTGCTTATAGGAAACCGTTACACCAACATTTTATAAGTACTTTTCCTCACCTCTCACATATAAGTGAGCAACGGATTGCAGACCAAAGAAGAGCTATCATAGCTAATAAGTATATCAACGACAAAAGGCTTCATGACATTTGGCAGGAGGTAGCTATAGAATTAGGTACACACGTAATTTCAGCAAATGTAAACCAACCTGAACAGGGACTACAAGACTTTAACGACACTGTTTGTTACGATGCGATCAACAACACTATCACAAACGAGGTGCCTGCTTCCAGTTCTCTCCCACAAAATTGTACAACTGACCAAGATAACAATCCAGAGGTTGGTTCTGTTTTTGCTAGAGCTCTAGAATACTTTTCTAGTACCTCACCGGAAGATAGGCCATTTATTCCCAGGCAAAAACCTTCTAAGAAATTCGGTAAGCTGGTCAGTTACCTAAATGATATTATTCTGCCGGAAAAAGTCAATATTGATACTGATTTCGAGACATTACAAACTATAATTTACTGTGTGGCATGGACGGCAGCAAAATTAAACGGATCGAAACTTAAGATTCCGCCTGAAGAATCGAGAACTCTAGAAAGGGGAAACCGCATACCTAACTGGCAGAAACGCCTCGAAAGAAAATTAGACGACCTGAGAAAAAAGATAGGGCGATTAACACAATACAAAAACGGGAACAGAAGTAGAGCCCTCACAAAACAAGTAGATAGAATATTAGAGCAGTACAAAACGCACACAACGCACGAACCTCCAAATACAGACATAAGCCACTATCTAGACACCCTGAAACAAAGATTGAGTATAGTAAGCAGCCGTCTTACGCGATACAAAGCGTGTTCGTTTAGGAAAACACAGAACACCCAATTCTTTAATAACGAGAGAAAATTTTACCAGTCCCTATCGCATGCTACTAATAATACAACCGCAACGGGCAACACTCCAAATCAAGCGAACATAAACTTAACCGAGCTACGTCATTTCTGGTCTCAAATTTGGGAAAAGCCGGCTGAATTCAATGAAGGAGCTGCATGGATACAAGATGAATGTGCAAGATACTCGGAGCTCACACCTATGGAGTTTGAACATATTCCCATAGACATATTTAAACAAGTTTTACTCGCGACACATAATTGGAAAACTCCTGGCTCTGACCATATTCATTCCTACTGGTACAAAAAACTCACATGTATCCATCCATACCTTTATAATCATATAAATAATTTTGTGGAAAACCCCGAAACAATGCCCAATTATGTTACAACAGGAATCACCTACATGATATCAAAAGATCCCCAAGATATTAAAAACCCAGCCAAATATAGACCCATTACTTGCCTTCAAACTATTTATAAAATCATTACAGGGTGTATATCTCAACTTATTTACCGACACATTAACGTTAATAACATTTTGGCTGAACAACAAAAAGACTGCAGGAAGTTTAGCCAGGGATGTAAGGAGCAACTTACCATAGATTCTGTTATCTTACAGCGAACACAGAAGTTAAAATCAGATCTCTTTAGCACTTACATTGACTACAAAAAAGCATATGACTCAGTTCCACACTCTTGGCTCATTAAAATCCTAGAAATTTACAAAATCGACCCAACTCTTGTCTCGTTTCTGCGTAGGTCTATGTCCCAGTGGGATACTCAACTACAGGTAAGATCTTTAAATAGGGAGTCGGCACCCATTGCAATAAAACGCGGAATTTTTCAGGGAGATGCGCTTAGTCCACTCTTGTTCTGTCTAGCCTTAAACCCCTTGTCTAACCACCTTAACTCGTTAAGAATAGGATATTGCCTTGAAAACACAACTGCTAGAGAAAGCGACTATCCAGATAATATGTTGATTCATTTGCTCTATATGGATGACATAAAAATTTATGCATCCACTGAAGATGATCTTAAACAATTAATTTACGCAACGGAACAATTCTCAAATGACATTTCAATGGAGTTCGGAATAGATAAATGTAAAATTAACTCCATAACATCGGGACAACAATATCAGCATTCATACCAAATGCAATCCGGCGAAATAATCACTTATTTGAATGAAAATGAAGCTTACAAGTACCTAGGATATCAACAATCTAAACAAATTCATTTTAAGGAGATTAAAGCTAAATTAACTCAAAACTTTAGACATAGATTAAATTCGATTTTAAAATCTCAACTTTACTCAAGAAATTGCACGAAAGCAATAAATTCCTTCGCTATCCCTATACTCACCTACTCTTTTGGGATAATAAATTGGTCTAAATCAGAACTAAAAAACCTACAAAGAATTATTAATGTATCCATGACCAAACACCGAAAGCATCATCCACGCGCATGTATCCAACGGCAAATGCTACCACGAGCGGAAGGAGGTAGGGGGATTGTTAATATTCTTAATCTGCATAATAGACAAATAAGTACACTTCGAGGATATTTCCACACTAAAGTTGATACATCAGCCCTTCATAGGTCAATCGTTGAACTTGACCAGAAACTCACCCCACTTAATTTACATGACCGCAATAAACAAAAAAACGAGGAGCTCACAGTCAAACAGACCTTAATTTCCGAATGGACACTAAAGTCTCTACATGGGAGACATCGCCATGATTTGAGGCAGCCTACCGTCGACCTGCAGGCGTCGAACGAATGGCTCAACCGTGGTGAACTCTTCCCAGAGACTGAAGGATTCATGATAGCAATCCAAGACCAAGTAATAGAGACCCGCAATTATCAAAAACACATTATTAAAGTACCTAATCTTGCAACTGATTTGTGTAGACGATGTAACAGCTCACCGGAAACTATCCAACATATCACAGGAGCATGTAAGTCCATTGCACAAACTGATTACAAATACAGGCATGATCAGGTCGCCAATATCATACACCAACGGTTAGCGACAAAATACCATCTGATCGAAACACCAGCAAGACCTACACCTTACTACAAATATATCCCCGATACGGTACTAGATAGTCCCACACATAAACTTTATTTCGATAGAGCTATCCTCACCGACAAAACCACACATTTCAATAGACCCGATCTAACACTCATTGATAAAGCCAACAAAACCGCACTACTCATCGACATTGCCGTTCCCAACACTCACAACCTACAGAGTACCATTGCGGAGAAACTATCTAAATATGTTGACCTTAAAAACGAAATAACCCGCATGTGGCACCTGCAAAAGGTAACAATAGTCCCAATAGTCCTATCGACAACGGGTGTCATCCCAAAACAACTATTTCAATCTCTACAATTTTTAGATATACCGAAACACACATATGTTCTTCTCCAAAAAGCAGTAATTCTGAATACTTGCAGAATCGTGAGGAAGTTTTTGCAAACCGAACTTTCGAACATAGAACGCCCCACTGAAGCGCACTTGGCTTAGGCCCGTGCGTTTTGGATAACACCGGTTCCTGAAACCGAGTAGATTCAATTCTTTACCAAAAATAATAATAATAATTTATTTATTTCCTTTCACAATAGGTTTTCTTAAGATTAGGTAATTAAATTTATAGGGAGTAACATATAAAACCTGTATTGTGAAACTTATATTACTATGCGGTGAATATACTCAACATATGAAAAAGTGATGTGTGGTGTACCTAGGTATTGATGTTTAAGTCATGGAAATATTAATTAGTCTTATATGTATGTTATGACTAAGCAATGTTATGACTCTTATGGAACTGCTTACCTTAAAATTTATACATCGTAAGTCCAATCTATTTAAGTCCGCTCCTGCTAAATTAACACCCTGAAATCTCAACTCCGAGTTTATGGATGTTTTTATAATTGCATGTACAACATCCATCCTAGTCAGAGGATAGTTTGTGCTAGAATTGTGTTTTGGTTCTTCTATCATTTTGTTTAGTAGTGGTATCATTGAATCTATGCCTGGAATGGAAACAATATTTATCATGAAATATATACAATTTAGTTAAATACACTCCAGCTGAACTTAAGATACAATGTTGGTAACATTGCCCGCATCATCACATCAACCTATATTAGTCCATATCATTGCCCCCATACTAAACCCCAAAACAACTTTTTTTTGAGGGTTTTTATGAAACATTTAACTTTACTAGTTGATTTGAGTTTTCCTATAATTAAAAAAAAAACATTTTGTAACACCAGAATTATGGGTTTCTATGCCAGTCATTCACAACCTGAACCTTGAGAATACCTTGAGAATGACTTAAGTAGACATAGTGTTTCTTGTTCATCAAGGTCCTTCTGTATATCTATGAATACAGAAAAAAATTGATTCAAAATTTATTGAACTTAAAGAAAGATAGCAAGCTGTTCTACATAAAAACAACAATATCACTACATAGTATAAAATAAAATCGCTTTCTCTGTCCCTATGTCATTATGTCCCTTTGAACGCTTAAATTTTTAAAACTACGCAACGGATTTTGATGCATTTTTTTTAATAGATAGAGTGATTCAAGAGGAAGGTTTATACATATAATAAAACCGTGCGAAGCCTGGGCGGGTGAAAATTTTCTATGAATGCCACTAAACCTACCATAAAAAATAGCTTCCTCTAGTACTCCTCTGGGATTAACTTGTGAATCTAGCACTATAACTCCATGCCGCAAATAATTAAGTATAGGTTCGAAGTACTGAGGGCTCCTATCAATAAGAAATGCCCCTTCCTCATCAGTGACACTGGGGTTCATTAAGTACAAGTTGTTTTCGTGGGCGAACATTCTGGCTAGCATGGACAAAGGCTCTTTAGCTAATAGCGTGGATCGTGACGTCGTGAAGTGTCTGCCACCTATGTTCAGCGTAATCCAGTCATGAACAGATTTCTGTTGACCATCTTGACTACCAAACTTTGCGCTCTTTTTCTCAACGCTATCCTTCACTTTTCTACCTTTCTGTTTACTTGCACTCAAGTAGATGTTCTCTTCATCACGAATTACTCTAATATCTGTGATTTCACACCCATTAGCTAGATAAATCTTTGTGTTTTCCTCATTCGTGTTGAACTGGTTTTTCAGTGCGGTTTTGAAGGCTTCCATCGATTCCTCCACGATCAAGACTTTGCCGTCTTCTTCATCTGTATTTTTGTAAACATACACTCGCTTCATAGTACGTACGGTGTATTATATCCAGACGAAAATCTATCTACCACAAGATAAATTCTGTACCTATTCAACAAAACAATGAACCCGAACGAAGGACAAGGAGACGAGAACGAAATGAAACAATCACAAAATTATAAAGTCCTGCCTGTTTCTACAAAATGTCAATGTCAATTCTCTGTCTCTTACGCCCCACCTGATTCGTTCGGATAGATCGAAAAAAAATCGACTAAACGGCTGAATCGAGTGCAAACGAAAACCAATCGATACCTAATTATTGAATTACTACACTGTTCTGGATTCAAAATAGATGGCGCTGCTCTAACCAAAAGCACTGACCTCTATCTATGGTCAGTGACCAAAAGGCAAGGAAAAATTAAATAAATCTAAGAGCCTGTTAAGCTGAATAAATTTAAAATCTTCATCCACACACGCAACACACCTTATTAGACGACGATACGGTGACGGTGTGTTCTTAACAGCCTGTCCAGATAGGGCGCTTTACGCGCGTAAAGCGCTGGACTCTCGACTCGCGCGTGCTACGCGCGAGTCGAAATACTCAGGCGAACAGTGGAGCGCGCGTAAAACGCCGCATCTGGACGCAATATAAATTGAAACGCGCGAGGGCACTCGCGCGTAAAGCGCCCTATCTGGACAGGCTGTAAGATCTTTAAACGGGGAAAGCAGTAGGTACCTACCTACACAATATTCATTATAACATCGAGCGGGGCAATTTCGACTATGGGGTTATTCCAACTAATGACAATAACTTTTATTTTACTTATATTTATACAAAACGCCATCTAGATCCAAGTAGGGGAACAGGTAAATTCGACAATACTTCATAGGTGGTCCTTCTAAGGCATAAACTGTCTTACTTATAGGCGTTTTTTGTCAGACGTCATTTTGCGCAACAGTGATAGCCTAGACGCTCGTTACATTTTTCGTCAAAAGTTGTGTTTTGAACGCTTGTTTTCTAGATAATACATTGCGAGTGAAGAAAATATAAACTATTAGTTGTTATTCATTTATTTGTTCTAAGAAAAGGTACGTTTTTGAAGAGATTATTGAACAGTTGAAATTACCCCGCCAAAATAGTTAAGTGGGGTAATTCCAACTAACGTCAAGTTGTAATTACCCCGCTCAGTTTTGTATGGTGTCGAAAAACACTAGTGATGTCCCATATATCGATACTTTTTTATAAATAGCTGCGCCCCGAGGCTTCGCCCTCATAGTAAATTATTTGTCAAATGCAGAACAATAGGTATCGAAGAACTAAAAATTTCAGAGATTTATTGCACGCCTCTTTGAGGTAGTTAAATAAAAATAAAACATTTTTAACTATTTACTATAACTTACTCATTATTTTTAGTTTTATTATTTGTATAAATCCAATTTAAATATGTAAGAAACTTCTTTTTCAGTAGGTAAGGGCTAGCAAATGTTTATAATTAGTTATTATAGTTTGATCCAATTTATCGACTACGTTGATCGACATATGCGGCGCACCGCGCAGCCCTATATCTATGAAAAATAGTTGAAATTACCCCTCCAAAACGGTTAAAGTGTTTTTTTGCAACACTGAGCCTTCTTACGCAGTTGTAACATACAAATTTGATTGAAAGATGCCATTATTATAGTCCAGCAGAAAATTTTATCGCAATATTCGCATAAGCAGGATATATATGTGCCATAGTTGGAATTACCCCACCGAGGGGTAATTACAACTATTTCTGCCTTGTTTGAGAAACTTCGTTCTTTTGAACATACAAAATGGGTATTTTGTCTCAGTGATAGGTGAAAAATGATCTCAAATTAAGCCTTTTAATAATACATTCATCCAATCTACCTTATCGTTATCACAAACGAGAGTGCTAACTTTTGAAGTTTAAGTCAGTGTTTTTTTAGTCGGAATAGCCCCGCTCGACCTTAATTTAAAAAAAAAACTTATTCCTGAAGGTACCTGGGTGGGTACTACCTTCTCTATCCCCCGGTGATAAGGTAAAATAAAACAATTAAAATTATGCCTAGTGTCGCGGAATAAAGAATCGGAATCTAGAATTCTATCAAAACCAAAATTCAGATGTATTATTAGTCCAGTCATTACGTCGGAAAAATCGGCTTCAAAAAGAAAGTGAACCGAGAAAGCCAAATTTTTGATATTACGTGGGGGGTGGCTAGAAAAGCTTAAGTTCAAATTGTCGACCAAAATAACCTTGTGCAATTTCCGCCATCTTGAAAAAACCCTTAAATTCAGTTTTTTCATCATAACTCGGTTCCCCGTTGAGATACGAAAATTTTTATAGAATACTTTTTTGTAGCTTTTTTCACGATCTACAATTAAGGTCCTATACATTTTTCACGTATCGATCGTCGTTTTCGAGATATCGATCAAAAATATCGAAAATTTTTGGAGATTTTTTTTTATTTCGCTATTAACTTTTTAAGAAGATATCAAAAAATGTTTGAAATAAGACTTGTAGAGCGTGTCCAGACCTACAAATTCGTTTTTTTATTTTTCATGTCCGACAAAAATTACGACCTCCAGCGCGCCACAAAGTCGGCCCCAGCGCGCCCGACGCGTCTCCATGGCGCTCTATGGCGTCTCGCCATAGAGCGACCGTTAGAGTTTGGGCGTGGGTCAGGTATAAAAGACCCTTTTTTCGTGTTCATGCCGGAACATCTGCTCCTTATTCGTAGCATTCCAGTCAGTTGTCTGGAGTATTTTAAAGCGAGCGTACGTGTTTGAAAAATTGTGTGAAAATGGGTGATTGTTTTATTTGCAAAAAACCTCTGATTGACGATGTTTATGTGGCTAAAAAGAGAGCTGTTCAGACTCTCTTAGCGGCGAGCGTGAAAAGAGGACATGTGGAGCATGAACAAATGTTACAAAATATTGACTCAGTGAGTGTTCATAGTTCGTGCTACAAAAAATATGGAAACCAACGGCTAGCGTCGATTGCTTCTCGACGAAGTGAGTCTCCATCGCAAGAACCAGAACCCGAAAAAGAACTGCAGGTCATTCCTACTTTTGATTTTAAAAATAGATGTTTATTTTGTGGAGAAATATTTTGCAACGAATCGAAATTACCAACGCATAGACGGAAAAAAATTCATTCCGTGGTAGAAATATCAATGAATGAAAAAATTATGGGATACCTGTCTGGACGTGACGATGAATTTGCCACTTCAATCATCGAGCGTATTCGTGGTATACCTGATCTCGTCGCAGTAGGAGCTCGATACCATCGAACATGCATTTCTCATGTATATCATGCACTACCTGTCGAGGAGAATAAGAAAGGACGACCTATGGGGGACAAAATAGACGAGGCAATGGAGGGAATTTACTCCTTTCTGAAAGAAAATTCCGACGAATGTCAATTTTCTATTAGCGAGTTGATGAACCAAATAAATGGAGATTTCGTTCCTCACTGTAAAACGGTTAAAAAGCATTTGCAAGAGAAGTATGGAGACGACATTCTCATAATCGAAAAACAAGGACGTGATTGCGTGGTGTGCTTCACGGCTTCACGACTCGAAGAATCTACCGAGGAGGAACTTGAACAGCCAGGACCGTCCAAACGACGAAAAACGTGTGAAAATGTGTGAAAGTGAAAAGTGTGAACGTGAAAATGAAAAAAAATGAAAAAAATTACCACCTGTAATCATTATTTTTGCTGCATAAAAATTATTTTATCAATAAATTTCATGTAAAATTATTTTATCAATAAATTTCATGTATTTGATTTATAATTCGGCTGGTTTATGATTTTTTTTTGTATTGCAATAATTCCCTGAACCATTCTCCATCCATTTCGACGTGTGGATACAACCGAGCGAGCGGCTAAATGAAAACCGGGCACAGTTTTACTGACTTTGTGGCGCGCTGGAGGTCGTAATTTTTGTCGGAAATGAAAAATAAAAAAACGAATTTGTAGGTCTGGACACGCTCTACAAGTCTTATTTCAAACATTTTTTGATATCTTCTTAAAAAGTTAATAGCGAAATAAAAAAAAATCTCCAAAAATTTTCGATATTTTTGATCGATATCTCGAAAACGACGATCGATACGTGAAAAATGTATAGGACCTTAATTGTAGATCGTAAAAAAAGCTACAAAAAAGTATTCCATAAAAATTTTCGTATCTCAACGGGGAACCGAGTTATGATGAAAAAACTGAATTTAAGGGTTTTTTCAAGATGGCGGAAATTGCACAAGGTTATTTTGGTCGACAATTTGAACTTAAGCTTTTCTAGCCACCCCCACGTAATATCAAAAATTTGGCTTTCTTGGTTCACTTTCTTTTCCAAATGTATATAATGACTGGACTATATAATGAATCTATTATCTCCATCATAGTAGGTAGGTAGGTACCTAGGTACCAATCTCTTACCTATACCATATCTACTGCATATAATGGTAGTCTGAGCTAAGAATAAGTATGTTTTTAAATTTCTTTAGGGCTGTCGACATTTTCTACTAGAAATAAAAAATCTCCAAAATATTTTAAGTGAAGCGTTTAACCCCAGAGTACTAATCATCGCCTGGGAGGCCGCGCGTGGTCAGTTTTTTCCGTTATTTCAAAAACGCGCCCGCGATTCAAGTTGTGTTTTCACGCCAATTCGGTATTTACCCGCGCCGCCGTACAGGCAAACATACGCGGGCCCAGCGTGGACTCTCCATTTTCAAAATATAAGCTACTGGATCGCCTAGGAGGCGATCGTTAGTATTAGGTACCGTTTATTTTTCGTTTCTTATTTTGATTTCTGATTTTTTTTCAGCATTTAGACATGTTATAAGTTAGCAAATCGTCGCAATCGTAGAAAAGAGACGGATCTGATTTTTGGCTATTTTCGTTTTATTCTATTAATCGGCTAAGAATTACCTAGAAAATCTATCACTTTGATTTTTTTTTCAATATTTGTTTTATTTGCGAAGATATTCAGTAGAATAAAGACGGTTTTGAAACTTGGATCGCAGTAAAATGACGTATGAATTGATGCGCCACTTTAAGGCGCTGACTTCTGCCCCCGCCACCCTCCCTCGCGCGACGGATAGTACGTACCGGCAGTGTTCTATGCAGAGCTAGGGCAGTTGGTAGAATAACAGCACTATTCTTTCCTAAATTTGTTACTAAAGCTAAATAACTGAGAAATGTGTTGATTATTGTTTAATTGACGATAAAATAACGTAGTCATGTCGTCAAAACAAATATTTGTTTTGCTGAAAAGAAAAAAAAACTAGTGAAACTGTTAAAGAAACGGAAATATAAAATAATTTTATGTTTACTAGTAAGTGCGACCAGCATAAAAAATTGGAAGAGCCCGTAAGCACTGCACCTGGTATGAATTTACTGTATTTATTATTCACTTTTAGGTGCTTTGTATTAATTTATAGCTAACTTTTGAAGTAAACTATAGTTTTAATAGCCCATCCGCGGAACAATAGCGGTATGCCACTTCCAACGTTTTACTTGGGAGTTCGCATAAGTAATTTTTATGTACCCTGAAAATAGTTTTATTGTTATTGTGATCAAGTTTATAAGTTCATACAATGAAGATGCATCTTTTTTAATCGTTGCAATTTTTGGTGTCGTAAAATACAGTGCGGCATTTTTTCACGGACTTTAGATGGCAAATAGGAGGCGTTTGGTACAATCCGCCTTTTTATTACGGATAAGGGCCAGTCGTATATACATAACCGTCTATATACTTGGAAGAGATTTTTAAAACCGTCGTTTTAATTACAATTTTTCCTTATTATTTTCGCAGTTGAGCTTAAAAACTATTTAAATTGAACAGTAATACATTTTCTTTTAATAGTTGGTACACTTTCTTATAAATTACCTATGTATTTATTAAAAAAAAATGCAGAGGAACGTTGTTCGTCACCCAATCCACCAGGAGCCGAATCAATTTAACCTGAGCAAAGTATGTGTGATATTTCTTTTCAGAAAATAAATGACAATGACGATGATGTATTGGCGCGACTACAGAATTAGACTATCAAAACAAATCATATGCAGCAGCTCCCGTGATAAGCCATTTTGCCCCGAAAACTTCAAATATTTGAAATTTTAACTTCCGTCGCATCACCTACAGCTGCTGAAAATCCCCAAATTATGCCGCTGAAAACCAATGTCTGCCAAACAGGAACAGTTATTACCCCTGTAACGAGTTCATTAAAGAGAATTTTATGCCTACCATTTTCTATAACTCGATTCACCGATACCATTGACTCCAATTTATAATGAATTAACTGACTGTTTTATTTTTTATACTCCAGAAGAGTGGAAGTTACTAATTCAATGGGCTAAAACTTACAATCCGTATGAAGGTAGAGAAGTTATTAAAGATTAGTGTTTAAAGAGACTCAGACTTTAAAGAGCTGCTGCAGAACAAAATTGGACATAAATCACGGTGACTGAAACACTCGCATCGAACAAAATAATAGAATGAAAAATTTATAAAATAATGTGATAATGTTTGCGAAAAACGAGCCTATCAAAACACGGTACAAATACATTATAAGCCACTTTTGACAGTAGTCCCATGATAGTTGGGGAGGCTCATTGTGTGGAATGATACATGCGTCGACAAACATGCACCTTCCCATCTTCCAAGGACATCCACGAGGGCTGGTGCGGCGGCAGATTTGGCTGAGGACCTCAATATGCAGGTCTTGACAGAACCTACGCATTTGTTGCCTTTGGAATCGATTCCCTAGGTCCGTGGGGTACCAAGACTCTCCGGGTTTTTTAATTATCTGAGCGTCTGATTAATGACGCGTGACCCGAGAGCTGGTAAATATCTGTCGCAGCGCATCAGCATTGCCATACAGCGTGGTATTGCAGCCAGTGTCTTGGGGACGCTTCAGACTGGTATTGACGAGAGATCAATTGAGTTACCATTAGACTGTTTGTAACCATGTACATACTATTTATAATGTTTTCTATTTATTGATTGTAGTTATCGTCGTTAAAGGTGATTTAGTAATATTTGAACCCATGATTGTATGACTTTACTTTGAAACTGGAATAATAACTGTCATGTATCATGTTTTTTTTATTATAATATAGAATCAAACAAAATAAACATTACTTACTTGAATGGTTGCTGATTAAATGCCTACTACCTAATGTCCTACTTTGTTAAGAAAGGCTTTGATGCTTGCGGCATTGATCTCTTAAAATAGTTCGATAAATAAGTAGGCAGGTACCTGTTTTGATACCAATTTTAACTTTCAAGACTGCCTTAAACTTTTAACATTTATGACATTAACATTCATTCATTTTATATTTCAGACATTCCTAATAAAACTGGCTGTAGGTAGAGTTGAAACCACTTTAGATGCTTTGTAGATAATTTATCATTATTAAAAAAAAAAATTATATCCGTGAGTACCTACTGTTTTTATATTTGGGTGTAAAACACTTAAATATAATACTTTCATAATATATTACTTTTATACTACATAATTATATTAATATTTATTTAAAAATTATTTATTTAATTATATTACATAATATATTACTTTTATAATATAGAAAGTTGTTGTCTTATTCCATGTCATCACATACGCCAAATTATTCGATTGCAATTCCCCAAAACAACGACGGATAATACACTGCGCCTTAATTATGGAATCATAGCTCCGTATTAAAACGTTGCATTATTACATTCGTCACTTTAGTGTCCGCAGAGTAATGACGCATGTGACTTTTTACGACAACTAGACATAATACAGATTTAAAATATAGATCATATTGTAAAAGACTATACAAAAAACAATTGGTGAAAATTTTACGCTGATCGAACGAGCGGTTTCCAAAATATGACAAAAAGTCCAATTCTAACTCTTTAAAATGCTCTCCTGTAAAGTTGTTAAATTGCACATCCGTCTCTTTGCTACGATTGCGACGAAATGTTTATTTTCTTTTAAGATGAATCTAAATCAAGAACAATTTCCGTTTTTTTAGAAAATGAGAACTCCTATAGCGAAACTAAGGACAACCTGGAAGTCGATCTTTATGACTCTGACGACAGCTCGGCAGATCCTTCTTTCGTGCCATTTTGACTGGAAGAAGACCTTCAAAATATTGTTATAGATGACTCTGAGCCACTGAAAACATTTCAGTACCACCTCAAGCAACAAGCAATGCTATTGCTTGGAACATCGATCTCCTAACTGCAGTTCTTGAGACAAAAAATAAAAGGCTGACTTCAAATTACTCTGTAGACAAAAATATGATGTTACCATAATTTTAATTCAGTGTATTATAAAGTTTATATCTATCTATCTATACTTATAATAAAACTGTAACAGGTCCAATTCTGTACATTGAAGATATTTGGAAAATTTTTTTTGGAGGGCACTCTATTATCGATACTCAAGCCAAAACTGTAATTTTTTTCATTCAGTTCTGTCTGTCTGTCTGTCTGTCTGTCTGTCTGTCTGTCTGTCTGTCTGTATCGTAAACGCGCATCACGCCGAAACTACTTGAATTTCAAAAATTTCTCACAGCGTCACTGAACGACGCGTGTGTACGCGTCGTTCAGATGCTGTGAGAAATTTTTGAAAACCCGTATAGCCCAGGGGAACAAAATTGAATTGAACTGATAAACGCGAAAGTTTGTAAGTTTGAATGGAATGATAGATTGATAGATGGATGGATGTTTGTTACTCTTTCACGCAAAAACTGCTGAACGGATCTGGATGAAATTTGGCACAGAGATAGATTATAAGCTGGAATAACACAGGCTTTATTTTATCCCGAAAATCCCACGGGAAAGGGAATTACGCTAGTAAAAGCTAGCATCTGCAACATCTGAACGACGCGTGTGTACGCGTCGTTGAGATTTTTGAAAACCCGTATAGCCCAGGGGAACCAAACTGAATTGAACTGATAAACGCGAAAGTTTGTAAGTATGAATGGATAGATGGATGGATAGATTGATAGATGGATGGATGTTTGTTACTCTTTCACGCAAAAACTGCTGAACGGATCTGGATGAAATTTGGCACAGAGATAGATTATAAGCTGGAATAAAACATAGGCTTTATTTTATCCCGAAAATCCCACGGGAAAGGGAATTACGCAAGTAAAATCGCGAGTACACGAAATACTAATCATGCGCAGACGAAGTCGCGGGCACCAGCTAGTATTGAATAATAATATTTATGACAAAAAATATGGTTAAAGTGGTATTTTTATTTTACCAGTCTGATATAAGACTGTTATGATGTGAGAAAAAATAAGACAAAATGTTGATTTTAAAAATGAATTTCAAATACAAATTTAGAAAAGGTAGACGCTTGCCAAGTTATTTATGTTATCATTATAAAAAATAAATAATACAATAAATTAGTTTTACTTTAAAACTAGCCTCCCAGGCGATCATTAGTATTAAGCGGTGGAAATTTTATATTAGTATTCTAGGGTTTAATAAATAGGTAAGTACCTCAGTTTGTCACGTTCAATTTGTTAAACCTATCATAGCTAATCTTTTTATAATGCATTATGTTGTATTGTAGATCGTTTTATTTTGTCTTGTATAAGAAGAGATACGAAGTTGTTCTTGGATGACACCAAACTCCTGTTTGCGCCTGAATAAACGTTTAAAGGGAATGTAGATTTAAAGAGGAGAACGACACGACACGTAATATTAAGACCGCCCGCTGTCCCTAAAGCCGTAATGGGGAAAACGGGAAAGAATATGTAATAAAATGAAGTTTCGTTGTCGAGGGAACAACAAGCACTCGTTAATTTCTATTAATTTATTTATGGGGACAACGGGAACACACCGTGTGATTAATCATTTAGCAGGTAGGTAATCATTATGGACGAAGACAGAACAAGACTATTTGACCCTATGATGGACAGAGCCATCTTTTTTAAATTCGGAACAGTAACACCATCAAATCCATAGAATAGGTACCTACCTACCTACCTGAATGAATGAATCGTTGGAATTACCATAGGTTTATGCATATTACCTACGTGTAACTATTCAGAATTCCCTAAAAATGGAGCCTGTCTACATATACAACATATACAACAAGAAAGTGGAAATAAACAGTAGCATCATAATGTGGAATGTTATTATTTTATGATTCCACATGATGCTACATGTTTCTTACTAACAGAAAATGTGGGTAGATGAAGTTACAAAAACCTACAGCCGAGAATGCCAACCAAGCACAGCGATACAACAAGAAAGTGGAAAAGTGAACTTATAAGACCATACGAACAGAAAATGTGGGTACATGAAGTTACAAATACAGAATGCTTGGTCGATCGACCCAGTAGGTACCTACATGGCCAAGCACAGTGATGTTTTCCAGGCTTGAGTAGAGAACATAAATCACAAAAGATTTTGGAAGCAACGCTCAGCCCAAACCGCTGAAGCTAGAAAGCTGAAATTTGGAGGGTAAGTACCTTTTACTACATAGGTAGGTACACCCGATAACAATTTTTGAAAAATCCAATAAGGCTCAGCGCAGACAGAGAGGAGCTCAGCGGAGAGGATTTTTACAACGCACTCAAAAATCAACTTTAAAATTAAAAGGTTGAAGTGTATCATGCATGCTTGAAACTGACAAAAAATGCTCGCGTGTCCTCGAAGATACGGGAGTATAGGTACGGAATGCCCGAGACCGCGCGAGGATTAATTTTTCCCTGTCTGCGCTGACCCTTAGGGTGAAAACTGCGAAAAGGGGTAGAGTGAGTGGGGGCAAGATCGAACGGTTTTTTGATGAGATGGTCAGTGTTGTTTTTGAATCCATGTAGAAGAATAGATATTAACTTTAGCTAAAAGTAAATTAGACATAATTAAAGGGTAAAGACTAGATTTTTATAATATGTCAATAACAGCCTGATAAAGCTGTCCAAAAAGTAGAAAACTGTAATTAAAAATATTATTTTTACTTAATTGAAACAGGGGGAAGATGAAAAAGTGAAAGGGTAAGATCGAATAAAAATCTAAAATCGTTAAAATGTGTCTTAGGCAGGTCTTAGGCAAAGTTTATGGTCCTTAGTCTATAGTGTTAAGTAATTTAAAAAGTTGTAACTGACTGTAGTGCCAAAATACCTATTTTTAACAAAATATAGCAAATTTAAAAAAATATATATTCCGAACTTACCCCACTGGTGGAAGATTGAAGCAGAGATTCTCAAACATTGCAGTTAATTTGCATTAGATTAGACTGAAGAATTTTTTTTTATCTATTAATGAAAAATCAAATAAAAACTGAAAACTGAAATGAAACCTATATGAATATTCTTTTTCATCACCATAAATAATTCTTATTTTTTTTTCTTTTGTACTTTTTAAAGTATTTTCTTTTTCTATTGGATTTCTTCTTTTATTTCACATTTCTTAGCCTATTTCTGTACCTATTTTTGTCATATTTTGTTTTACTACTTTCAGTATTTTTTTTCTTATTTCTTATTTTTCTTGCTGAAACTAACACAAAGATACAGTTTGAGGACATCTGTCTTTTAGAATAAAATCTGTAAAAGGGTCAAGATTAAAACTTTGATATGTTTATCTTACCCCGTTAAATGTAAATGAAAAGTTGAAATAAATTCTAAAATAGGAGAAATAGAGAGATTTAGAAGTAATAACATAAATATGTACAAAAAATAATAGGCAGATGTTTCAATTAAACACTCGTACCTGCCTTGTAATTTAATTTCAAGACACGGGGCAAGATGAAATCACTTTAGTGAATCCTGAAAAATACACTGTCTTAGAAAATTGCACTTTACACACAACCAGGCGTTCTCAGCCGCAACCGCTGACTGAGTTGTGATAAGTAACAAATTGGTGGCCCTAACGCTGTTGCCAGCACTGTTATAAGTACTATAAATCTGGTGTTATTGAGGACTTTTTGTGTTACCCCTTTTTTCATCTTCCCCCCACTCACTCTATTGAACTTTATTTAGGTATTTTTATTTAAGTACTCCTTCCTTATCCATGATTTACTTGAAACTTGGGGCCATACACGCTACGGTCTACCGGAGAGGTACCTAATCTGTGCAAGTATGCCAGCGCAGGTCAACCGAACAATGGTAGCGTGTATGGGGACGTTCCGGTGTATCGGAGCGGTCTTCAGTTTTCTTTGCGATGGCACAGGTACACCGTACGGTGTCACTCGAAAGAATCGATTTTCGATCTTGCGCCGGTCGCGAAATTATAGTTAAGTAGGTACGTTAGTTATACAAGTTTTATTCAATGCGTAAGTATATGAAATAAATTCCTCTAACTTCAGTATAATTTACTCAATATAATTGTGAGGATGCGATACCATTCGACTTGTCCTGCTGACTCAGGACCGAGAAAAAATTGAGGAGATAAAGATTTTACCGCAAATATTTATTGGTATCTAACACGTCAATACGAAGTTATCAAGTAGGTAAGTAGGTATGTTGAGAAGGTACCTAATACTAACAAATCATTGTACCTACCTATTGCTTATGCAAGAAAATAAGCTTATCATATGTAGGTATTTAAATACAATTGTAGTGCTTGTTGTTCGGACTATGTTCTTACAAAATTTACGTAGGTGTAGTAGATAGTCAAAACAACAGATAATTATAATATTTTAATACTTAGGTACCTAGAACACACTAAACGTATTTAGAAGATGACCCTTTCACGACTTTCGGGCACTGACTGTACCTTACCTACTATGAAATATAAAGCGTCAGTTTTTCATAGAACTTCACAGTTATAATATCCCCCGAATTAACCCTTTTCGACACACCCGTGCTCAAGATTCCCAGGGGGTTCAAACGGTACTTATTCTACATTTTACTGATTAATTTCCGTATCTACGCGGTTTATGCAGGGAAATCTAAATAGCTCCAGAACTTTCTGACTATTTAATAATTTATACCTACTTAGTATGCTATAACTAAGTCTTTTGCAGATCGTCATCCCACCTGGCCGGAAGGCGTCCTACACTACGTTTACTAAGTCGCGGTCTCCACTCAAGAACACGTTTAGCCCAACGGTGGTCGGTTCTTCGCGAGATGTGGCCGGCCCACTGCCACTTCAGTTTGCTAATTCTTTGAGCTATGTCGATAACTTTGGTTCTCTGCTGGCAGATGCTGGATGCGTCAAGCTGAAGACAGGGCGCTATGGCGCTCATTAGGGGAGGCGTATGTCCAGCTGTGGACTAATATAGGCTGATGCTGATGATGATGCTATAAGTAAGAAAAATAAATACTTAAATAAAATAAAATTCTAAGATTTCGAGATTTTTTCGGAAATCGAATCGAGTACAAAATCTTACGCATCGGATTCAGAGAAGAAAGGTTAATTGGCTATCGTATCGTCCACTGACGCAGTCTTTAGACAAGCGACTACACGAAGTCGCTTGTTAGCGAATTTTATTTTGCATCATTCTTATGCCGGGTGAAACGTTCAACTAAAATCGTTTCAGGTTTACCGCACATAGGTAGGTACTTACTTCTGTCACCAAAACATGCCAGCTATAAATAAGTTACAAACTCGAAACGTAAGTCCTAGTAGGTATAACTTAATAAATAAATCACAGCAAAAGTGCTAACCTAACTTCCATTATTTTACATTACATTTTATATTTACAGGAAAAATAAATATTAAGTATGCTTGAACTCATTGAGAAGTGAGGTAAGGTTTTTATCTAGTGTGAGTTTTTCCTGTGGTTTTTTTTACCCATCTATTGCCGTAAAATACCTAACAGTAAATTATTTTGTAGGTTTATTATCCTGCTAGAAATGTATAAGAGGGTTATAAATCTAGTTCGGTTTGTTTAAAATAGGTACTACACTAAAAATTGTCATACTTATGCTAATATAAATTATATCTATAACTAGCTCTCGCCCCGGCTTCGCAGAGGAAAATTTTTCATCCATAGTCTGATGAGTAACATAAAAATTTACGGGATGAATACCATTTTAAATATAGGTAACTATTTGAAATGTTGACCATAAAATAATCTTTATTAACAACGAAAATTACAAGCAAGGAATAGAAAAATTACAACTAGTATTTACAATTGAAACCATTGAGCTAACTGCAGACGGTTGCAAACAATCTAAAGGTAGCTCAATTGATCCATGTCAATACCAGTCGGAAGCGTCCCCAAGACACTGGCATAAAATTAATACCTACTACATAGCTTGAGACTGGTATTTTAGAACCAGTTGAGCTACCTCTAGGTTTAACGCAACAGTCTGCAGCTAGCTCAATTGTTTCGATGACCATTTTCATTTCTCTTGGCAACGTATACAAGCAAAATTATCACTTCTGAGGATCCAAAAACTCAAGTTTCACCCGTGTAGAGTCATTGCATGGAAAACCATTTCAAGTCGTTTTTGCCCCACCACATTCATAAATATACAAGTATGCTACCTGCTTTTAGGAAACAACATAATGGAAAGCCGGGGGAATACACTATTAGTATCACACATTAGCTGTCTATTATAAATTGTCTCTATAACTTGCTTCTATTTCAGTCACGACAAGACTACATCTTTTATCATTTACGACACCGTAGCAGAATAATAAATAAGCATCTTCAATGCAAAATAGGTTTTCACAAAGTCACATAACAATATTAACAATTAACAAACTACCTTATTTACATAAAACAGCGGCCATGAATACCAGTTATCTACAAACAGTTCCCTCAGACGTACCGATGACACAACGGGAAATTCGAAGCACCCATTTTATTTATACACAGTCTCCGCGCGATCGCCGTCATATTGACAACTTCGAATTTTGACGCCGGGCGCCGGCGCCGTAAACGGTTAACTAAACATCGTAAAAAAAGTAAAAACTACATTAAAAGAAGACAAAACATCGTAAAAGGAGTTAAAATGGACATAGTAGACGCCCCTCCCAGTCACGCACCACCACCGCCTCCAAAACGACTGGTCCGTCCAAAAATCACTCTGCAAATCCCCAATCTAGAAGTTAACCCTTCACCCATGACGCCAAGAGGGGTTCATTTCACTCCGAGATTTCATCCGACGACCCCCGGCTCGCACATCTCGGACCCCCATGGACATCCGTATTATAATCCCTTCGTACACATGTATCACAACAAAGCTTCGGAATTCATGTTCAAGCAGTTTGAAGGTTTCAAGGACTTTACAATGAATACAGCGAAAAGTGGACTAAGTGTGGGAGAAAAATCGGCTTTCTGGATTTATAATAAGTTGCGGGTTTGGTCAAAGAGGTGGTTCACGCACTTCTTTTTGAGTTTGTGTTTGGCGTTGTACAGTGTTATGGGTGCAGGAATATTCATGGCGTTGGAAGGTAAGTCATTCATGACATAACTTAATCTAGCATTTGCTCCCCTTGGAGTCGATTACCTAGGTCCGTGGAGTACCGAGGCTCTCCGCGTTTTTTAAAAATTATCTGAGCGTCTGGTCGATGCGATGCGTGATCCGAGAGCTGGTGAGTATCTGGCTCAACGCATCAGCATTGCCATACAGCGTGGTAATGCAGCCAGTGTCTTGGGGACGCTTCCGACTGGTATTGACATGGATCAATTGAGCTACCTGTAGACTGTTTGTAAACGTCTGCAGTTAGCTCAATGGTTTCAATTGTTTATACTAGTTGTAATTTTTTCTATTTCTTGATTGTAATTTTCGTGGTTAATAAAGTATATTATGTAACTACATAATACAAGTAAATATACTGTCGTCCACATCTTCACTCTCCATCATTGTAGTTAAACGGTTTTTTCGTAGTCAATACCCCTTATTGACCTGAAAAAACTTATAGATCCGCTTTCAGTAAATTTTTGAGAGTGGAGTTGCGGTTATTGAAATAAATAAAATACCTAGGTACTTAGCGGAGTTAAATAAGAGCAAAGTAAGCTTCATTTGAGAAAATACCTGCCTACATAAAATCTATGTAATAGTGATAGAGGAGAGAGGCCACTCGGATCAGGAATTCAGTTTTTATTAATAAATCGTTAAATTAAGTACCATTGATACCACTCTTCAATCTACCAAAATACATATTTTGTGTTAGATTGCATAGGTAGGTACGGACTTACTCTTACACTGAAAAGGCTTTGAAGCTTAGCAAAATGAGAGCAAAAGTCAGAAGACTGAATCTCGCGTTTATAACTCAAAAGTTCTGTACATATAACTAGCGGATGTTTTGAAGAGGAAAGACACATCGGAAATCCGCTGAGAGTTGTTACCTACACTATGGTATTTGAATGTAGAACTGATCGAATACTAAAACTCTTGTGTCTTCCTAGGGTATTTATGTTCCTTGCGTTCATTATACTTTTGTTTCTTAAAGCATAAGGCTGTGTCTCCAGTAGGCAAACTGTGAGCAGCCGACTGAGTTTGCGGCGTATAAGTTCAGTACGCCCTTCCATATATTTTAAATTGAGGGCTAATTTGCTAATTTGCGCTCACTGTACGCAGTTTGCAGCGTTACGTGCACCGACTGTCTCAGTTAGCGGTCGACTCGGAGGTTCCAGTGCTTGCGATACGCACGCAAACTGATCTGAGCTTGTAGCTGTTCGCCACAAATTTGCGGTTCACTCAGTCGGCCGCTCACAGTTTGCCTACTGGGGACACAGCCTTAATGTATAGGTATGTAATACCCTGGTATTAGATGTATGACTTGTTTCTGTTGAGAATGGCTCCCGTGGTCGATGTAATTTGGTAAAAGTCAACAAAAACGTCGAATTGGTAGGTATAAGTATTTTCTATATTGGGTGATACGTAATTGTTTTCTCCGAAACTTTAAGCTTGTTCATGTTTTGGCGACGGCCGCTTTCATTTCAACATCGAGTCACTAAATGAATTAGAATCATAGCTTTTTTCACAGGTATCAACTTATCAATGCACATGACTGATAGCTTATTAATTATCGAAGTAGAAAACACGAAGTAGACTAGGAATAAATATAGCAAACTTACTACAATATTATCACGCAGTGGAAATCAATCCCGCAATACCACAAAGGTCGTCAATTTACTAGCCAGGGATCCGCTGCAACTTTTCCTCTCAATGCCCATAAACTTAAGACTTCCCAAGTCCCACCAGCTTAAGTTGTGATTGTGAGCAGAATACGAACGCTTTATAAACATTCAATAAGCAATGGAGTCACGTAGAGCCTGATTAACTGAAAATATTTTAAAGGATCGTGATACTGGGTTCACAGTCTAAACTCTACTATTTAGGTACCATAATCTTATTTCATCCAGTTTGAAAATAAGTGGCCAGGTAGGTACACACTTTAGCTTTTTAGCTCACTTTAGAAACTTTAGCAATCTCGCAATGTTTCTTGTGTCGAATATCACTACAGAGTAATATACCAAGTCGCTTCCCGCTTTCTGTCTGTCCCTATGTATGCTTAGATCTTTAAAACTACGCAACTGATTTTGATGCGGTTTTTTATAGATAGAGTGATTTAAGAGGAAGGTTTGTATGTATAATTTACCCGTGTAAAGCTGGGGCGGGTTGCTAGTTGGGAATATTTTTTTAATTGTACCTTTTCGTTACAAACAAATAAACATATAAACATAGGTTACATTTGTCTAGACCATAGACATTTCTTGATGATAATAAATTAACCCCTTCTAAGTTCTTTTGCTATGATGGGTAAACTATCTATTTTAATGCTTAAAAGTAGGTAGTATCTTCCTCGCAATTAGATGAATAATCGTTCTTATCATTGAACCGAATCTATGCTCGATAAAAAAAGACAAACATAGGTAATCAGGTTTACACAATTGTTATCGCGTATTCATGGAATCGGATGGGCACATTATTATGTAAAAATTAGATACGTAGATAAGTAGATATACTTTTCTTAAACTAAACAAGGGCTGCTTTCATTAAAATAATTTGCCTTTGCCAGGCGATCTAAGACTTGAGAAATAAGAAACATCCTGTTTCTTTACCTCAAATTTAACGATTTAAATTTTTTGACCCCTTCTGTAACTCTTAAGGTTCTCTAGTTTGGTGTTAAACCCTCTAGATCTCTTAAATTCTTTAGAAAATAATACTTTACTAACTTGAAAAATAAGAATAAGAAACATCCTATTTCTTTACCTCTAACGAATTTAATTTTTTGACCCCTTTTCCTACCTCTTTAAGACATTCTAGTTTAGTGTTGAACCCTCTAGATCTCTTAAATTCTTTAGAAAATAATACGTTACTAATATCACAGATTTATTTAATTTAACAGTTTTTTTTTTTTTTTTTTTTTTTCGAATGGACTAATAATGCTGTTGACCTCAGATGGCCATGACAGCGTTACCGGACTATAGAAGATAACCACACAGGGGGTCATACTGTTAAATCAATCGCTTTATTATGACAATGATATCGTCGCAGTATCGCCACCAAAGACTCATTTTGATGCTTTTTGTTTTCATCATAAAGAAAAGGTCAGCCAGCGACGCAGGTGCGCGTTTCCCGCCGTAGGACAAATGTTTTTACGATCTGCAATTATTTTGTTCCGGGGTTCTTGGTATTTTGTATTTATATAGATACTAGATAAATATCTATCTACTAGCGACCCGCTCCGGCTTCGCACGGTTTTGTTATACGTATAAACCTTCCTCTCGAATCAATCTATCTATTAAAAAAAACTGCATCAAAATCCGTTGCGTAATTTTTAAGAGTTTTAAGCATACATAGGGATGTCTAGATACTCGAAGCATAGGGACAGATAAAGCGACTTTGTTTTATACTATGTAGTGATGTAATGTATTGTACTAAGTATCAATAGTACCCATAACAGAATCTCTACTAAGCTTGGGGCTATATGATGATGTGCGGATTATCCAGAATTATTTATTTTAATATCTACTATTAAAATGAACGCAAATTATTATCTACTCAACTTTTCTCAACATCATCTTCAGACACTTTTTAACCCTTAATTGCTAACGTGTTTCAAAGTTGCAAACTTGGTACACTTCGCAACTTTAGCGTCCGTAAAACGTCGCACACTAATAGCTTTTGCGAGTTTGAACGTTTCATCAAAATTGTATAAACGGGGACGCTACATTGGGATAATATGCAGAGACGAAAAATTATTTCGCTTTGGAGATAAAAATAGGTTGAATTGGATAGCACATGGATATCAGAATAAGTACATGGACATGACGTAGACAGGTAATTTACGTCCTAGGTACTTTCGTAACTTTTAAGTAATTTATAGCAGGTAAAGTAAGGTTTGAATTTTGAATCAGCTGTAGTAGATACCTATCTAAAAGTCTTAAACTCAGGGGTATTTATTTATTTTTGCAATTCGATAGCCACTCTAGTATTTTACCGCCTTATTATTCAGATCCGCGATTTTTATAACTTAAGTAGCTGCAAATAATCTAGTCGGGGCATTTAAAATACTAAGAATCATGAAATTGAATGGCTAACGCTTTTTAATAACCCTGTATGCTCAATGAAAACGTTAATTAAAATCTTGCTAACAGAGTGTAAATTCACCTTAATAAATAAGGGCTGTTAATTGCATTTTTTGTTTTAATAGGTTGAAAATGGGCCCTTTGTACCTTAATTTTCACCCTTTCCCAGAATTACTTTTTCCCAGATGGTTTAATACGCCTTTTTAGAATTTTTGACAGATTCTTGTGTTCACTTGACACGTCCTTGTCCTGTCATTTGCTTGTTCCTGACAGCTGTCATTTTTTTTACAGTCTACCGTGCGTGTGCGTATTTTCGGGGGAATTCTAAATTTAGGATGATGTGACCCTGTATTGGCCCGTATGTTCGCTAATATTAGTAAAATGGATTATTGACAAAAGTTGTTCGAGGTTTATTCTGTTTAAAATGAAATATAGGTTTAAATTAATAAAAAAAATAATATTATCTGGAAGAAAGATGCAAGTCCACTTGCGAGATTTTTTTTTATTGCACCAAAAAATCAAGAAAAATTTAATACATATTGTCAATTTTTTTCATAATTTTTTACATGAAAATGAAGTAATTATAAACAAAAATGTAAAATATTGCAACATTAAAATATTTATAATTCCAGCGCAATAATGAAATTACTACATTTGCACTTCATTTATGTACTAAAGTTCCATATGACTAATAGCATATTTATACTTACATAAATCTTAAGCGAGGACTTTTAAAAATATCTCCGCATAACTATAGTTGCACACTTGTTTTAGGGTATTTTTTGGTAGGTATCGTAGTGTAAGTCTAGTTGCTTAATTTTTCCACGAAACTTTTATCCTTATTATATTACATAACAATTGATACGTTATTTTACCATCTAGAGGTAAGTAAGTATCATTGTGCAAGTCTAGTTGCCTATTTCTTCCACGAAAATTTTGTAAATATTGTATTTTATAACTATTGATACGTATTTTTTAGAACAGAGTTTCTAAATGATTAAGACGTAATTAGAGAAATAGCGTAGTTTAACCTTACGTTTTTTTAATTATTACCTGCCGTGTGGTACTGGAATAGAATTGCATCACCCCAACTCTTCCCTTGGAAGTCTTAAGCTGGTAGCAGCGCCCCTGCAGTACAACCAAACCACCAAAGGGCGATCCCCTACCAGCATGCCCTGCGTGGAGATTATGGGTGATGATGACTAGCAACCAACAAAAAATGGTCCCCAGTTCCCGGCTGCTTCGCTATTCCTGACCATGGTAGAGGACATGGTTACGGCGGGGCAGGTGATGCTAGGAATCCCCGGGTTGACCCTGGCAATTTACATCAACGTACATCATCTAGCGCAGTTGAAATTGGATTTATAGAACTTTAAAATGGCATATTCTCGGGTTATGTGAAGTCCGTAGAGAGGAGGCCGTACGTAACCCTACACCCGGGCCATCTTTTCTACTTTCGCGAGGGTGATAAAACATCCCGGGATGGCGTAGGTTTCCTCGTCAATTAGGCCCTCTCTAGCAATGTTCAAAAAATCTCCAGTGTGTCAACCAGGGTAGCGTACGTAATCCTTCGACCATCCAGCATAAAGGTTAAGGTTCAGGCATGAACCTCGGCACTCGGACGATGAAATGGAGGATATGTACGACATATCCAAAGCCTTACAGAACCCCACTAAGGCTCACTTCAACGTTGTTATGGGGGACTTTAAAACAAGGTGGGAACAAGCCCGGGGGAAGAGGCCTGCATACTAATGGAATAAGGAATCACGGGTAAATGCTTGTCAACTTCCTCGAGAAAGAAAGACTGGTTTTAATGAACTCTTTCTTTAATAAACAGAATGTTTAGTGGACATGGCACAGCCGACTTCGTCATGACGAATACCAAGCAAATACATATTCAGAGACCGTGATCAACAGGTTCAATACCGGATCTGATCACCGATTGCTCCGACGCTCTCTGAATATCAACTTAAATCTTGAAAGAAACCGCTTGATGAAGTCCTCCGACCTAATCCAATCCCAATTACGGCGGGCACCGAGAAGTTTCAGCAGCTTCTCGGGGATGGATTTCTTGTTTTGGAACCCACTGATGACACTGATAAGACCCTACACAATCTAGTTGAGACGTTGAGGGACGAGGGCATCAAGTTTTGCAAAAAACAGCGTATTGGTAAGAAGTGAAACCTCTCGGATAAGACTCTGGGGCTGATGACAAGAAGACGGAAAACTACCCAAGCAACTTCGTCAGACAGGTTGGACCTGAACAATGGAATTGCGAAGATGGTACGGCGTAAATATAATGTAATTATAAAAATATAATGTAAATATGATGGTACGGCGCATAAAGCGTGTGTCTGAATTCGGAAGGTCATCTTCCGAATTCAGACACACGCTTTATTAAAAGGGCGATAGAGCGAAACCGAAGGTCCAAAGTATTCACTCAGCAGCTTAGCAGGAGCTACTTGACCGAGCTTAAAACGTGCGACGGGAAGACCGTATCGTCTGATCTTGGGGCTCAGCAGCGCGCGTATCAGCTACGCAGATGACATGGTGCTGCTGTGCCCTCCTCAAACTGCTGTCTATTAGTGAGGAGCGCTCCAGCAGGCATGGATTAGTATACAGTTGCAGAAAGAGTGAATATCTGGTTTCATGATGTCACCGTTTTCAAAGCCGATGGTAAAGTTCCATCATCAGTCCCAAGTTGAAGACTAAAACGGCTTTAAGCTAAAATGAGTGAATAGTTTCAAATATCTAGGACACTTCCTTACCGAGGATCTTCACGACCATGGTATAGACCGAGAAAGGAGGGCGTTGGCGGTCCGAAGTAATATGCTGGTACAAAGGTTCTCATGCAGTATGCAAGTTATAATTACGCTCTTTTTAAGCCTACTGCCAATTATTCTACACGGGGAGCCTTTGGGCTAGCTTTAGTATTAAATTTGACTTTTCTAAGTGCTTATTTTGTGAGCCTAAAGAACTAAAAGTTATTGATTTACTGATTTACCCAAAAAATGCTCAATGCCCTTCGTGTGCAAAATAATAGGCTTCTTTAGCGAATCTCTCAATGTGCGGAAGCTCAAGTTAATGGCTTTCACGCCATCATCCGCAAAAATAGAGTCGTTTTGCTTGGCAGAACATGGGGCAGTATGTATAGTACCAACACCATCCTTCAGGTTGTAGGTTTTAAATTCGGTTCGCCCATCATGCAATCTTTCAACTCTAGAGATAGAGACTGTTGAATGGCTGCACAAACTTAATTTATTCAACCTTTTTGTGTAGCTACCTACTAGTTACGTAATTATAATTTCATAAAAATGGATCTCTAATATCTGAATATACTATTTTTTTTAATTTTCTTTCCTGTCAAAGCCGGAGATCTCAGCCGAGACAGAGGATTTCTATGGCCGTCTGTAAACTGCACATGCACCTCATTCCCGATGAGCCGAGCATGATTCCAGAGCCACCCTGATACGCCACTATACCGCCGAACTGCCAGAAAGAAATTAGTCAAGACGAAATCCCTGAGGAAGCTTAAAAATGAAAAAGTCCCCGGTGAGGACGGTATTACTTCAAAGCTTGATGAAGGCAGAAAGAGAGCTACAGGAGCTACAGAACCTCTTCAATATACCGTCCTACACAGTGGGAGAACCCCTAAGGCGTGGAGCGGGAGTTTCGTGGTGTTTTATCAGGAAAGTTGATAAAACTCTTCTCAAAACTTATAGACCCATCACAGACCCTGTGCCTATAAGCTGTTCTCACGAGTTGTCAAGAATTGTTTCGCCATGAGACTTGACGAGTTAATTAATATTTGGCTTATTATTTATTACATCAGAAACCTAATTCATTTTGTACACTCTACTACTACTACATTATTATTATTTATACTGCCATAGTATTTAGTAGCTGTATTAAAAAGATTAGACTATGAAAGAATTTCAATAGCTTGATTGGTAAAAAGAAATCGCTGTTCACAATCGAGGATGGGGGCTTGAAATTTATCCAGATTAATATTATACATAATGATAGATTTGACTCAAACTGCTTTATTTTGATTACATTACTCTACCTGAAAATACTTTTCAAACTAAGCTTTTTAATATATTACTACTCCACAATAATTGACCCGCTGCAAGTCAAAGGCAAACCTCTCCTCTTCCTATTTCTTCCTGTCGATGGCAACCACGAGTAGTCCTTTCGATAGCTCGTCTCTTCCTAAAAATGCGCATTCTCAATAAAGTTGTGACGCAAAAGTATTTTAAATTATTTGTTTAGTAAAGCTATAATTTGACATACAACCATAAGTATTTTAATGTGTCACAAGGTAAAAATAAGTAATCCTTTTTACACGAACAAAAAAGAAAAAGTATCTCGAGGAAAATCTACGTAAACCATACTTGCACATTGAATGCACGACTAAATCTGAACGCACATAAAGGGTTATCTGTAATAATAACAAACAACGAGACCTCCTTAACATGAAAACAAAGCAATACTCATAATTAACACCATTAAATGTTTAATACGTTTCGAGGAATAATTACGCAACGCTCTTTTTTAGGTTTTTCTCAATACACATTGAGTAAATTTAAAATATAAACATGTAGGCCCCTAGCAGGAATTTTTAGTTATCATTTGATGTATATTACATATTTCTAGTAATGTTCATAAATTTTAAAAACAGTTTTTTGTCGCTCCTGAAAAGTTGTCACTTTTCACTTGCGTATTTCTTCCAGGGGTGGTGCGAATTATAATAGGTATACAAATTGCTGTACCATACCAACCTAGATTATAACATTCAAGTTACCTAGATTATAAAATCAAAGTTAACTAGTTATACAATTCAAGTTAGGTACCTAACTAGATTGTGAAACTCAAGTTACCTAGATTATAAAACACAAGATACCTAGATAATCAAATTCAAGTTACATAGATTGTAAAGTTCAAGTTACCTAGATAACAAAATTAAGTATCCTAGATTATAAAATTCAAGTTATCTAGATGAGATATGAAAATTCATGTTACCACATGATTATGAATTTCGAATAGGGCGTCAAGTGCCAAGACAAGCAAGGCCATAGTTCATCAGATAACTTCGTCGAAATCAAAATGAATTCATCATTTCCTATGTGTTCTCGTACCTAACTATTTTTACATCGTGACTGTGAACTCGTGAGGCGATCCTAGAATGCTCTGTGTTTATTAATCTTACTTGTAGATTATCATGAGTTTATTTTTATTTTGGTGACTGAACTTTTTCATGGCCGATTGTACGTACAGTCAGCGCTCGATTCTTATAAGTTTAAAATGTGGGAGTTTTATCTACCCATTATTTCATGTCCATCCAAAGGTTGCATGCCGATTTTAGCGATAAGGTAGCCCTTTATACTTAGTTTTAGTTTGAAGTATTTTTATGCATTATTTTCTTTCTTTCTGTGGTAGTTTTAAGTATAATTAAGAGTTTTCTATTCACACAAACAAATTCAATTCAATTTAATTCATTTTTCAAAGAGACCCTAGAACTGGTGAGTATCTGGCGCAGCGCATCAACATTGCCATATCTACCACTGAAGCAATGCAGATGCAGCCAGAGGCTTAGGAATGCTTCGGCCTGGTATTGATTGAATGAACCAGAAGAGCCAAGACTTTACCTGTAGATTATTTTCAAAAGTATGCAATTATCTCAACTTTGTCAATTGTAAATGGGAAGTATTTAAAGGTTCTAATAATTCATTGTATTTTCTTTATTATAAACTTAAAATAAAATACCGAGCGACGGAATGTTAGACTTCCAAACATTTTATTCTATACTAGCGACCCGCTCCAGCTTCGCACGGTTTTATTATACGTATAAACCTTCCTCTTGAATCATTCTATCTATAAAAAAATCGCATCAAAATCCGTTGCGTAGTTTTAAAGATTTAAGCATACATAGGGACATAGGGATATAGGGACAGAGAAAGTGACCTAGTTTTATACTATGTAGTGATGTCTCGAAAATATAACAGAAGAAATCGCACGATGGATGTTTGTTTGTTACCTTAACGGTAAATAGAATTTTCACGCGGATTAAGACGCGGGACGCAACTAGTATACAAATTCCACAATGTAATTTCCCCAATAATAAGAATAGTTCAACAACTGACCCACTTTGCGATTTTTCACCGCACTTTGTGTAACCGGACCCTTAAATAATCTTTACGATTTCCACCGCATAGTGTAACCCTGCCCTTCGGTCGTGAAATTTTTATGTTGTTTCCACTGTGGGAAAGAAACGGTTTGTGGAAATAAAACCAGTTTACACCCTCTATAATTTTATGTTGGTTATTATCGTGAAAAGTTTGGGCTGTTACGACCCGTCTGGTTTCTGTTAACGAAATCAGCTGTTCTATTCAGATTTATTCGTGTATCATTCATACATACGTTAATCGCTGCTCATTCTGAATATATATACTTAGCAGATTCCACAGTACTCTGCTTAAATAATGTTTAAAAAATTTAAATCCATTTACTTAAGCATATATTATTGTTTTAAATTTTGTGTGTGTGAAATCATTATCACTACTTAATAAAAAACAAAGTCGCTTTCTCTGTCCCTATGTCCCTTTAAATCTTAAATCTTTAAAACTACCCAACGGATTTTGATGCAGTTTTTTTATAGCTATCGTGATTCAAGAGGAATGTTTCTCTTCGTATAATACAAATGGGTCACACTTGGAATACACACACTAATATAAAACTAAACAATAATATAATAATCAAGGTGTTGCATTCAATCAATGATAAATGTGGGGTGTGTGCTTTATTATTACTATGTTCACTGTTTACTAGAAAACGCCTAAACCATGTTGTTAAATTATTTTTTGTTTCAATGCGTAGAGAGGGTTAAAAGAGTTTCCGGAGTAGGTAGTCGGCGCGTAGACGTTGTCATTGTTGGATCACTACATAGTATAAAACAAAGTCGCTTTCTCTGCCCCCATGTCCCTTTGTATGCTTAAATCTTTAAAACTACGCAACGGATTTTGATGTGGTTTTTTTAATAGATAGAGTGACTCAAGAGGAAGGTTTATAACTACGTATAATAAAACCGTGCGTAGCCGGAGCGGGTCGCTAGTAGTCGAATAAAAAACAACATTTTAAATATATTATGTATGTATACCTATATGTTGTAAAGTATGGATTCCTGAAATTAGAACCTTGATGGGTCTAGAAGAGACATGTGTCGATTATTTATAGACAAATCTTCATAAACAACTCGAGACAGAAACGAGTTAATTATAAATACCCGAAGTGACGAAATACTTTCAGCTTTTCGCTCATTTCAGAACGAAGTACCTATGTATTTGATAGAATAACTTTACATGTTTGAATTCAAGTTCGAAATAAATATATCCAGATTATAAACATCTTCTTTCCGTCTCTTCTCATCATAGACAAAGTCATAGACATAAAAAAATCCATCCTAAAAATAATCACCTATACAAACCTATGCTTCTCAATGAGAAGCATAGGTTAGTATGAGTTGAATGAGAAGTTCTCATTCAACTCATACTTTTTGCTCCTTTATGTCTAAACCTCTGCAGTCAATACGATATGAAGTCTGTCTTCTGTCCCTGTCAAGCTCGTTAAAAATCATTTCAATTTTATCATGTGTTTGTAAAATGATGTCTATAAAAATACAAAACTTTTAAAAAATATAAGAAAAACAAAAAATAAGTGGCAAAAATTATGAAGCTCTTTTCATCATAGTTATAATTTCTTCAGGCTAGCTAGGGTCTCCTACCCTACTACGTACCTACATAGTGGAAAACTACACATCATTCAGAATCCCAACGAAAGCACGCAAAATTCGACATGGGTAAAAAACACGAAGATAAACCATTTTGGGAGAAATTTGCTAAAAAGAAGATATCAAGTAAGTACAAAACGCCTAGGTCCTAAGAAACAATAGCAACGATTTTAGGTTAAAGATGTTTTTTTTTCCATATAATACAGGGGGCTTTATATTATTGAGTGGATGTTCCAGTCAACTTCACTACATAGAATAAAACAAAGTCGCTTTCTCTGTCCCTTTGTAAGCTTAAATCTTTAAAACTACGCAACGGATTTTGATGCGGTTTTTTAATAGATAGTGATTCAAGAGGAAGGTTTATACGTATAATAAAACCGCGCGAAGCCGGGGCGGGTCGCTAGTAAACAATATACCTTACTTACAATGAAGGTCTTATAATTAAATTTATTCCTGTTATAAATATAAAAAAATTGCAATAAAAACCTTCCTTTAAGTAAATAAAATAAAAAAATAATGCTGGACAACAAGCCAAGCTGAGTAAAGAACTCTTTATTTCGACGACCGATGTGGCGCGGTGGGCGAAGGTCCGCCTGCGACGCAGGAGGTTGCGGGTTCGATTCAGAAATCAGAAATCGGAAATCAATATCTTTATTTCTTTAGGCTTACAAAATAAGCACTTAGACAAGTCAAATTCCCGCCTCGGAACAAATTTGTGTACGATCTGCAGAGATTTGTTCCGTTGGTCTGGGTTTTTTCTATGTACTAGCGACCCGCCCCGGCTTCGCACGGTTTTATCATACGTATAAACCTTCCTCTTGAATCACTCTATCTATAAAAAAAACCGCACCAAAATCCGTTGCGTAGTTTTAAAGATTTAAGCATTCAAAGGGACATAAGGATATAGGGACAGAAAAAGCGACTTTGTTTTATACTATGTAGTGATAATAAAAATTATCTATCTATGTATATAAACTATATAATGTATTAAATATATCAGTCATCTAGTACCCATAACACAAGCTTTCAGTAGCTTACTTTGGGGCTAGATGGTGCTGTGTGAATTGTCCAAGATATTAATTATTATTTATTTATTATTATTATAATGACCAACTGAAACGTATTACACATCGGACGACCAAGGAGCACCTTCATTCAAAAACTTTAGGTGTAGTGTCATCCTACTATATAAAAAAACGCGAAAGTTTGTAAGTATGGATGGATGGATGGATGTTTGTTACTCTTACACGCAAAACTACTGAACGGATATAGATGAAATTTGGCACAGAGATAGATTATAGTCTGGAATAACACAGGCTATATTTTATCCCGGAATTCACACGGGAATTACCGCGGGTGTAGCCGCGAGGTGCTGCTAGTTAATAGAACTCCCAACGAGTGACACTGTGACCGGATTTGGTGTGACTCGTGCTGGACAATCCACACAGCATCATCTAGCCCCAAGCTATAGGCATAAGAATAAGAACAGAGTTATTATTTATTCTTATGCTATAGGTCATTAAAATCCTGACTGAATTTTATTGCATGTGACTTTAAATTTTGAGGGTATATAGATATATTAGGATAAAGGGGTGTAATTAAGAAAATTATTTATTTCTACATGTTCTAAAATTACGGTAAAAAAATCAAGTCACGTGGTTGGTACTGGAAGTAGTTATTTCACCATCATCATCATCAGCCCATATTAGTGCACTGCTGGACGTAGGCCTCCCCTAATGAGCGCCATAGCGCTCTATCTTCCTTCAGCTTGACAAAAATACAAAACCTTTATTCATAAACTTAAAAAACATATTATTATAATAGTTTTTGAGACCCCCTTCTTAGCAAAGTATTTTACCTGTGTTAGAGGAATCTCCACAACAACAAGACGACACAACGTTACGTACATTAAGTTTTGCTCGTAGTTATTATGGTATATAATGCTTTTAAATTATAAAGCTTATAATTTACAAAAAATAAAGTTTAGTTGGTTTTTTGACTCATTCAGCATCTGCCAGCAGTCTTTCGCAGATCGTCATCGTTATTTAGTCTAGTTATAAAGTAAACTAGTATATCTAATATCTTGTTCACAGGGATGGATTGCACGGGCCGGGTCAAGCCTTTAAAGAGGCGCCCACTTGATGAAATTCTTTGCATGCCATTTATATACTGCTTTTTTTGTTTAGGACACTGTATACCTTTGTGTGTTTATTTGCTTTTCGGTATAGCTTTTGTTTTATGTCAAGCCTGTTTCTGCGTTACCTTTTGCTGCTGTCCATAGGCAGTAATATTCCTGTTGATTTACCAACTTATGTACTGTATTGATAAACGTGTTTTGTGAAACTTTCGCGATTTGTAAACATAATAACGATTATTTACCGGTATTTATCGCGTTTTTTCCCCTTAAGTATCTATCTCGTAGAGGCAATCGTGGACACGGATAAATACCCTATAAATCATCGTTATTATGCTTCGTGTTTAGTGAATTTTGCGCTGTATGTAAATACCATACAAGCTTATATTTTTGAGTTGTGCCTCACATAAAATGACATACTTCGTTTTTCGTAAGCTTTCTTCAAGATCCACACGAAAAAAAATTAACTGATAGTTATTATTTGGATTAATATATTAAGGGATTGTTTCACAATCGAAAATTAAGTTCCTGTAACAGGTACTAACCTACTTAAGTGATAAATGCAATGAGCCAGATAGAAAAACGTAACAGGAAGACGTTTAACAGGAACTTACTTTTCAACAGTAGTATTGTTGTCAGTGTGGACAGTTAACTTTACTGTAATTTAATGTGAACTTTTAATACGAAACAGATAGTAAGTACCATATATATCTGTCAGTTAACATAATTAATTAGTTAATATAACTGGAACTTATCTGATTTATTGTGAAATAGGCCCTCACATTGGTGGCGTTGTCAATATTTCTGTAAACAATATGTACGCATTATACGCGATTCGCAACTCAAAATGTAATGCTTGTTCTAAACTGTACCGATATCAACGAATCTACTAGGATTATCTTTATTCTATTTTATTCCTGTAAGTAACTATGAAAAAACTTTCCTTATTTCACGATAAAACCTTGATGATGTCGTCCAGTTCATTGTGCTAGTATATTTCTCTATTTTGTGTTGTTTTCTCTCATGTAAAGCTATTTCCGTAAGATTTAATTTTGATCATCTGAACACGCAATGAAAATAGATCTTTATTGCCACTTGTGAGAGTCTTTTATTTTTAACTCAGGAATTCTGTTATTCAATATTATGAAAACCTTGGCGACGAATTTTAATGACTCATGACAATATGACCATGAGTTTCAAAGTTTAAGATCTCGCTATTTCCTAAAACTATTATAATTAATTATTTATGATTTTCTTAATACCTCAATATTATTTTTAAAACTTAAAGTTATCATCTAGCATCTACCTTTTTGTTTTACGCCTGAACAGATTTTAATGAAATTCGGCATGGTTATTTTTATTGACGAATACATTAAGCGAAGCCACGTGCCGCATCTAATATTCAGTATCAGATTATGCCCTTAACCGAATAGGGTTTATTTTCTTTTTTATTACACAGGAAAGCTCGTGAAGCCGTGGCTTCGAAACTAGTAGTTATAAGAAATCAAAGTTCAGTAGGGTTGATAAGGATTCCAAAACGACGAGATGATATAATCGCGTGACTGATGAGTCGGCAGTAATATGTTGGTAGCCAACGCCAAAAAGAGCTGAACCAACGAAGACTCCGAAACTCCATGTACACAAAGCAACAGAAACCGCTAACCCACACCATTCATAGAGCCACTATACCCGCATGAGTCCTGAATGCGATGAACAAATAAGACGGAAATAAAATCACCGCTTCGGTCAGACGTACTTATTTGTCAAATCAGTATGACTTCTAGGATAAAAGTCTCTTTTTAGTCATACCTACCTACTCACTTTTCTTAACGTCCTGTAGAAAAATAAAAGTCAGCCCATAAGAAAATAGAAAGGACGAGCTAAAAAATGTAAATAAATTTATTCAAGTTTAAATAAACTTAAGGAAACCGATGTAAATAATAAATTAAAAGAGGCCCTTTATGAAGATAATTTACCGTTTATGAAACTAAGAATTTCAGTTTTTATTAACCATAAACTGAAAAAATCAAACATACATTGTAAAAGAATTCAAATGTTCAGCGGCTTCTGTTGTCACTACCATAATAACGGGGTTTTGCAGTTTTAATCTGTTCAACGCATTATGGCAGAGACTACTCACTGAATGGTTGGTCTGGACAATCGCTCATAAAAGTAAACTGTCTATCTTTGTGGAACTTACCCTTTGTCCATAAGCTAGAAGGTTGGCCTTGGCTCTTATTCGCTAATAGACGCGAACGTGCGCGTACCGCCGCTTGTTACATTTTGAACTTGTTGGTAAAAAGACAGAATAGATAGTAAAAAGTCGAAGTAAGAAGTGGAATCCAAAAGCAACATATTTGGCACTAGTATCTGCCCGCGGCTTCGCACGCGTTGTTTCAACCTTTGAAGGTTATTTCTATGCCATAGAAATTCATTCATGGGTTAAAATATACCTAGTTTTATTCTGCAACTATAGGGCTTCAACTATATCTATTCAAAGTATAAAATCTACAACTACAAGGCTACAACTATGTCAAAATAAATATTATTTTAAAAATATAAATTTTAGCCCGATCCCTTCAGTAGTTGTTGCGTGAAATTATTACAAACGCCCAAACAAACTTTCGCGTTTATAATATTACCTAGTAAGCTAAGGAAGTAAGGATACCGTCGAATGTACGTGGAAAGGCCATCATTATTCTGATCAAAGAAACTGAACCTTCAGAACCCTGTTTGGAGAGTCGATAGTATTGTGACGATGATGAGACGTTCCATTTTAGAGGGTTTTGGTGTAGAGCCTCTACTCTGATATTGAAATACTAGTAGATAGTTGGTACTTGGTATTTTACAGAACCGTTGTGGTCCAACGGTTCCGTAAGAAATAAGCCTTTAATATAGCTCGTAGCTAATCTTCTACTCATCCTTGACTCTTCCGCACAAGTAGAACTCAGTGTTGAAACCAGCAGAACTGATGAAAAGTGACACGGTAAAACAATCAACTTGGTGATCTTACTTTACTATTACTATTATAATAAATGGGAAAGTCTGTGTGAATGTTTGTTATATGTAATTTCCGTAACTACTTAAGTTATTTAAATGAAATTTGGTACTTAGGTAGTTAGCGTACGACCTAGAATAAGACAGGATATTCAAATTTAGAATTTTTTACCTCAGAGGGGGTTAAATAGGGTGGTAAAGTTTGTATGAAAAATTATTATTCCTTGGTTTGATTCACCCAAAACTCGGTATAAATAAACAGCGATATAAATAATTAAACACGTTTTTTTTTTACGAAACTATCCCCAGGATGCGTGCAAAAGACAAATTACTTTCCATGCGGGTGAAGCCGCGGGCTGCTGCTAGTAATTTATATTTAGGCATGCTGATGCTTCCACATCTATTCTCTCTATATGTATATAATTATCTATCCTCTGAAAGGTTTGCTAGAATATAAATGTTTAGAGCCACTTAGGTTATTTATGGAGAAATAAAAGAGGCCTTTATGCTGCCTGGTAGTCCGCCATATGTCACCAACCTAATCGGTTTTTCAGTCGTTTTTGAAAGATTATGATGGAATCGTTAATACGGGCCCAAAGCTCTTGGAATAAATGACTGTTTTCAACAATGATTCCATCGATCACGCAACAGGAAACGGAGAGAAATGCGTTTGCTTGGCTCAGACATGATTGATAGTATCTGTCGGGGGACCTTGAACTTGGAGGGAGGAAGGGTGGGGCTAAGGAATGCCCAGAGTTGGCCGCTAACTGGTAATAAAAACCATCATCATCTTAGAAAGATCTCCTGCTTGACATAAGTCTCCCTTAAAGGTTGCCTCTATCGTTGAGGCAGACTGTTGGAGACGGGCAAATGCATCCAAAAGCCATGCCTTTTGCGTGATAGACTCGTGACTCTCCTGATTGCCCCCCTCGGGAGAGATTAGGTTTTTTCAGTCCTGGTAACTCTATTAGTCTGAGGGATATATTAGAACTTTTATCATATATATTCATGTATCATGAAAAGCATTATGAAAAATATATTATATTCTATCATTTAAACCTTAAATGTTGTCCAATAAACGCATATTATTCGCTTCTTCCACAAGTGGACAAAAGCTTGAAGCGAAGGAGAAATCACTTTATTTCTTATATTATTTTGATAATTATGTACTTATAGTTTAAAATTTGACTTGTCTAAGCGCTTATTTTGTAAGCCTAAAGAAATAAAGATATTGATTTACTTGGTCCATAAACGTCCTGAATACGTCCTCGCCTAGCCATAGCCATTGAGATATAAATCGGGGCCAGCCTTTGTGTTTCGGCTTCATTATTTGCATTTTAGTAGGGTGAAATCTAACAGCGATGTTTTGGAGAAACCGCTTTTTGAAACGATTTTTTGTGAATAGTCAAGAAATCAAAATCAAAGTGCTTTATGACCTTTAGGCCTTACACGACTCTTGGACACGTCATAAAATACATGTTACTTACGAATAATTATTTATTTATTTATTTATTTTATTTATCTATAGAAATACCAACAGAAGATACACAATAAACACAAATTAGAGAACATAAATGTATAACCAGTCGTGATCTCCCAATTACAGGTACATAGTTACATCTAGCACATAAAATATAATGAGTTGACAAGGCAAATAAGGTTCTTAATGACGACCGATGTGGCGCGGTGGGCGAAGGTCCGCCTGCGACGCAGGAGGTTGCGGGTTCGATTCCCGCCTCGGAACAAATTTGTGCACGATCTGCAGAAATTTGTTTCGTTGGTCTGGGTGTTTAATATGTATACTAAAAAAAAAAAAACTATCTATGTAGTATATTGTAATAAGTATATCAGTCATCTAGTACCCATAACACAAGCTCTGCTTAGCTTGGGGCTAGATGATGCTGTGTGGACTGTCCGGAATTATTTATTATTATTATTATTTATAATGTTTAAGCTAATATAGGAATTGAAAGTAAAAGCAAAACAGACTTAAAAATGAAAAAGTGATTAACAAATTATGACTATAAAATATAATATATAATTATAATTATGAAATAAAGTGTTCACTTCGATTTTTGGTAAGCGCGAACAAGAAACCTTTACCTTGTTAGGTAGTTAGTTGTAAGCCACGTTAAGCTAAGTAAATAAGCAAGTAAGTTCCATATTAAATGGTGGAGTATTCTTAATTACCTCGAATCGTCCCTAACTGCTAGACCAATACTGATATTTCAATTCATCTACATCATTTAACATTTGGTGGCCTTTGATTGCTTTCGTCCCATCATTTTGCGAAAGAACAGGTAACCGGGTTTTAGAAAAAACGAATCGTTCTAGCGTTAGCGTCAGGACCCCTGGACCAAGTGCGATATTTTATATTTGGAAACTATCAAATTTCAATACCTTTTCAATACTATTTGATACCTCAGTTAAATTATTTAGTACCTCGATGAGCAGTGAAATAATTTGAAAAGAAAGTGGTCAGACATTCTGACGTCAGGTTGTCTGGACCACATCTTTTTCACATAGTTAGAGACAGTAAAACTTAAAAAATCCTTTGTAAATATTTAATACCTTTTTAATACCTTCCAATACCTCTTTATTTCAAACATTTAAGCATCGCAGAAAAAAGTTACGGATGAATTAAATTTTGTAGCAAGCAAAGGTTGTTCGATACATATCTAATTTGCCGCAGACAAAACACTAATCTTATGAATGCGTAAGTTTTAATGTTGAGTTGTCAGTAAGTATGTGTGGATGGATGTATGGATGTTTGTCAACTCTCCACGACAATGGATAGGACTGGATGAAGGAAAAAGTTACTGATGAATGAAATTTCGTCGTAGGTATCCTACGAATAAGGTTACAGTTGTAAAACAACAACTTTCAAGCAGACGGTTTTTCCATACCTATATGTTTTGAAAAAGTTTATAATTATTTTGCTCAACGTTTGAGCATATTTTAGCTTAAGTATCATGTAGGTCTCCTAAATAAAAATTATATTTCCCTTTTTATTGGCCTACACCTTTTTCGGCGTGCAAATATTAAATCGACGCTGTTACCTATAAGCGCCTTTGTGGCCTTTTTCCACGAAGATGTTTTCTTCACGATGTCAGCTAAGATGGTAACAATCGTCTTTGTAAATTTATCCGACGAAATATGAGTGACAATAAACAATTTAAAGGTTAGCCGGCGAAGCAAGTCCTGGATTCGATTACCACTTCGGTATAAAGTTTATATGTGCCTTTGAATGCTTATCTTCAAAACTACACAACGGATTTTGACGCGGTTTTTTTTAATAGATAGAGGGATTCAAGAGGAAGGTTTTTATACGTATAATAAAACGGTGCGAAGCCGGGGGTTCGCTAGTTAGAAATAAAAACAACATAATAAAGAACTAGGTACTTTCTTTTTTAATTCAATAATTACAATGATACAATGTCTTTATACAAGTTTAACTTAAACTTAGAGCGAGGTGTCATTATCTTTGACTCTGATTGGTTTGAGGAAATCTGCCTTAGGAAAGGGCAATGGAATATTATAAATAATTATTACTATTTGCTATTTGTAGCTGAATGAGAGATCAACTGACTATACTCATGTAATACATACATGATGACATAGACATACGTCATGATGATTATTCATAATGAAAAGTCAGGGGTAGAAAACAAGTTTTACCATGGATCACATAAAGTGGTACTAATGGTGCGTGGTTTTGCTTATGCAACAGATAACTACCAAAATATTTAATACGTACCTAAACTTTGAAAGCAGAAAGCAATAACTCGGAAGCGATTTTTTATAAAACCGCATCAAAATACGTGCCAAAAATGAGTTGCAATATTTTTATTTTATATTTTTACCGTCCTTTGCAGCAAGATGCAACTTTTGTGAGGTAGGTATTCAGAAGTGCAAATGTAAAAACAAGATTCTCTCTTCAATCTAGACCCTTTAGTAAGTTACCTGTATGTAGGTAGTTGAAAAAAGACAAAGACGCTTAGAACTAAGTTTTGTTAGTTACTTAACGTTACGACCCGCCCCGGTTTCACACGGATTTATTATACATATAAACCTTCCTCTTGAATCACTCTATCTATTAAAAAAACTGCATCAAAATCCGTTGCGTAGTTTTAAAGATTTAAGTATACAAAGGGACAGAAAAAACGACTTTGTATATACTATGTTGTGACAAGTGATATCACTAAAATCTTAAGAACGGTTTAACGGATCAGGCTGAAATTTTGAATAGATGTAGGTACCGACCTAGGTATAGGCCTACCAAGCTTAGTAATTATGATATAGTCCTCCTCGTTTAGGGAGGCATGTGCAGCAGTGAACAAAATGAGTGATGAATAGGAAAGGTGTATAAAACCCATCCCACTGTATTTGTCTATTCTTATGCCCATTCCTACCTAATATTCATTCGATGCAAACACTAACACTGTCACAAACTTACTTCAACTTAAAATTAAGATAAAGCTACGCTAGGGTGAATGCGAATTTGTTGCGGATGCTGCGGCCTCTTTTCCCAGTATCCATGGAAATAAAAATAAATCAAAATTAAATGGCGTTTATTGTCAAAATTGTTTCGAACTTCTGTGATTTACTACAATTTTTCTTCGATGATACCAGGTGTCGTGAAATATTCTCTGTTATTAGTTTAATTCTTTTTTTTTTTTTTAATTTTTTATATCTACTTGGAAATTATAAAATAAAATTAATAGCGCAAAACCATTGCCTTTTTCCATTCTTCGGATTTTGATTAGAAAACAAGTTTTATTAAGTAGATACCTATATTAGGGTTGCCAGATTGAAACTTACCATGTCCCGGACAATTTATAGCTTCGGCCAGCCCGTGACCATAATAAAGTATTGAAAATGAATAGGGGGGTATTATTACCTACCTTTTCTAATTAAATATCTTATTTGATGAATATCTATGTTTGACTTCACAAAAAGGCACTAAGTATAGTAAAAAATATATCAAAACGGTTGATCACCGACCGCGAAGCTAGGCTCAAGCAGCCGGTGACTAGGTTGCAGAGAGAGGAACTTCCTGACGATACGCGCAGAGTCCAGGAGAACCGCTTTTTGGGAGGCCCTTGATCCAACTTACTCTCTATTTAGCTAGTCTCTTGAGATGTGCCGAAGCATTTGGACATGGGTAGAGCGCCAGCTTTATCAATGAGGATTGATAAAGCTGGCGCTGGTGCACGTTCAAGTGCACTTGAATTTACCTACTACATACCTACTTATAGAATAATGTCGTAGAATTCATATATTTATGTTTTTTGCAAATATAGTATTACCTAGTCCTTAGGATATAAACATTATCGTATTATAGAAACTTTTCCAAATAATAAGAAAAAACCGTCTCCTTGAAAGTTGTTGTTTTGCAACTGTAACCTTATTCGTAGGATACAACGAAATTTCATTCATTAGTAACTTTTTACTTCATCCAGTCCTATCCATTGTCGTGGAGAGTTAACAAACATCCATCCATCCATCCACACATATTTTACAGCTCGACATTCAAACTTACGCATTCACAAGATTAGTTTGATGTCTGCGGCAAATTAGATATGTATCGAACAACCTTCCTACAAAATTTAATTCATCCGACAACTTTTTTCTGCGACGCTTAAATGTTTGAAATAAAGAGGTATTGGAAGGTATTAAAAAGGTATTAAATATTTACAAAGGATTTTTTAAGTTTTACTGTCTCTAACTATGTGAAAAAGATGTGGTCCAGACAACCTGACGTCAGAATGTCTGACCACTTTCTTTTCAAATTATTTCACTGCTCATCGAGGTACTAAATAATTTAACTGAGGTATCAAATAGTATTGAAAAGGTATTGTAATTTGATAGTTTCCAAATATAAAATATCGCACTTGGTCCAGGGGTCCTGACGCTAACGTTCTAGCAAGGGCTGTGTCAGATTTTGTTCAAATTCGCCTCAGACTATTGGTTATTTTTATATCCGGACGAAGCGACGTTTAGTGGAAACTCTGCGTTACTCATGAGTTCAGTCATTTTAGTAAAATGTTTATTTTAAAATTTCCAACTCATGTTAGTTTTCTGTCACAGTTTCGATTACAAATATTTAAAATTATACAGTGACTGGGTCTTGATGAAAAATGTGTTATGTGTTAGTTTGTTGGTCATTTTTCTGAAATTAGGCAATTTGTAACTCACCGAAATAAAAATAAATTATATTGGACAAGTCACACTGCATCATCCATTGACGAAAGCAAAATTGACGAAAAGTATCCTATGTTTTATTCGTGGCCTAGAACTATTTAAAGTTTCAGCCTCATCGGTTTTGTAATTTTGGCGTGAAGAAGTAACAAATATCCATCCAAACTTTCGGATTTGTACCAAATTTTTTATATAAAAGTATGTTTAGATATGTTTACTATACATAGAAATGGGTATTTTACACCCGAAACATTAAAAATCTGCTTGTAGATCGTACATTTTTTGTACAATCAAGATTTTTGCTAGTTTCAAGGTACATCGAACCCCCATACCTCTTGCGTCGCAGGGGTACCATCACCCGATGCGTCATAGAGTCATCAAATCGTCAAAGAAAACGTTCTCGTTAGTAGCTAGGTACCCAACAAGGTCTGCTTACCTTGGTGCTAGACGATGCTGTGTGTTTCCAGCGTTATAATTTATCCTCACTACATAGTATAAAACAAAGTCGCTTTCTCTGTCCCTATATCCCTATTTCGATGTATGCTTAAATCTTTTAAACTACGCAACGGATTTTGTTGCGTTTTTTTAATAGATAGAGTGATTCAAGAGGAAGATTTATACGTACAATAAAACCGTGCGAAGCCGCGGCGGGTCGCTAGTTATTAATAAAAGAGAAAACTGGGTGACTGATTAAGATATCTCTGAAACTACAAGAGCTACGAAGCTTTAATGTTGTATGGAGTTTCCTTTTAGGAAGTAGGCACACGTTAGTACGGATACTTGGAAATTTGTTTTCTAATGTAGATAAAATGAGTTGAAAATGGTATTACTAATAAAGTCCACGTGAATGAAATCGCGGGCGGGTCAACTAGTTTATTTATGTTTATATTGAATCGACCATTGCCCGTATCACACTGGCTAGGTAGTACTACTAACCGCGCGGTACAAGACCAAAGTAAACTGTGATTATCGCTTACATTACCCGCACGGTACCGGGCGCCAACGCGCGGTGCGTTTTCATACATATGCGGTCATGTGAATGCTCCAACGCTACGAAGCTTAAATGTTGCATGGCCGGCCATGCAACATTTAAGCTTCGTAGCTCTTGTAGTTTCAGAGATATCTTAATCAGCCATGCAACATTTAAGCTTCGTAGCTCTTGTAGTTTCAGAGATATCTTAATCAGTCACCCAGTTTTCTCTTTTATTAATAACTAGCGATCCGCCGCGGCTTCGCACGGTTTTATTGTACGTATAAAGCTTCCTCTTGAATCACTCTATCTATTAAAAAAACGCAACAAAATCCGTTTCCTTTTAGGACGTAGGCACACGTTAGTACGGATACTTGGAAATTTGTTTTCTAATGTAGATAAAATGAGTTGAAAATGGTATTACTAATAAAGTCCACGTGAATGAAATCGCGGGCGGGTCAACTAGTTTATTTATGTTTATATTGAATCGACCATTGCCCGTATCACACGGTACCGGGCGCCAACGCGCGGTGCGTTTTCATACATATGCGGTCATGTGAATGCTCCAAACGCGCGGCGACGCGCGTCTTCGCGCGGTCATATGAATCTAGCCTTAGCTTTTAGAGCGGTTTTCCGGTTTAAGCCTGCTTTCTATATGAAACTTAGCTTGAAGTTATTTGTCTCAACATCTCAGCATCCAAGGGCTCATCCCAGTCGCTGACAGATGAACGACTGCGATCGTTCGAGCGAAACCCTTACTAATGCTGTGGTTTTATTTAAATCTCGAGAAAAATGTGGGCTAGTGCCAGATTTAGTGGTGAGGTATTTTTAGAATTAACTATTACTTGTCTAGTTTTTCTATTTTGTAAAACTATGATTGTTACAAAATACAAAAACTAGACTTGTTTCTAAAACAGATGCCAGAATTTAAGGCTAGAATTGAATGAAATGCACGTAAGCACGTTTTTCATGAAGTTTATCCATCTTAGTTGATTTATAATAATAGTACCTACCTACTTAAATATTTATGCGTATGAAATATACAGATGGCTATAAAATATTTGATATCTTAAAATCATTAACGATCGATGTGGCGGGTTGGGCAAAGGTCCGCCTACGACGCAGGAGGTTGCGGGTTTGATTCCTGATTTGTAATTTTTTTTATAATAATAATAGCGATCCGCGCCGGCTCGCTATTATTACGCACGCACACTATCTATTACAAAAAACGCATCAAAATCCGTTACGTAGTTTTAAAGATTTACCTAAGCATACAAAGGGACATAGGATGAGAGAAAGCGACTTTGTTTTATACTATGTAGTGATCTGTAGTTGTGTTGATTATCTGACTTTAACCCGTGAGAAGGCGCGCCTAATGTTGTTACACGGATAGGCGCGCGCGAGCAAATTGCTCACACGACTTTAAATGCTTAAATTTCTACAAAATAATTATTTTTTGGCTATAAATGGGTTAATAATAAATAAAACAGCATTTATTAAACACGTTAACAAGAGTTTTAATTAAAACAATGAAACATAAATACAACTTTTACCGCAAATAACAAATTAACTTATTTTGGATCTACTGTCTTTAGAAGTCTTCAAAAAATCACCATAAAAAATTTAATATTATAAATACTTAAAAATTTCACTCTTCCATGAGAAAAGGACAAGTGTGCCTCCCGAAAGATGTTGTACACATATACGTTATGTGCTCGGTGTAGAGTAATTGCTTGCTTGAAGTGCATGCTTTTTTTTATCGACTGTTCATACATTTAGGACATATAGCACAATGTTTTTTATGTGCGTTGTAACGGAAAACTAAATAAAATGGCATTAAAATAATGGTTTCAAAGTACTTACGTAATTAGTGATCGATTTAATAGAATAAAACACAAGAAAAACGTAATAATATTCTTTTGGTTCAAAAAAAAACACATACGTGGATTGGCGCGCGATGAGCAAATTGCCGCGCGGCGGTGCGGGGCCTCCACAAATGCTTCACTGCGTGGTCGCAGTGGACCTGAGCAGTGTTTGAATTACGCGAGGGGAGAGGGGTTGAATATTTAGGAAGGTACCTAAGCACTCAGGGTTCTATGAAGTCAAAATCACCAAAAACTCCCGCAATCAATTTTAGTGTGAGCAAATTGCTCATAGCGCGCCTTCTCACGGGTTAAATAAAAGAGGAGGTTATAGGTATGTTTGGCTGTACGAATATTTTCTATACGTCTACGACGACATATTTTTGTTAATTAAAAAATTTAGGTATTACTTACACTAATGTTAAGCAAACGTTTGCATTGACTGTCCCTACCCTTTCAAATCCAGTTCAAAGACTGGAAAGAAACTATAGGATTGGAACAGACAAAGTAGTGCTCTGTGCTACTGAGATATTTTATACCGAACCATTCTTTGGAATTACTAAAACTTTGGTAGTTTTTGTAGGTCTTGTTTTATTTTTAGAGAGTAGATAAAACAGTGTCAGCAGCCAATAATCAATAATTCATACACTAAAAAATATATTTGTGTGTGGGTGATCCTAATAATATTATAAACGCGAAAGTTTGTAAGTATGGATGGATAGATGGATGGATGTTTGTTACTCTTTCGCGCAAAAAGTACTAATCGGATCTAGATGAAATTTGTCACAGAGATAGATATAGCCTGGAATACACATAGGCTATATTTTATCTCAGAATTCCAACGGGAACGGGAGTTTTGCGGGTGAAACCGCGAGGTGTTGCTAGTATGATATAAGTGTAAGGTTTAAAATCCTTTGTTCATCTCTCAACTCGATAACGGCAACTTTGCTTCTCAGAAACGGTGAGAAAAATCGGCTTAGGCGTGGTTTAGGCTAAGTAAAATAAGGAATATTCTTTTGTTATTTTATAGAACTAGTATCTATGGGGTATAAAGGAGTCGAACGTCTAACAGGGACATGGGCAGACGATATCATGAAAATCGCGCGGCGAAACTGGATAAGACTGGCGGCGCAGGACCGTGTGGAGTGGTACAAAACTTTGGATGCCTGTACTCACTTTGGTGAGCACGCGGTTTTGTATAGCTCGACTCAAAATCGCTCACTTTACTCTGGCGCGGCGTAAACTAGCGCGGTGTTCTAAGGCTGTGTCCCCAGTATGAGCGGCCGACTGAGTGAGCCGCAAATTTGTGGCGAACAAACTCAGATCAGTTTGCGTGCGTATAGCAAGCACTGGAACCTGCGACTCGGCCACTAACTGAGGCAGTCGGCGCACGTATCGCTGCAAACTGCGTACAGTGAGCGCAATCTAGCAAACTGTGGACACTCAATTTAAAATATATGGAAGGGCGTACTGAACTGATACGCCGCAAACTCAGTCGGCTGCTCACTGTTTGCCTACTGGGGACACAGTCTTAGACTCGACTCGACGTATTGAAGAGCGAGGTTCTGAGCACCATTCACCCAGTAGTGGGTGAAGTCGCACTCCGGTTGATGATGATGATAAGTATCTGCCCGCGGCTTCACATCTTTTTTAGGGAAAGCTATCAAGAATATTTGTATCCCAAGGGAACTGATATATGGGAAAAATAGCTTATGTTTTATTCCAGGGCTAGAAATACGTCTATTCAAAATTTCAGATCGGTTCAATATTTTTTGCAAGTAAATAAAAGTAGTGCAAAAGTATTTTTTAAAGAAATAGCTATTAAATTCAGTGTGCTTTTTATGTAAAATAAATAATATCTATGTAAACAGTTATCTAGTAGCCATAACAGAAGTTCTGCTTAGCTTGGGACTAGATGATGCTTTGTGAATTGTTAAGCATTATTTATTTGTATTTTATTTATTTGAATCCTGACTAAGCTCATGGTAAACCAGCCGTAGTTACTAGTGGTTGTGGTCTAATGGCCTACTCTTAAGTCTTAACGAGCTAAAAAGGGTCAAAATTGGCGGAACCACCAGCTATAAATCCCTCCAAATAGCCCGTACTAGTAATAAATAGGCTGGGTAGTAGAGTAAATCGACTTTCTGTCCCTTAATAAGGTAGCGGCTTCATAAATTGTTTATCTTGAAAAGTTTCCAGCAGTTTGTAGAAAGAAATATCTGCCTAGGAAACAAATATACTGAAACTAGCGACCCGCCCCGGCTTCGCACGGTTTTATTTTACGTATAAACCGTCCTCTTGAATCACTCTATCTATTAAAAAGAACCGTATCAAAATCCTTTGCGTAGTCTTAAAGATTCAAGCATACATAGGGACAGAGAAAGCGACTTTGTTTTATACTATCTGCAATGGTGATAGTGGTAACTAAAATGATCAATATTTAACGTGCTTACCTACCTGTGCTTTGTGAATTGTCCAGCATTTTGCCAGTTGTATGCGTGTATAATAATTGACTAAATAAGTATGGGAAATTTTAAGTAGATATCTATTTTCAGTCCACGTAGTGTAGGACGCCCTCCTGCCAGATGGAATGACGATCTGCGAAAAACTACTGGCAGATTGATGCTGGATGCGTCAAGCTGAAGACAGGGCGCTATGGCGCTCATTAGGGGAGGCATATGTCCAGTAGTGGATGATGAAACTTCAATGTTTGTGGAGTTAAAGGCGGTAGAGTTTCAGTCTTTAGGAACTCCCAAAGTCTCAAAAATACTTTTAAGAAAATTCCTTTATTAACAGAGATACAACAAAAAAAAACTATCTGAATTGATTTTTTTTTTCAATAAAACCCGTCTGTTTCCTGGAACTAGATAATTTCCAGTAAATACCAGTCAATGCCATCACATGTGAGTAAATATACAAAAACATTTTGTTTGTATATTTGTGTAGCACAGATTGCTTGCAAAGCTTGCGCTGCGCTCCATAAATATTTACTCTAACACGTCATAACGAATTCACTGATGGACTGGGCTTCAGCCCCGTCTTTGGTTGTTATTACTGTTGGATTAAATAGGTAGGAATAGTATAATATGTTAAGTAAGTGTAAATAGGTACTTACTTACCTACCTTTGATAAAGAAAACTTATAAAATTAAACATATTATGTTCTCTTTTTAGGGTTCCCTGGTCTATGGGTAAAACGGGACCCCATATTAAGTTTAAGACTAAGCCGTCTATCACTAGGCTGTATCTCTTAAATGTGTTTAGATAGTTTCTAGATATTTTCACAGATGATCTATTTCTGTTGCCACTGCAACTTTATAATTACAAAAAAAATGTTTTGCCGTTTTTATAGATAATGGTACGGAACACTTCGTGCTCGTGATATCTCGCACTTGGCTGGATTTAAACTCAAACTTTCACGTCTCGTGATAAGGGTGAGATTAATGTCATGTTACCTTGCTTAGATCGCAACATGAATAAAAAATAAAAATAAATAAATAAAATTAAAAAAGTTTTTTTTTTATCACATACAATTTTTAAATAAATAAATAAATAAAGGGCCTCCCTTTATTTATTTATTCTTTATCTATTTATTCTTTATTTATTCTGTCCAGCAGTGAACTAGTATAGGATGATGATGATGAAATAAATTAACGTACATAACACGGAAATTGTTATGGTAACCAACAATTGCAATTTTGTATCTTTCCTAAAATAGAAAGAACTACATACTACAGACGCATTATAAAAAAGTTAATGATAGGTGTAACAAACTGTAGGTTTGATTTTTTGGAAATCACTACAAATTATAAAACAAAGTCGCTTTCTCTGTCCCTATGTCCCAATATCCCTTTGAATGCATAAATCTTTAAAACTACGCAACGGATTTTGACGCACCTTTTTTTAATAGAATAATTCAAGAGGAAGGTTTATACGTATAATAAAACCGTGCGAAGCCGGGGCGGGTCGCTAGTTATAAATAAAAAGAAATACTTAAATAAAATTAAAAACTTTATTTCAAAATAAAAAAAAAAATTCAAAGAAAAAAAATAATGAGCATACATACATTTACAGTTTTGGTGACCACCAATATCAATTTTGTACTCTTCTTACAATAGAAAATATAAAACTACTACATGCGTTAAAAAAAGCTTATGATAGGTGTAACAAACTTTAGGTTTGATTTTTGGAAATTTCTTTGTTTAACGTAATTATTTTATAAAATAAATAGCGGCGCTGCTAGTGTGTAGTACCTTTTGTTTGCCCCTTATGCCTATCCGAATGTCCTAAAGATTTTTAATGGGGTGTGTTTCCCAACTGCTTCGGCTATCCCTACTGTAAATACCTACACAAGTAGCCCAAGGTTATTTCATAAAAGATATAATGCGTCACTTCTAATAAATCTTCCAACCATCTCCATTTCATCACATTCACTGAAATGCTCAAACAATAAAACAATCATTCATCCATCTGTTTACCTAAGATACCCCAAGATTTACCCAATCTGTCTTTTAGACCAATATTCATAACGGGTTTGATTGAAAACATCAATATACAGTCGTGTAGATGTTTGCAATCAAATACGTTATGACTAGATGCTTGAGTACCAATCTAAGTGCTCGGTATTCGAATAACTTTCATGGTTTATCGAAATACATCGAAATGGTTTATCGACGTTGTGTAACATACAGACTTACGCCGATTGCTGAACAAAGGGGCTAATTACTACCACTGTATCTCCTCAATTTTAGGAAGCCCAGTAACCTGTAATCTTTCTGTATAGTGGCTGAGAATCCTCCTTGTCCAGCTTCCACGAGTGTATCCTTCAAACAACCCGGCAGCTGGATTGGTGATAATAAGTTGATAACGTAGACTTAGAAATTTTTCACTTAGCTTAGGGATAACTTCATAAATGTAAAAAAAGAATGGGTAATTTACGAATAACATTTTGTGTTTTACGTGTACGTAGAGGTACATTCTGATTTTTATAATCTGTTTCTTTTGTTTTAAAATCCTAATGGGCGCTCCACATTCACACGAGACGTTCACACAAGAATCTCCGGAGAATCTCAGCGAGAACTGTAGCGCGAACTTCTTTGGGTACACACTCTCACAAACTTCTCAAATAGTTCTCGCGCTCAATGACGATGACCCGCGCTACTAAGAAACATGCGAGTGTGGAGTCAATACACGTTCTCGCCTGTTCTCACGTTCTCGCGCTCCTTTGTCTCGCGCCAAAAAACCGACAAAAAGTGGAGAACAGCCCGAGAACAAGGCGAGAACGTGAGAAGAATACGCGAATCGCTTCCACATTCACGCTTCTCGCCTGTTTCACGCGTTCTCGCGAAGTTCTTGTGTGAATGTGGAGCGCCTATAAGATTTTAGATTTAGGCTTCGAAAATTTTCTTTTCTCTTCTCCTCTTTCTTTTTTTCCTTAGTTAAATTAGGTATCTACCTACCTGTTTATCGTTTCCCGGGCTATGTACACATCTGGCAAAATTTTGCCGTAAACTGCAAAATGTCTGTCTTTATTTATAAACAAGTTATTACCCCAGAAGCGCGGAACTTCGTGTCTCATCTGTAACGGGCGTGAAATTTTAATAATATCTTAGGTCTGGGATGATGCAGTATTTTATAAGCTAGGATGTTTTTACTCAAACTGAAAATGTTTCATCCGGTTCTTACCGGTTTAATTGGTATGCCATATACATATTTACTTACGCTAATGCCCCAAATTGAAGATCAAAGGGATCGATGGGATGCAGCAGTACCTAAAAGCAGTTGAAGTGACCAGATGCAAGGAAAAAGCCAATATAAAGTTTAATAGAGGAATTTAATTGACTTAACCGGCTGTAGACTATATAGGATGATGATGATAAAGAACTACAATATTCTTTATTTATTAGTAAACGGCACTCACAATCTCAGCATACGTGTAGGTACTCTATTCACCAAAAATATCCAACCTTTACACGCTATGCGCCTGGATATCTTAAATGCTGCGAATACTCTAAACTTCGCTTTATTTCGGTGCCACGTTAATTATTTAGATTTATTTCAGTGTTTGTTCGAAGATATTTTAGTAAGTTTTAGTGGAAAGGGCTGTACAATTCAAATATCTTCTGCCTAGGATTTTAATCATTCTGAATCATGCTCCGGACCGATTACCAACGGGAGTTTAGGTAGGTATGCGATCGCAAGGTATTTAGTAGTATAGTGACTTCCTCGAAATGGATCCAATAAATCAAAATTTCAAAGATATACGCGTTTCTTTGGCAAACAAAATCGAACCAAAATAACCAATGTCCAATAGAAAAACCTAATATAAGAAATAATGAACGAAAATTGTTATGAAGTTCTGCGATTTGCTTTAATGGTAGTAGCGTCGTAAATGTTTGTCACCGTTATTTTATTGGCTTTGTCTATTAAATACACAAACTATTATAATAAAATTCTTTGATCTGAGTACGTTGAATAAATCATCGCCGTTATGAAGTTTTAAAGTTTAGAAAACAAAATAAAAAAAACTATTTTTTGAATCAGCGGTAATACCACTGCTAGCGGCTTTTAGCGGCATTATGCTGAGACGGGGTCCTTTTTGGCCCCTTATGTAAATAGTTTTTACTTTATTTTTTATACATATTATTTTTATTTTTATATTGCTTCTATTTTATATTATGTGTTAGGTATGTGTTTATAACAAGTTAGTTAAAGTATATATTTATAACAAGTAAAGTTTAGATAACAAAGGTTTGTAAAACGCATAAATAAATGAATTTTATTCCTTTATTCTTTCTTTGAATCGTTGATTTTGATGGCACATCTAACTCAATTTTCGGCAAAGAGCGACTTAGTGATTTTTTGGCCTACAGCGACGAAATATTTGTTTTAGATGGAAATTTAGCACATGAATATTGGACTAAGTTATAATAAAAAAGACCGCAAACATTCAATGCCAAACGGAATGTTTAATCTATCTAAAACCTGCCCACTGACAGGTTTAAAGCAAGCTTATCGCTCGCCAGGCAAGAAACCCTTTCTGTAGATTTACGAGGAGAGACGTAGGTATAGTTTTTATTGAGTCGAATCCACAGAGCGTGGTCGAATCAGATTATTGTTATCGGGCATTCACAGAATTTTGGTGAGGTTAGAGTTAAGACGAATACTAGCGACAAAAACTAATGAGCGTTATTTTCAGCAGCTTTTTCTGAATACTGATGGACAAGACTCAAGTAATTGATGTGATGCATTGTACTAGTGCATTTCAGACTTTCCTTATAAATAATACTTACAATTTTTATAATTGGCTAATTGTAGGTTATAGGTAATACATATAGTTGTCATGATAGTGTATTATGAGAAACATCTAAATATATTTAACATTTATGACAAACATTTTCACTAGTAAAATAAATACCGATTTTGCACAAACTGCATCTAGCGATTTCCTGCGATAGCGGAAAATGCCATGCTCGGAGACTCTGTACAATATCGAAATAAGAAATCAGAATATTCACAAAATAACCAAGACAACAGACAAATCCACTGTTAGTAAACAAATAAATACAACTAATAGAGCACAGCTATACAGCCATTGTGGAATAAAGTGCTATACTCAAACAAATAATAGTCATCGATAACAAAGGAAATGTAAAGCAACAACAAAATAGGGAAAACAAACAGTAAATAACTCAATCTTACAAATTCGTGTCCAAACTTTCTGCGGGTCAACAAAAACACAATTCACTCTGAAACAAATCCAAAACAAACTGCAAATTGAATGTGAAAATCAGCCAATTATATTTGGTTTTCACCATTATTCTTCTGCCACATACATAATCGTAGATCGTGATGGTCAAAGCTAGGTAATATCATAAAATATAAATAAAGGTTATGAACTCATCTCCGAAAACACGCATTTAGAGTAAAATAAGTAATTGGCAAAAAAAAATATTTAATTCTGGGATTCTAGTTGGAATCAAAAAAGAAATTGTTTCTTATTGATTGATAGCAGTTAAATAAGTTTATTGGCCCACTACTTACCAATATCATCATCATCACGTATTACATTTTGTCACTCATTCTTTCTCTTTTTTTTGTTATATTTTTAAATATTTTTTTGTCCTCAATAAACTAGTTTATTTTATTTTTTTAGGGAAACTAACAGCTAGGTAAATATAATTACAAAAATAATAAGTAACTAACGGCTAATTAGAAGTTTCCACAAGTAATAACTAGTTGTAATAACTAAATAAGATGTTAGTATCAGTCGAATATTTAAAATTAAAGAATAGACGCGTTTGGTTAGTATAGAAAAAAAAGAGAAATAATTAACAGCCTGTCCAGATAGGGCGCTTTACGCGCGCTTTACGCGCGAGTGCCCTCGCGCGTTTCAATTTATATTGCGTCCAGATGCGGCGTTTTACGCGCGCTCCACTGTTCGCCCGAGTATTTTGACTCGCGCGTAGCACGCGCGTAGCACGCGCGAGTCGAGAGTCCAGCGCTTTACGCGCGTAAAGCGCCCTATCTGGACAGGCTGTAAGATTAAGTTACATTTTGTACATAATCAAAAAATAAATTACCTAACAAGCGTTTAAGACGTTTGGTTGAGGTATTAAATAAATCTATATCTACTTCATTGTTCTTGTCAATACATATGTTTGTCATTAAATCATTAAAGGATTTGCATGCCCTTAAGATAAACGAGTTCTGCCTATAGTTCGTCCTCACCAGTGGCTCATATAAAAGATTAGGCTTGCGAAGTGAACCAATGTTCGTGCGCAAACCTATCAGCTCCAACATCTCTGGACAGTCCACCGTTCCATTTGCTATGTTCATGAGAAAGCATAAGTCTGCAATGTTCCTACGTTCATTAACCCTTGGTTAACCTGGTGAAACCAAATCACTTAATTTACCCCATGGAGTCCATGGGACTCCTTGCATAAAAACCAACGATTTTGGTCATTATAAAAGCAAAACATGAACCAAATAATTTTCATTCTGCTTAGCAATATTATACTTATATACTTTGATATCAAATTTCGTTATTAGTTGGTTTGTTTTTTGGTGATAGTTAAAAAATCTAAAAGACAAAATATAAGTACACAAAATCAATGCTAACTTTGGATCGAAACTGTAATACAATAAATCATTATTTTAAACTGTTGCTTTCAAAAACTGTTCTAAAATATAATAAACTTTAAAATATTAACTAAAAAGAGGCTCTCTTTTATACAAAAAATTAATTCATACATGGTCCCCATGGGGTTCAGCGGAGTCTATGGGCACGATAATTATTTTAAAAGCGCGACTAGGTGCACGTACTCTTCACCTTGCATTTGGGCCGTTACTTCAGAAAGGTACTGGGACGCGCAAAAAAATAAACGCATTTATTATGTGCTTAAAGCAAAAAGAAACTTTGCGCGGAGTCCCTGGGACCTAACAGATAAATTAAGGGTTAAGGGGTAGGAAGTGAAATTTACGACAGCGTTCAGTATAATCTGATAAATAAATCTTTGCTCTAAACTGCAAGTAGCGAAAAAAACGTTTTTGAATACCTTCAATTCTGGAGTTATAGGTATCATAGCGCGGGTTCCAAACCTGCGAGGCGTACTCTAAGTGACTGCGAACGTACGCACAGTACAGAATCTTAAAGGTCTTAATACTGGTAAACTGGTGGTGTTGATGATGATGTTTAATACGTCAATCCATTTTATGATATTGAAATCCCGGGATTCAAATATCATCATCAACTCGTTTATTGAGGACATAAAATGAAAAAAAAAAATGAAAAAAAAGAGAAAGAATGAGCGACAAAATGTAATTTGTGATGATGATGATATTGGTAAGTAGTGGGCCAATAAACTTATTTAACTGCTATCAATTTACACTGTTTGTTCAAGACTACACAATGAACTGTACTTAGTTACTTACTTACTTACTTACTTACTTACTTACTTATCACTACATAGTATAAAACAAAGTCGCTTTCTCTGTCCCTATGTCCCTAAGTCCCTATTTCCCTATGTCCCTATGTCCCTATGTCCCTATGTCCCTATGTCCCTATGTCCCTATGTCCCTATGTCCCTATGTCCCTATGTCCCTATTTATGCTTAAATCTTTAAAACTACGCAACGGATTTTGATGGTTTTTTTTTAATAGATAGAGTGATTCAAGGGGAAGGTTTATACGTATTATAATAAAACCATGCGAAGCCGGGGCGGGTCGCTAGTACAAAATAAAACAGACTAGATTTTTAAAACAATTTAACTTTTATACACTGACTTCAATATTTTATAGAGCTTGAAGTCGGTTTACAGCTTTTTTAAATAATTTCAACGACTACGACACCTCTGCTTGTCAAGATCTACGCTTTACTTAACACTATTGAAGTTAAAATGATGGATTGCCCTTAAGGTAATCACGGAATTTAACTTAAAGTTAAATTTACGTGAAGGTAATCAATCATATTCGAACCACCTCAAATGTGATGATGTTACGTGACACAATTTATCTTTTGGGGCCGTTGGTTTCAAGTGAGTGCGAGCTTAATTTTTTTGTATGATTTTATTTTTAGCATTCTACAAGGAATAAAAGTAGGGGAAAAGTCATTTGTTACAAATCGGAAACAATTTTATACAAAACCCCTGATAAAAATAACTTTGAATTATGTGTATTTTGGAAGTCTTTGCGAAAATAATGATACTTAGCTTAAATAACGAAAATTACAAGCAAAGGAATAGAAAAATTACAACTAGTATTTACAATTTGAAACCATTGAGCTAACTGCAGACGGTTGCAAACAGTCTAAAGGTAGCTCAATTGATCCATGTCAATACCAGTCGGAAGCGTCCCCAAGACACTGGCTGCATTACCACGCTGTATGGCAACGCTGATAGCTTACATTTTATTTCCATCCATGTATAAATTTTATGCAATAAAGTGTGATATTATATTATTATCTATCAATAGTACCTCTTTTCAGTTACTTTATGACGTCTACGCCTTTGATCTAAATCACTGATCCAAACTAGTTTCAGTTCTATAACGATAACGGTTATTGTTATTTAGTTAGGAATTTTCAGAATAACAAAACTCATCGGCCATCGCAGTAAATAAGCTTTTAAAGCAAGATAACGCGTTATTGATGAAAATAAAATTGAACGACATAAAAGGTTAATGTAATTTAAATAATGTAAATAAAACAGTTTGCTATGATCTTGTTTGAATTGAAATGTGCAGGGGTTGACTTGTATATCCATAAGTTTACAAAGTAAAAACCTTTTAGTGTTTTTATTTATAGGTACATACTCGCGAAATAAAATACAGTTTAGAAATTATATACCTAGTTAATGCACTTTATATCGTTTAAATCTAAAACCTTGAAATCTGAAATTAAACTGAAATTAATTGTTGATAAATCTATATGCTGGCAGATGCTGGATGCGTCAAGCTGAAGACAGGGCGCTATGGCGCTCATTGGGGGAGGCCTATGTCCAGCAGTGGACTAATATAGGTTGATGATGATGAAATCTATACGCAGAAAAGGAGTTCTAAATAGTTCCAAGTTTAAGACTCATGGGCCTTTTATTCAAATGAAATAAAATAAATCCCCTAATTGAGAATCCTCGTGACATTTCCCTACTCCATCACCCTAGTTTTGTAACTTTTTATTGGCATCAAGAGAAAATCAGTCGGATGTAAAAACTCTCTGGGGTTTTTTTAAATTATAATTCCAAACTGCTTAAAATTCAAACGACCGACCGCGGAATTTCAACTGGACGGATATTCCTCTTCAAGTTTTAAAAGCCCCGTTTACATTACTAGCACTGGATCCAGTCACTGCTCTTCATATTCGTATAAAAAAAACAAATTCAATAAAAAAAAATACATGAGAAAGAAAGAAATAAAGTAAATAATAAACAAGAAAAGAGAATAGAATGAATATCTTACTCCTTACTATCTTACTTCTTACTATTATAATAAATGGGAAAGCCTGTGTGAATGTTTGTTATAAGTAATCTTTGTAACTTCTTAAGTTATTTAAATGAAATTTGGTATGTAGATAGTTTAGAACCTAGAATTTGACATAGACTATAAAAATTTGTAAATTTTAACCTCTCGGGGGGTTAAATAGGTTGGTAAAGTTTGTATGGATTTGTTTTTCCTAGATTCGATTCACTCAAAACTTGGTATAAATAAAGTCTGAAATAAATAATGAAACACGTGTTTTTTATTTTACAAGATAACTCCTAGAGGTTTTGTAATAAATTTCTGAAATTGTATGAAAAAAACTGTGGTTCGCGGGCGAAGCCGCGGGGCGCATCTAGTAATCAATATTTTGCAACTCAAACACATGAAAGAGAGAAAAATACTATAAAAAAGATAACAGTTTGCTTGAGTCATAGTAGGTACCTATGTGCTGACACACGAACACTTCGTACATAAAACGACCTCGCTGGCGTATTGCCTGAGAGGCAAGAGGTCGCGGGTTTGATTCCCGCTTCAATGAAATGTCTGCAAAAGACAATTCAATCCCTTTTACAATTTGTAGCTATTGGTTTCAGGTATTTTCTAAACGATGAATGTAACCATCCATCCAAAATTTCGCATTTATAATATTAGTAGATTCAGAAATGCAGATATTATAAAGCCAGTATTCAAGTCAGTTAATGTTTGTAACGGTCAGTGGCATTCCAGTGGCGCCAACTAATTCGCCTCGAGAACCATTCCAATTGGCCCAGGAATGCTCAGCGCGGCCCCTGTGGTTAGATTGTTCCGAATGAAGCATTGCTATAGAATGTAGCGAAATGTATTCCAATTCTGAATCGTTTAGCTTTCAAAGGCTGTATCTTGTTACTGGAATAACTATTGTATGTGGCATATAGGTAGAGCATCGTTTGGATTTCAAAGGCTGTATCTTGCTACTGAAATTAGGCAGATCTCATGTGACATAGGTTACCTTGATAGATAGAGGTATTTATATGGTTTTAGAATTTAGTAGGTACTAGCGACCCGCCCCAGCTTCGCACGGTTTTATTATACGTATAAATCTTCCTCTTGAATCACTCTATCTATTAAAAAAACCGCATCAAAATCAATTGCATAGTTTTAAAGATCTATGCATACAAAGGGACATAGGGACAGAGAAAGCGACTTTTTTATACTATGTAGTGATATGTACTTATTAGTGTTAGAGTTTATAGACTGAGGTGTCTCAGGACCATTCTTTGCGGCGTACGGGGAGGTCAATGTCCTGATGCGGATCTATGGGATGTTTAAAAAATGATGAGTCTGGGTATTTTTAGGGTTCCGTACCCAAAGTTATCGTTACGCTGCTACAAAATGTTGGAATAATCATCCACCACCCCTTAGAAATTCGAATACATTTTACAGTTCTAAAAACAATATAAAAAAAATTATACTAAATTTCCAATGTGATTCCCAGTAAAGTTGTCGATCCTAGCTTCTGTTTTTGTTTCTCTAATTTAATTATTTATATAAATTTTGAGTCCGTTCAAATAATTTTCGTTCATCACTTGTAAGTCTTATTATTTATGAATGCAATGTGTATTGTGTTGTACGATATAATTATGTAGGTATGTTAGCCATATATTATTCGTAAGTACCTAGTACCTACCTATATTGTAAAGAGTGCGTCATGGCCAGTGAGTGCCGCGCCCTAAGGTGACACGGAAGACCAGCGCTGCAGTTGCTCCCCGAGCTTCTGCAGCACACGCTGAGTGGCCACCCTTTTGGTTCCATGTATTCACTGTTTAATGTTTTAGTTATAGCTTATACTGTATATTTTTGAAAACCAAGTAAACATTTTCCATATTATCTTACCATAATACTAAGACTCCGATGTCCATCCTTTTGTTACCAGGGTGTTCGTATTCATATTCATTTTATTTAAATCAATTCAATTTATTCCATCGTAAGTATCAACAATACACTTGATTTCATTCTGAAAGCTTTTACAAACAGATAAATGAAGATTTAAAATGTCAAGGTGTATCTCATGAACCGTGATTGTTAGATACCTAGTTGAAATTATCACAGATGATGTAATGGTAATGATGATCTGCTGCCCCAGATACTCACCAGCATTCCAGTCAAGCGTCGCATCGGCCGGACGCAGATAATTTACTAAAAACCCGGAAAGCCTCGGTACCTCACGGACCTAAGGTCCTAGGATTCTAGGGTCTCGACTTCAAGAGAAATAAATGCGTAGGGTCAGTCAAGACCATAGACTTCGATTTTTTTTAATATCATATGCCTTTAGTCAAGACCTGCATATTTGCGTATGTTAGGATAAATAAATACTGTGTCTGCTCCAGTTACTACCGCCAGTGACTAACTCTAGTGACTGTCCGAGTGTGAATCGACATGTCAGCAAGATAGCTCTGCATAAGTAAATGAGTAATGCCACAGCGATTTGTCTGAGAAACTCAAGCTTGGCAGCGCAGGATACCGTTGCACAGAGCAGGGAGATATGGTAATAGATCGCGTGAACACAAAAACAGTCTGTATTGAGAAGTAAAAGTCTATATTGCTCACATCTGAACAAACACTTCTACATATTACCAAATTTCGCATAGAATATAATAAAATATATAATAAATATATTTGTCTCGAATCTTCTTAGTCGCTTAACTCTTCCAATTTTGGTTCTCTGTATATAATGTTCTAATAAGTATGTTCGCCAGTTTCTCCAACAGTTGTAGGCCGATTTTGATCATTAGTTTGGTGCTGTTTGCATAATTATCTCTCGGAATCATCATCATTATCATAATTATCATCAACTTTCATACTGATTTATTCACGAGGGATTACTATAAAAAATTATATCGCAAAACTTGAATAATCATTGTAAATCGGAAGTCGGTGATTAGTGTCTGAAAAAAAAAGCAAACAAGTTAAAGGTTTCTTGTTACATTAACTACATAAAAATTGAAGTGAACCTATGTCCTCGTCTCGCTTATAGATAGATACGATTTATAACGTGTCCAAAAGTCTTGTAAAGGAATGAAGCACTGCATTTATGTAATGTCATTACCCTCCTCCACCTCTATCACGAATGACAATGACTTTAATATTACCTCCGTTTACCGCAGTAACGTAAATCAAACATTGACTCATTCAACGTAATTTAAGTAGGTATAACCACGTAATACGTTATGTAAAGTAGGTAGGCACGTTAAAACGTAATACAGACATACGTTCACTCACGTCAATCAGTCACGTCGACAAGAGAAGCGATATTACAGAATGTTCGTAACGATAGGTATAGTCAGCATCATCTGCTTTTGGACACTCTGATATAGAATTGATCTGATGATGATGTCCTCCTAGCCGAATTTCGGCCGCGGTGGCCATTCTCAACTGAGATACAGAATAGATACTGGTACGGAGGCTGCATTTCGCGAAAACCATTTCTTAAAAAGCTACTCTTGCAGCGTCTCAGTAAAGTACAATACAGCGTGCAGAAGATTATATTTAAATATATCTATCTATTTATAATAATATAATCTATATAATCATCAATATAATATATAGATTTAACCATGATTCCATCTCTTTCCAGTGGAGTGGGAAAGGGATAGAGTCAGTCAAATCTATTTTCGTTAGAAAAAGTAGGAAACGACTGCTTTTCTCTGGCACGATCCTGAGCACGATTGTGTAGATTAGCTATTACTACCCTTTTCAATAATAACTGCTGTCATTTGTAGACCAGACTATAATGCCAAATAAAATAGAGCAAAACTATGTGTGAAAAAACTGGAGCACAGTGATAAGAAAGAAAGAAAGAAAGAAAGAAAGAAAAAATTTTATTTACCTTACGAACTACTACAAACTTAAACTAATCTATTTAATAAGCTCTACCTGATTACGATTTGTGCGTAGCAGAGCGCAAGGCAAACGTGGCTCCGCTCAGCATTGTGCTGGGTACACACACACTGGTGTATGCACCCAACGCTGGTTTTCAGCGGGAACCAACCTAGTCACGTCACGACCATCTGGAGGCGCAAAAATAAACACAAAAAGGTCCTACATATTTACATACTAGGTAACTTATACTGTAAAATTGAATGATTAATTTAAGACAATTTTCCTAACCATTATAAATTCAAAATATAAATACAAAGGCCTAAAATTATTACTAGATACTACTTATAATACTACAACACACTAACACTTTTAAATTTCCTTGTTTGAATACTATTTTAATTTAATATTGTTGGTCAGTATTTGTGGCTCGGTCCGTCAGTCCGACCGTAGTATGTAGCCGTTTAGCGGAAAAGATAGAATTTTAATTAGTTTTGTTTGATAAATGCTTGGTGAAAGGTAATTAACAAATAAGATTAGTAGTAAGATCTACAAGTAAGAGTAATAAATAAAGTTTTAACAAGTAGGTATAAAAATTCCGGGTGAAGTGACCCATTTATTACTATAGAAGGGATCGATCATTATCTTTTAGTCTTTCATCCTCCTTCTGAGCGCAAAGGAGGAACTGTTTTAGTTTTATTTTGAACGTATTGATATTTGTCATGTCCTTGATGGGTGGCGGAATATTATTCCAGCATTTAGTTGCTGTGTAACGCAAACTACCCCTGAAAGCAGCAGAGGAACTTTGAGGCGTTTCTAGAATTGGGCAACATTTTCTCTTTGTTCCTCCTTTCTTAAACCAAGTAAGTTTCTCATATAAATAAAAGGGCATGCCAAACTTAACGACCCCAAAAAGAAGGGTTGCTAAGTGAAGTTTTCGGCGAGCCTTCATTCTTAGGATGTAGTGTTGGTTCAAGAATGGGGTGACATGCTCTCGTGGGGATACAGTAAAACAAAACCTGGCGCAAGCATTTTGCACTCTCTGAATGAGACGCTGAGTACGTTTCAGAAGACGGGGACCGAAAACTGTATCAGAGTAGTTTAATTTGGACATGACTAGAGACTCTACCAGCTGTATTCGGAGTTCTTCGCTCAGATGTGATCTTATTTTATAAAGAACCTTTAAACGATAGAAACAATTTTGAACTGCCTCTGTAACATGTTTTTCAAATCTGAGGTCGGAATCCATAAGCAGCCCTAAATTTCGAGCCTCGTAAACACGAGCAATTGGCTCACCCATGATGAAAACATTTATGTTCTTTGGTATTTGCGTAAGCTTATGTCTTGAACCGAAGATTAGATACTTAGTTTTTAATGGGTTTAGAATAAGGCTGTTTTTTGTTGACCATTTAACAATATTATTAAGGTCTTCGGTCAGATTACTAATTGCGGTTTCTATATCATCGGGTTTAAATGATATGTATATTTGCACATCATCTGCGTCGGGCTATGAGAGTGATAGAATAGCTATCACTCTCATAGCCCGACAGGAGAACAGACTGGACTGAAGTCACCAATTAATAATTTTATAATTTCAGACTTGATGATGATGAATGATTGATATTGCTTATTAGCTGACGCTGACTGTACCAACTGGTTTTTACGGTGATGTCCACAAAGTGTTTTTACGGGTACTTTTATACGCTGATTTTTAGGTGTGTACCTAAAAAAATCACCCGTTCGTTAATTTCATTTTATGATGGTAATTTTTTTAATAGGACTTAATAATAGGTACCCATCTATGTATTCCCACTGAAAAAAAGTACAGTCAAACCACGTTTTCTCTTTAGCTTAATTATATTGCGCAACTCAGTTGAGACAATTGAACAAAGAACCTTGCTTATACGTCGTTCATCTTGTATTCGGGCCCTTGCACACCTCCTGTTTTGTTCCTCTCAAACCTCATCTTAGCGTTCCGTTCTATGATATAATACACTCATAACTTTTTACACGTTTAAAATAACGCAGTTCCTAGTTGTTATCCTTTATTCCTAGTAGTTATTGGTTCATGAATAGTAAAACAGTTTTTCTAGTAAATGACGAAGTCTTCTTCTGCTGCATTTTAGGTTGATTCACACAGAGACAGATGGAGACGAGTTTCTATTGAGACATGGCAGTGTATGTGAGAAATTGGTAGTCATAAAAATAGTTAATCTAGAAAAAAGCTCCGACGTAACATATGTACATAATAGTACAGTGGAATTGACAATCTCCTCCTTTTTAGAAAAAGTTTCAATAATAAAAAAAGATTTAATAAATAAAATAGGTTAAAACAAAAAAAAATACAATATCATTTGACCATGCTCTCATTAATATTTGTTGCTAACTTTTATACTTACATTTATATCCAACAAGAATGCTGCCTGGGATAGTACTTCCTCGGAAGAAGAATTTCACATAATCCCTGTTGCATATCGAAGCTGTAAGGCTGGAAAAACCCCCAAATATTAGGTCCTTACATATGAAATTGGCGTTTTTCGTACTGGCCACTTTAATCAAAAATTTCTCCTCTTTGGTAAGGAATTCCAAATTCAAATTTGTACAGCTATAGACTCATGTATTTGTGCTTCGATGATCGTCATTCATTTGTTTTTTTTCTTCTGTTTTTTTCTGTTTGCGTCACTCATTTTACAAAATGGAAAACTTAAAATATCGCATTATTTACGAGTACGAGTTCCGCCGTGGCACTAGTACTGCGGAAACAACTCGAAGGGTGAATGATGTGTATGATGTGTGTGCGGTCGTGTTGCAAAAGAAAACACAGTTCGTTTTTGGTTCCAACGTTTTCGTTCTGGAAATTTCGACTTGCAGAACAAGCCCCGTGGACGGCCTGAGACTCAAGTTGATAATGAAGAGTTGAAGGCTATTGTGGAAGCGGATCCATCGCAAACCACGTCCGAGTTAGCTGCAGGCTGCGGTGTTAGTGATAAAACTGTTTTAATTAACTTGAAGCAAATTGGGAAGATTAAAAAGCTTGAAAGGTGGGTACCTCACGAATTGACTGAAGCAAACCGGCAAACGCGCGTCGACTGCTGCGTTACATTACTAAACCGGCACAATAATGAAGGTATTTTAAACCGAATCATTACCTGTGATGAAAAATGGGTTCTTTACGATAATCGGAAGCGCTCAGCGCAATGGTTGGATCCTGGCCAGCCAGCCAAATCCTGCCCCAAGCGAAAATTAACCCCAAAAAAGTTACTTGTAAGCGTTTGGTGGACTAGTGCCGGTATTGTTCATTACAGTTTTCTCAAATCTGGCCAGACTATTACGGCTGATGTCTATTGTCAGCAATTGCAAACCATGATGGAAAAGCTAGCGGCTAAACAACCTAGGCTGGTCAATCGCTCCACGCCACTGCTGCTTCACGACAACGCTAGACCACACACTGCGCAACAGACGGCTACTAAATTAGAAGAGCTTCAATTGGAAAGTCTAAGACATCCTCCGTACTCCCCGGACCTTGCTCCAACAGATTACCATTTTTTTCGAAATTTGGATAACTTCTTGCAAGGGAAAAAATTCAACTCCGATGGGGCAGTCCAAATCGCCTTCAAAGATTTTATTGATTCCCGTCCGACTGGTTTTTTTAGTAAAGGGATCAATGAACTACCTATAAGATGGCAAAAGTGCATAGAAAATAATGGTTCATACTTTGATTAATTAAATATATTATATTAAAAAATATTCGACTTTTTGTTCCTCCCATACAAAACGCCAATTTCATATGTAAGGACCTAATATATTATTCTAACCCCTTTACAAAGTTTTATTAAAAAACACGCGTAGAGTATTTTTCGTAGATCCGTAGAGGACTTTGGAGTACCTCTACGAGCCCGCGTAGCAGCTACGCCGTGCTACGAAAATCGCTACGGATTATGATGCTACGAAACTTTGGTCTAGAAACTATTATAGCGACATATACTAGCGACCCGCTCCGGCTTCGCACGGTTTTATTATACGTATAAACCTTCCTCTTGAAACACTCTATCTATTGAAAAAACCGCATCAAAATCCGTTGCGTAGTTTTAAAGATTACAGCAGTCAAAGGGACATAGGGAAATAGGGACAGAAAAAGCGACTTTGTTTTATACTATGTAGTGATAGTTTAAAAAAAAGTCGCTTTTTCTGATTATGATTATAATTATGATACCTGGATAAAACCTGACCTTCAAGATACTTCTGATACTCATTCTTCATTCGTTAATTTATATTATAAATTAACGAATGAAGAAAATATACATTACGTAAATTTCATATTAATTTATCTTTCTATTCTCTTAGTTTGTATTTGAATATTTATATTTATTTCAGTTTGTATACATTATGATGAAAAATAATTTATTTTTCTAATTTTTAGAACAAAGGTGTTATGTACCGTCTGGAAAAGATTGGACGATGTTTTAAAGTTTGATTCAAAATAATTCTGCGAATAAAATATTCATGAACGGAACTTCGTTATAAATAACACGTTTTTTGTTTTGCTTGACACAGATGTTTCCTTTGTTGGCTGAAAAATGGTTGAATATAATTAATCTATGCGCGCTTTTTATACAAGAACAAAAAGCTACCAGTAAAACTACTATAAAGCTAAATATGTTCATTAAAAAGTTTTACCGTAAGAGCACGTTAAAAAACCACGTTTTAATATGTATGAATTCATAAGATAAGTAATAAAGTTTTTTTTATCTCCCCATCTCGGAAAGATTATTTTTGCTCTTCGATATCTGAGTGCAAAAGCCCTTTTTATCCTCTAGAAGTCTAGAGGTAAATTGAATTTAAAATATCGTGTGCACATATTATTCCTATTTCTGTGGTGTGCACTATAATTTAAAGTTAAGTTAAGTTTAACTTTAAACTTAACTTTACTTCTACCTCCATGGGGCCAAATTTATCATACAACCTTTTAATTTGCCATAAACTTGGATTCGGGCGCTTGTACACGCTAAGAAAAAAGCCGGGCCTACCCAAGAATTCGTGTCGTAACAAGAAAATAACTGTGTACACTGCTCTCAGCGGTGCACGAAAAAAATCTTATCTGCGCTAGACACGACGCGGCGAACGTTGTTGCGGAGCGGCGGGGGGCGGTGTAGTAGGGTTGAGCTAGCCCAGCCCAGCCAGGTAGTCCCAGATTAATAATATAGTACTAGTACAGATAGGAATCGGACCATAGACAGCCACGGACGCTAGTTTCAGTTCGTCGTATTTCGTCGTATTTTGTGGACGTCGCTAGTGTGCATTAGAAAACAAAAAAAAACAAAACAAAGTTCATTTCATTAATTCATTCTTGCTTCATTTATTATCATTCTTTTTTGCTTTGTAGTTAACATTTATATAAATAAACGAAACTCACACTGATTATCACACTTGTTATTACTTGCGCGCCCTAGGCCCGACTGACGACTGCACGAAAAAATTCGTGTCGTGTACACGTTTCGATTGGTCTTGTCTGCGGACGACACGAAAAGTTTACGTGTGTGGAACAGAAAAAAATCTTGTCGTCTACACGAAGAATTTGTCTTTTCTGCCGCAGGAACGGCAAATTTTCTTAGCGTGTACAAGCGCCCTAAACCTTCTTGGTGTATTTTTTTTCTTTCTAGTAGAAAAAGTAGTAAAATTGTTTCTATTCTTCAATTGTGATTTTTTTGTTAGTTTTATTTTATTATTTTTTATTTTAAATGATGAACAATCCACTCAGCAACATCTAGCTCCAAGCTAAGCAGAGTTTGTGGTATGTATGTATATATTGACTGATATACCTAAATCAATACATTACATTTTTATTTTATTCATTACAAGAGATATCTTAACTAACATACCTAGAAAATACTCAAAACACCCGTCACAAATATCTTCAGACCGTCCAAAATTATTTATCCCAAGGCGAAAATCGAACCCGCAACGTCCTGTTTCACATGCGGACCTTCGCCCGCGTCGCCACATGGTCGTCAAATCGATGCATTAGTCTTCAACGAATAAAAAACCCATTGGCAGACCCATCTCAGAATCATATAAAAGGTTACGCCTTTTATTTTCCATAAAATATCGTTTCAATTAAAATATTCGCATAAAAGGCATTTTTAAATCCGCAAAAGGGTATGTCAAATGAATATCAAAATATGGGGACGTATAAGCTTTCCAGAGGGTTTCCGTTTGAATGAACGATTTCTAAAAGCATGTTTTTTGAAGATCTTTTAAGTGAATTGCCTTTTACTTTCCCTTTTCATAACAGAATAAACTGGTCAAGTGTGTTTCAGTATAAACGTATTTACCTGTTTTACATAGGTAACATGCTTATTTAAGTAATTTCCTAATATTAATAATATTGACATAACAGTCCTAAAAGGTCCCTGTCTTGGCATTATGCCACTACAAGCCGCAGTAGTGGCTAAGTTTTATTGTCACTCTGAGTTTCAGTTTTTATCTAGAACCATACAAGCTTTGCTTAGTTTGGAGCTAGATGATGAAATCAGAAATCAATAACTTTAGTTCTTAAGGCCACAAAATAAGCACTTTTACAAGTTAAAGACGTAGTGTGAATGTCCAGCGAGATTTATTTGTTTATTTTAAGACTTTATCGGCGTTAAATGTATACCCATTTCAAGTTAGACTCCCTATTACTGATAGTGTCTGAACTAAGCCGCGGACAGACAGATGGGTTCCATGTTTACTACGGAACCCTTAAAATAATTTAAACCAATTCATATTATGTAACTAGCATCTGCCCGCGGCTACACACGCTTTGTTTCTATGGAAACGTCTCAAGGCTATTTCTGTACCATGGGAACTGATTTATGGGATAAAAAAGCTTATACATATATGATATTCCAGGGCTAGAATTAAGTTTATTCCTATTTTCAACCTAATCCGTTCATTACTTGGGGTGAAAAAGGAACAAACATCCATAAATTCATACAAACTTTGGCATTTATAATATTAGTAAGGATCGGAAAAGAAAAGTATTAAGAGAGTAGAGTCTGTCATATCACAAGAACAAACTTAATGCTTCAAAATAAAAACGCGTGGTCCTACGCTTCCATATTTTTATCTTCATAAATATTCATGTGAACGCGCTGGCCGCATTTGAACAGAAGATTGTAAACAAAGCGGCGCACATTTGATCTAAAATTCACTTTTTAGGATTGCCTTTCGGGATTTACCTATCGATGTATATCGAACGTAAAAAATACATTTCGTTGTGGTTCGATAAGGCAAGGGAAAACGCGTTAGGTTATTTACGGGAAAGCCCATTTTAGAAAACCATTGTCTAGGAATCCTTATTATTATTTAAAAAGCTGGCATTGTACTGTTATTTACTAAGTGCTTCTAGAGATTATGTTATCAAAATATGTTGATATCAAAAAGTACGAACACAACAAATTCATACAGTCAACTTCATTTTAGGAATACTGATGAAAAAGGGTTATTTTTATAGAGTTACAGAAAAAATTGAGCCGTTACTTCAACTCAATTGGAAACGAGAGTAGAATATTATAACGAATATTTTCGAGTCAGCCATTTTCTAAAAATATCGTTTTTGAATATAAATGTAAGGCAACAAAGCCAGCATAACAAAGAAACAAATACGGTCATCACGGTCATATTTGCTCAAAAATCAAATAAAACACCCACGATGCATCAATCTCAGTGTAGGGGTTTTAACTGATTAACCAACTCTACATGACAGGGGTGTATTCCAAGCCGATAACCTATAATATTAAAGTTATTTAAAAAATTATTAACTTTGTCTTAACAAACCAATAATTTGATAATAATAACCAATAATTTAATTTAATTGATAACCAATTTTAATCCTTAAAAATGGCATTATCTGGTCATATTAAAGGCAAATAAAAGCTAAAGGTTTTCAAAAAACTTTTTCATTTTTTTCACTATTTGCTATCTACGTGGTTATTTTTTTTCCTATCATGGTTTTTTACAATAAAGTAAGTCAGGAGCACTCACGATCGGTGAAGAATCTGGCAGCTATTATAACTTTTTCTTCTTGAATTATTCTTAAACTACTCAAGACTGATTCGCTATAAATATAATATACGTAAATTTATGGACACACAAGTTAAATCAAACATAAAATTTCAAAAATAATGGACATAACCGCTCAGCGAGCTATGCAAAGAGTTTCTCTGAAGGATATGATTCGTAAATAATACATCCGACAGAGAACCAAAGATTTCGACATAGCTCAAAGAATTAACAAGCTGAAGTGGCAGTGGGTCATGTCGCGAAGAATCGGCTTGAGTAACCGTATTCTTGAGTGAAGACCACGACTCACTGCTATCATGGAATATAGGACGCCATAGGTGGGATGACAATCTGCAAAGAGTGCAGGCATATGGATGCGGCAAGCTGAAGACGAGTGCTATGGCGCTTATGAGGGGAGGTGTATGTCCAGCTGTGGACTAATATAGGTTAATGATGAAGATGATGAATATGATGACGGTTTATAATGAAACTCTTGTGGAGTATCCCGGAGGTTAACCATACTTGATATGAAAACGTTCATCATTTTATTAGGTGCAACTTTCTGAACAAATTAAATCGAATTCTGCATTTGCAATGCCGCTTTTGAGTATATTGTATCCTTTGTTAAAAGTTCACTGCCATCCGGTGGATATTAGAGTAGTAAAACTGACACGTCCCAATTTATTTCACTGCTGAGGATAAAATTGACGACCAGTACGGTACATTATGGCATAGTATTATGGCAATAAATCCAATAAAATTTTAGCTTTAAGGTAAAAATCTACGTAAATAATTATCTGCCGAATAAACGTCTAAACTACCTCTATATAGGGTTATTGTTATGAAATAGTATGAACACTGAGACCACGCACGATGTCATCTACTATTTAAAAAAAAGCATTAAAATACGATCAAATCCTGCTTGCTTCTTTTCTAAGGTAAAAAGGTTTGAAAATAAATTATTGATGTAATGCAGCATCAACAGCGGAGTCCCTCAAACGGAGAAAATACGGTAATCTTGGCCGAGGTTATGCCTGTTTGAGCATGGTGGAAACCCTAGGTCCTTTGGGTCCTGGGGCACACTTAATTAATAAAGATCTCACCAAACTTCTCATAGAGTCCACAGGTGATCGGAATGCTGTCTTTTATTTCAGTTAACGAATTAGTTTTGCTATTCTACGTGGCAATGCTGCCGGCATTCTTTGCCCTCTAGTGACGGCTTAGATTTTTAGGAGCTTGTTTATTGTAAATAGGTAGGTATATATTTACTGTAATTAGTCGTTTTTTTATTGTTTCAATCCATAAAAATAAATGTCTACGATGTTTATTTAATTCGTTTGACAATATCACTGATATCTTTAGTGTAGCATGGACAGGGTTTGATATTGTTACTCTCCATAAGATGAGTTTTCATTTTGTCCGGTTGCTATTACGGGAGTGTATTGAGTAGGCGATGGATACAGCCATTCAACGAGGCATTGTGAAGGAATTCACAAGACCCCAGCGTTATAAGGGATAGACATAGAACCTATAAGAATACGTATGTATCCGCGTGGGGGTGTTATTCACTTGGAAAGAACTGTCTTCGTAGATTCCTCTTTTCAAGAGACTTTTCAATTGAGGATGTTCTCAATTGATTTGTTTTTAATATATGAGTTTAACATTGTTTTTGGGAGGCTTAATATTAATGATTGTTTTATTTGAGCGCTGGTGAAAATTTTTGTTTCAAAATGATTCCGAGGTGTTGATGTGACGAGTTTTCGAGATTTAACAATACCTTACAATTACGTGATATTTTAAAATTGTACGGATAATTTGATATATTTTTTTTTACAAATACCTTCTATTGTAGAAAAAAATCATATCAAATTATCCTAGGTCGCGTCAAGTAAAAAGAACGCTGGAAGAAAGTGGAAGGGGTATGTTCGCGCATGGGTACACTCGCGTACTATGCCAATTTGCTGTGCCTATTTTTAACTAATATTTCACTCGCGGCTTGGTGTTGGTTATTAGAAAATAATATTAGATAAAATTGAAAACAAGTTCGATTCAGTTTAGAATGTTTAATCTAATTACAAAAAAATAATGTAATGTAGCAACTCCATCCATTAAGTAGTCTTGGGTGACGTGAAACCAGATGAGGACGCGGGATTGATACTGGAGGTTGCTATTTCATCATCGTCGCTGTCGTCACTTGAGCTTTCATCATTATTTGAGTCAGAATCATCATCCCCTACACGAATAATAAATGTTTCTGTCATCATATCTACCAGATGATCGCTTTTACAGTAATCGGTCTCTAGAGGTATTTCCTTTACCTTTGTGCATAATTTCCAAAAACCATTAAAATGTAAAACCATTTCGTAAACTTTTGTGCGCGATGGTATTTTGACAAGAAACGTGACGTGTGATAGCAAATGTCAACTGACGAACCAATAGCGCACCGGCAAGCATGCGGCGCATGACCCTTCCACCCCGCGACCCACCGCCTACCTCCAAATAGACCCATAAATCGCCTTCTGCGCAGCTTGACCGCCAGCGTTCTTCTTACATGACGCGAACTATTACACGTGTTATCAGATCATTATGGTTGGATCATAAGGTTCTCTACCTTTCAAAATAAGATTTATTTTTAATCAACAATCTCTTAGGTTTACCTGTAGGTACCTACCGATTAAGCAGAAATAGCAAATATTTTTTTTATTAAACAAATATGCAGAAAAAGTGGAATAAGACACAATTCATTAATATTTCACTGTTTTTCTATATCAATAGAAAAAATAATTGTGGTTTTCATTTATTTTCATCATCATCATCATCATCACCAGCCTATAATAGTCCACTGCTGGACATAGGCCTCTCCTAATGAGCGCCATATATGGCATCATTATGTGGGGGTCATTTATTTTAATTTTCGTTAATTCAATGAATGCTATTTGCAAAACAACCACAATAATTTATAGCTAAGTACACAATTATCTGTCTCATTCTGCTGGCTCTCAATAGGTTTTGGGTAAAAAAAAATATATTTGATTTCAAGCAAACAAAAATCACTGAGCCATGGTTTTTTGTTGTCATGCAACATACGCAACATACGCAAACTTACCTACACTTACTACTTAAAAAAATATCTTCTTTGATTTTTTTTATCCCAAGTATATAAAAGTGTTTATGTTTAAAACAATTAATTTTTTTTACAATCTCACCTGATGGTAAGTGACGACGTGGCCGAAGATGTATCACGAAAGTCTAGAAGACACCTATTCACTCTCGTCTTGAAGAGACTCGGGTTGTAGTTGTAATTATTTATGTAGTAGTAATTCTGTGTGATTGTAGTAACCTAGACATATTTTATCTATCACAGTAAAACGTTCGGGCGCCAAGCGTAAAATAATCAAATTTGCCCTACTTCTTAACATTCCAATAACTCAAAATGACTAATTCGTCTGCTGTTATAAATTTACTACTTTAGATAAACCCAGGTGCCAGACGTGCCAAGAAGTAAATTAGGTTAATGATCTTCCATACACATGACATGTTCACAAAATTGCCTTTTATGCTAAATTCTTCTAGCATATAATCGTAGCTTTCTAACTAGCTGGTTTTAGCTGTTATTTCGCAACCTTTTCACGTCTTTCAGCTACTTTCAGCGTATGAAAAGCGCGAAGCTCCCAGTAATATACGCGACAATGTGAGCTCGACCTAGTGACCTACTAAATACAGCTCAATTTACGTGTATTCACGCACTGTCACCTTACCAATTTTATTTTTGTCATGTTTCAGTGTATATTTTTTGAGTGTTGTTGCAAAGAGCGGTTTAGGGTTTCGTATAAAGGTTGCCATACCGGCTCTTCTTACAAAACATTTTTCTCTTTACTTTTGTAGATCCGATAGATGCTGTTATATATTTTTTTATTCAGGTAGAAAACATACTATATTTTTGTTAGAAGTGAGAGTAGACAAGAGTTCTCATCTGGTTAAATAAACATACTAACAAGTAGTAGCTAAATTATACGTAATATTCAAAAAACATTGCATCTATACATAAACGTTTAATTAGCTAGGTAAAGAATTTTTCCCCGGGGGTTATTCGCGGATTTTTACTATTTTTTAATATCGGTAGGTAATTTTGCCCTAAAGGTTATTAAAATATATTGTTTACAATATTACCGACGACTTTAAAGAGACAACAGCTTTATTGTCATCGTAAACAAATGCACAACTGGTATTTAGGACTTTGACCAATATCTGACCCGCACTTTAGATAGAAACTATCGTTTTGGACTCAAAGTGTACGAATGTTTCTAACCGGACAGTTTTAAAAACGCGCGTTGACAAAGCGCGCGCTTCAAACACCTAATGTGTAATGTCTTTGTTCTTATACCACTATCATCTTTCGTTGGTGTAAAGAAAGATTTTAGTTATAATATCGTCATTATAGTTGTATTATTATTATTTCCAGGTCCGAATGAGGAGCTACTCGAGAAGAACCTCACAGATGTCCGGCAAGAGATGTCGGACAGAATACGGGATATCGTCGTCACAAATATGACTGTTTTTGAGGTACGCTTCAGCTATTGGGCTCTAGACAGACGAACCGCATTTTCATTGCATCCAACCGCAAATTGCAGTTCAGATGCAGTTGACATGACTGCAATAGAACTGCAAACCAAACGCGCAGTACGATTGCAGTTCAATTGCAGTCGGCATGCAGTCGTGTGAACTGCATATCGACTGCATTCAAACTGCATCCGAACTGCACCATACACATATACATACGTGCGGGGGACGGAGCGTTAAAGTAGTGCGGGCGGGTGGGTATAATGCTAAGGTGCAGTTCTATTGCAGTCGTATCAACTGCATTCAAAATGCAATTTGCGGTTGGATTGCAGTTGAAATGTGGTCCGTCTGTCTAGAGCCTTTAAATTGTAAGGTATTTTTAGGACCTGCGCACACCGCGATTTTTTTTCCACATAATATTTTTTTTACAATTCTGTATTATTGGCTCGTACAATGACCACACACTTTCTCTCGCTCGTTCATCAGTTAGTATCTAGTAGGTATACATTACAAGCTCTGTTTTACTTGGGGTTAGATGATCAGATTTCCCGCGAAATTTATTAATATATTTTGGGGCAGTGGTGTAAAAATGATTTCAATAATTTTAAATGAAAAATATTAATGATAATTTATGTCTACTTATGTAATGTTTCAGTCATCTCGACCATCACAAGCTTTGCTGAGGTTGAAGCTTGATAATACTCGGTATATTTTCCAGCATTATTTATTTTTATTATTATCTTTCGCAGGATCCACAATTCGACCTTCTAAATTACTTAGAAAAGGACCTAATGGAGTATGAGAACAACTGCCTGGAGGTATTAAAAAACCTGAACAATAATGACGTCCGGAAGAAAACATGGTCGTTCTTCAATTCTATGTTTTACGCCGGCACCATTTACACAACTATAGGTAAGAAAATATTTATTGGCTACCTTAGTGGCATATCGGGTGGGCATCCTGCGATGTAGAAGATTGCGGGTTCGATTTCCGCTGTTTGCAAGATTTGCAAATATTTGTTTCGGGTGTTTTCATTCAGTAGTTTCATTTTATCTATTTTAAGAAGAGATACGAAAACAGAGTTTGGTTGCCACCAATAGTAAGTTCGTATCTCTTCCTAAACTAGACAAAATAAAACTACTACAGATGCATTAAAAAATGCTAAATACGAAAACAGAGTTTGGTTACCACCAAGAGTAAGTTCGTATCTCTTCCTAAACTAGACAAAATAAAACTACAGATGCATTAAAAAATGCTTATACGCAAGCAAAGCTTGGTTACCTTACCACCAAGAGTAACTTCGTATCTCTTCCTAAACTAGACAAATACGAAAACAGAGTTTGGTTGCCTCCAAGAGTAACTTCGTATCTCTTCCTAAACTAGACAAAATAAAAATACTACAGATGCATCAAAAAATGCTTATGAAAGTTTTAACAAACGGAACGTGTGAATTTTGGAAATTCCTTTGTGGTGGCGCTAGTTTAGCTCCTGTTTGCCCCTTAATAGGTACTCCTTTGCTATTCAAATCAACTAAGCTAAACACAATCTCCTCTAATCCCTATTACAATTTCGTGTAGTTGCATTGGTGTACGAAGCTCCGTTTAATTAATACAGTTACTTATCAAGACTTAGTTGCATTTATGTTACTACCTAATATCCACTTTGGTACAGTTGGAGACAGACGCGTTGACTGTAAAATTCGGGCTACTTTGTATTCCAATTTAATTAATTTCGCTTCTATGTAGAAGAGATCGATAAACATTTAGCAAAATGTTTCAAGGCTATGTATGTTGTAGGCAAATGTCCCATGGTAACTGATTTATGGGAAGAAAAGCAGCTTTTTTATTCCAGGGCTAGAACTACGTCTTTTCCAAATTTCAGCCCGATCTGTTCAGTAGTTTTACGTGAGAGAGTAAGAAACATCCATACAAACTTTCGCGTTTATAAAATTACTAAGGATGTTCCAGTTTTACAGTTTCAAGGGTATTCGTGTTTTTATTGTACTGAATTGAAACCTCCTTAGCCGGTCCAATACGGTGAATAATTATCCAAGACATAGGTTTATCGTCTTTGGTACAAAATATCTCTAAGTTCAAAAAGTTAGAGCTGTTTTTACTATCTTAACAGGAAATGGCAGAAAAATCTTACTACTAACTTCATCATCATCATCATCAAGCTATATTAGTCCACAGCTGGACATAGGCCGCCCCCAATGAGCGCTACTAACTCATGTAGACATTTTTCTGTCTTTGAAATTTCATAGAAATTAGCAAAAGAACATAGGCACCAAAACTTGTAAATCAAAATTTAATGTAATGAAATTCAAATCAAACACAAATTACAATCAACGACGATTTGAGCAGCCACAATCAATATTGTTAAATCTTAATTCTTAATTCAAGCCTGTAAATTGGATGGCGTAAAAACTAACCTTTTGTCTCCACTTAGGCCATAAATGTAGAAAGCTACAATGAGTCGACTGAGGAACCTAGCAAAAGGAATTTTCCTTTTCAGGCTTTATAATATTACACTGCGATTAACACTGCTACCGCCAAAGATGGTTAGTTTGACATGACCCCCCATTTTCGGAGAATGCATGTGCAGCTTAACGTATGTGTGATGAGGGGTCGATTGAAGCTTTTGCCAATAACACTGGCGTGCTCGAGTGTACCTTGTTAGCAGGTGCACTAATAGCCATAACGAGGAATGCAAGCCCTAATGGACTCTCAAACTCAGAATATTCAAGATGTTTAACAATTTCTAAAAGAAGGAAGCTCTTTGTGTTTCCATTGATCAAACAATTATCTCTGAGGGGATATTCTTTACTCCTTTTTTGCAATTAGATTCTTGTCTACTTAATTCTTTGAATTGGATGAGATAGTCGTGGTGCTTTGCAAATAGTTAGATTAAATAAACTTGGAGATAATCGTACAGCTCAAAGAATTAGCAAGTTGAAGTGGCAGTGGGCCGGCCATATCGCGCGAAGAACCGACAACCGTTGGGGTAAACGTGTTCTTGAGTGGAGACCGCGACTCGGCAAACGTAGTGTAGGACGCCCTCCGGCCAGTTGGGATGACGATCTGCGAAGGACTGCTGGCAGATGCTGGATGCGGCAAGCTGAAGACAGGGCGCTATGGCGCTCATTAGGGGAGGCCTATGTCCAGCAGTGGACTAATATAGGCTGATGATGATGATGATGATGAATCGTACAGAGGCTTTTAAAAATCAATAGGAAAAAAGCTTAGTAACCCGACGTGGATATGAAAGGAAAGTTTTTCTGCCAATTTCATAGCCATTGACCGAATAGAAATGACTGACAGATTGTCTATCACATCCCTCGAGCGCCACGAGCGAACCAATCGAAATAAAATGGACTTACAAATAAAACAATCACAGAGGGATTTTTCTGTAACAACAGCATCAAAGCCAAACAAACCCGGTGCCTGTGATATAGAAAATAGCAAGCGGGCGTGTGCAACAAAATACATTGCTGCAATTTTAACACCAGGCGTTGACAACTTGACATCGCGCTCCTGTTTTACTAACTTTATTACGAGCAACATGTTAAATCTTTTGCTTTGTTTCTGCAGTCAGCGCTAACACTACGCTTACTAAATTTATATTTACCTTCGTTAGACTGAATGTGGAAAATAATTTTGAAGTTATTGTGTTTGTTTATGTTACAAAGAAACTTTGTTATACGATGCGAACCATTTATATCGGCGTTTCAGAGCCTTTTATTGTGTAGCGAGCAAACGATTTGTTTTGCATCTTTCTTTGAGGATTAAAATAACGACGTCGCTGCAAAATAAAATCATGTACAAAGAGTAAATAAAGCTAAACTTTTATCCCAATAGAATATGATTTGGCGACGAAATTTGAAATTGTAATAAATTATGATTATTTTCAAGCTAAATTATACAGTAAAATAATTATAAATATAATTATAGTAATACATCTTTGACATCATTGGTTTATTTTCAAATTATATGCTTAGTTTACGTCCGTTGATGTCTAACTCATCCATATACATACGTAGGTACTTTCTGTAATTATATTGCCAATCTGTACTTTGCGGATGTCAAATTAAACTGGTCGTATTCACATATACGCGGTGTACACAGCAAACAGTGGACCGGTATGAATTTAGCTGTTAGTCTAATTTTGGCCCAGCGCCCGGCGCGCTCGGCCCTCGCCTCACTCCTGTCGCAAACACTCTCATATTTATTTCGGAAATTCTTATAATTCAGTGCTGTTATAATAAAACCAAAGACAGTTCCAGAAAATTGCTTACACCGTCAATATGGTTCACGGAGTGATGCTTTGTCTGCGAAAATGCTACGACGGACAAGGCGAAAATAGATTCTTTTATTAGACGTTTCGCTCTGACCCCGATACAAAAGGAGTTTCGGCGCAACGGAAGGTAAGTTAACATTCCATCAGCGCTCATCAATGCTGGCTCAATTTATTTACGTCTTGATTGGCAATCGATTTATCAATCGCTGCCAAATATACCTTATCCCAAAGTTCAATTCCCTTAGTTTTTGCAAGGTTGTTTTAGTAAAAGGACGTGTTTTGTTTTCAGCTTGCTCAGTTGTAAAATCGGGCATGAGTGGTGAAGGAAACGAGGAGAACACTTGCTCCTTGACCCTCAAAATTCCTTCCATTAGAGCCGACTCTGAAACACAGACTTCGGGCCTGTTAGTTACGAAAGCACCTGATGATACAATGGAAACTGATCAAAACATGTCTTTGAGGAAGAGACGGAATTTATCGAAGAACAGAGGGCAAGCAGCTAGGCAGAGAGAAAAAACACCCGAGCCAAGTAGAACTCCAATACCACACGAAGATACACCAACATCTGAAGACGAAGATAATAGTCCACCTCGCAACTCAAGAGAAATCGAAGCTGATGACATGTATAAAGAAATGAGAAGATTGGTGCAAGAAAAAACAGGCACTAAGGATCCCGTCTACGATATAGACACTCAAGAGATACTTGAAGCAAGAGTTACGGCGGCGGTCGAAAGGAGGCGTAGGAGTATTTCTCCTTTTGCTGTTTTAGACAAAGAAGAGATAAATAGACTGGAGAGGAAAGGCAGCTTCATTGATCCCACGAACAAACTCCTAAGTACAAGCTATAATCTCAGTCCAAAAGATGTAGATACAAATCGTCGAGGCTCATTGGTGCTTGAAACGCCACCTTTAAAAGAAAATAAGAATACCCTTTCACCGTCTTCATCGGGAACTGCATCACCAAAAGACAATGTTTTTCCATATCCGATGCCATCGACGCCTAAAAAACAGGAACCTATGGTTTATGCAGATGAGAAGAAATCAGAAGATGATAAGTCAAGAATAGTCAAGACTCCGTCTAAGAAGGAGGAAGAAGTATTTACATTTGATGATAAGGATACAAAACCAGCGTTAAAGGCAGCTCTAAAGCAACCTGAATCCACCCCAGGAACACCCGGTGAAATAGTCACGAGAGTTATACAAGTTGAAAGAACCCCTAGCAGAAAACTTCTTTCAGCTGAGAAAAAACCAACAGTTGAAATAAGAGAAAGAATCGTCAGGACTCCAAGTAGAAAAATGTCGGTAACTCAAACAAATATTCCCAAACTAGCAAAACCAAAAGAGGAACAGCAGAAAGTTGCACCAGTGAAACCGGCAAGAAGCAAATCAGCCACAAGACTAGGGGTCAGTTTTTACATTAAAATAATTTTGTTACTAGTAGTGGCTTTGTTAATAGCAATATTTTTACTTCTCACATAGTAATGAGATGATAATTTTATTACATACGATAATTGTGTTGTAGAAAAGAGATTACTAATATGTAATAATAAAATTTACAGAATAAGACTAGTGAGAGTGAGATGAGTGAAGACCAAGCTTACCAACAAGCAGCCAATGCTGCAGCAAAGCGTAAAGTAGCTCCTACACCACGAAGATTCCAAAGGAACAGATCTCCTAGAGCTAATCGATCCCAATCTGTTAATCGACCACCAGCTGAGGTAGTCAAGGTAATAGATAGAACTGGAACAGGTATGAGCCAAACAAGTAAAGAGATCATAGAGTTAATGGCAAAAGCCAGAGCTAGGAGTCTGTCGATTCCAAAAGATGATCCACGGCTTCCTGTAGAATATAAAAGACATGGCAGAGAATTGAAAACTCCGAATAAGACCCCTGTGAACATGAGACAAAGCAGAGGTATATCGTGCCCTAAAACAATTCAAATTATTTCTAACAAGGAAATACTATCCGGATTAGCCAGCAAGAAGATCAGTGTAGCAACTGAAATTGCGGTAAAAGATAGGGAACAACATAGCCGACAGAGTTCAGGGTACGTGGATGCTAGCCAGTCAGAAATGACCTCTAGTTGCTACTCTTCTTCGCCAAGTGAAAACGAATACGAATTTGATTTATCCGAACGAACTGCGGAATTGACTCGAAAACTGAACATTTTGAGTCAAGAAGTCGATCAGAGAGAGGCGTATAAGTCTATTTTCAAACCAGATAAGACTAATGGGTTTAAACCTGAGTCAGTCGATAAGTCGGTACTACGAAAAAGGTCATTGGCTTCAAAATCAGCGAAGAAAGAAATCAAAACAAAAGGAGAAACAAAGGAAACGGAAGATAAATCCGAAGCAAAGGTTGAAAACAAAAAACAAGTCACAAGATCGCGTATAAGATTCATAGCTAATTGGCAGCAATTCAAACAAGAACAAAATTTAGAGTACACCCGAATTAAACTGCTCCGAAACAGATGCGTTTGTGATTTGTTGTTATTGGTTATAATGTGCGGGTTGGGTGGCATGATGTTCAAAACATTGGAAGGGTCTTTTGAAAACGCTTATAAATGCGGAACTAGGAACGTGAAGCGAGATTTCATAGAAAGTTTGTGGAGAGGAAGCCATTATTTACGTGAAGAGGACTGGAAATCTATGGCAAGGAAGAAGTTGTATGAATTCGAGGATCAGCTTCATAATGCACATGAAGCAGGCGTGACTTCATATAGCGGTCAGAGATCTTGGAATTTTATGAACTCTTTTGTCTATTGTATGACGTTGGTGACTACTATCGGTAAGGTTCTGGACGTATTCGGCTCCAAACAAATTACTTTTCTTTTGTTAGCTAGGAATGGTTGTGTCCCCCCTTTGGTCGTACGTTTTTGCCTATGTCCTATTTCAAACCCCCATAAATTAACATTCAAAATAAAATGATATACCGAATCCTGGTTTTCTTTACTACCAATAACTTACCCGGTACATATATTTTATTCTTATTTAACTTTGGTTCACTTATTTCCAGGTTACGGTCACATAGCTCCGAAGACCACTGCTGGGCGAGTAGCAACAATAGTCTACGCGATCATCGGCATTCCCCTCTTCCTAATCGTGTTGGCTGATTTTGGCAAACTCTTCACTAGGGTCATCAAGTTCTTCTGGGCTTTCATAAGGAGGTTCTACTATACCAGAAGTTGCAAGAGAGTAAGACGGACGAAGAATGAAACTGTTCAGGTAAATACAAGCGACAGTTTTTTATTCAGAGGTCGGCAACTTGCGGTTCTTTGGATGTTAAGTTGCAGCTCTCCAGTTTAATACGCAGCAACTTATAAATATATTAATTTATTATTAAAACCAAAGATGGAACATAGTCATATTAGAAGCTTTGATTAAAATCATTAAACATATGTTTTTATTTTTCTTTTGCACATTTCAATCGATGAGCAAGTTCCATGTCATGCAGAGAGGTAATTAACTTCATTTAAAAGATACGAGCCTAATATCTCAATTAAATCTATGCAACTGTTGACACGATAACTTCAGCACAGCTATGAGGTCAAATTGTACCATTTGGAATTGGTGCTCGTTATACATAATATTTGATTACTTACATTTAGACTTGAGTAAGGTTTGACTGTTAGTTATCAAAAAAATACTTACTGTAACATTGAAACAAAAGAATGTGATTCAGTAAAAATTTCCAGTTTTAATGAGCCACATTTTGTTAATTGATAGATAGACTTTTCATTGGAAACACACACAAACAGCACAGGAAAATTAACAAAAGAGAACGAAAAAAAACAAAATTGAATGGAATTGATGTAACATATTCTGACTCTTCTGTCACCTTTTGTCTCAAAAGGTTGCCGACCTCAGTATCAAAAATTGATTATTGTCTAGGTACCATGTTTATTCATCACTTACAAACAAAACTATGGTAGGAATACAAGAATGGATAATAACATATTATTATTACGTTATAACCCGACCTTACACAGTCCTACTAATATTATAAACGCGAAAGTTTGTAAGTATGGATGGATGGATAGCTGTTTGCTACTCTATCACGCAAAAACTACTGAACGGATCTGAATGAAATTAGGCACAGAGATAGAATATAGTCTGGAATAACACATAGGCATAAATATTTTATCCCGGAATTCCCACGGGAACGGGCATTACGCGGGTGAAACCGCAAGGCGATGCCAGTTTAATAATATTATTACGATAATTTCAAACTACGTTTGCGGTTTTGCTAACGTGGTTTCCTTTTACCGGATCAGACGATGTTGGCTTTGAAAAGCATTTAATGCTTTTAACCAAATTGCCTCAGTGTTGAATTTCCGTATGAATTTGTGAATTTAGCTGGGCCTCCTGAAACACGGCGTTTAATTTGCATTAATTATTTCTATATATTATGTTGTAAGTTGAATAGTCGTTTATTTGCTTATGTCGGGGGCTGATCTACTTAGTTTTTGTTTTACTTATTACCTTAAGAGCTAATTATAATTACGAAGGCGTTTGTAACAGTGATCAAGATCAACAGCCGTCGTAATTTAATCGGAAAGTTATGTAAAATGAAAACCTTTGAATTTCGATGTTTAAATTACTTATTACTTTTCATTCCTTTTTATTACGAAGCTAAGCCAAAAGAAATACAGCTGAAATAGAGTTATCCCGTGTGTTAAAAACGCTGCAAATGGGTGTTCGTATAAATAAATAAATATGGTGGAAATTCCCAAATCATCATCCAGCCCCAAGCTAAGCAGAGCTTGTGTTATGGGTACTAGATGACCGATATACTTAATGCTTTACATTACATAGATAAATAAATTAGTATCATACATATTAAACATCCACAACCCCTGAAAAAATATTTGCAGATCGTACAAAAAATTGTCCCAAGGCGGGAGTCGAACCCGCAATCATGCACAGGCGGACCTTCGGCCGCCGCGCCATATCGGTAGTCAAAATACATATCTATCAATAGAAGGCAAAAGGCTCATCTTAAGGGTTAAAGATTATCGTGTAAATAGGTTCTTGTACCTACTCGTGTCTATGTATCTAATAAACTCAGTATAATATATCTTACTTCTTACTATTATAACTAATATTAGACGATACGTTACATAACTAGTTTACAATAAACATACAATGTAAAATAGGTAAAGTAGGTACACGGAGAGACTCCGGCACAGATAAAGTCGAAGTGCCCCTGGCATATGGAGCAGATAGCTCCATCCCTGAACTCCGCATTGCATTGCAACAACTCTTGCATTTAAATATACCGAAAAAGCGGGCCTCGAGAAAGATAAGTTACGTTGGCGAGACGTCGTCTACGGACTGACTGTATTAAATGAACAGTGGGAACTAAGCAGCTCATCCGTAAGCTAAGCAGGAGGAATTTAAGACATAATAATAAATACAAACATTTTTTATTCCAGGAGGTGATGAAAGGTTTAAACTCCTTCTACGAAGTCGTTCGGCGACCGTCACAGGTTTTCACTGATGAGGAAAACCAGCCACCAAGCCTCGACAGAAAACCCAGCCTTCTTCCACCCCCCCTACCTCCAAAGCCAGGCCAAACCAAGGATCCCGAGAACATTACAGAACCCGACACCCCAGCCCCATCAGTCTTCGAAATCGACGACGAGTTCAACTTACCAATATCTGTCGCTGTAATCATCCTATTGTTATACATTATAGTCGGTGCAGTAGTTTACAACCTTTGGGAGTCTTGGGACTTCTTTGAATCATTCTACTTCGTTTTCATATCAATGTCCACTATAGGTCTTGGAGACTTAGTCCCTGATCATCCTATGTTCATGATGGCATCTATTTTGTATTTAGTTTTCGGTTTAGCGCTAACTTCTATGTGTATCAACGTGGTTCAAGTTAAGTTGTCTGATACATTTAAGCAGGCGAGCGCTAAAATAGGTGCTACTATAGGCTTGAAGGTGGCAGAGGAAGATGGTAGCTTAGTTCCAATGACACCGACGGAGATTGTTCCAGTGCATAAAGGAAAGAATGAGAAAAGTAAAGAAGCAATTGAGAGTGAAACTAAAACTGATAATTTAAGCTAACTTGAAGTAGGTATAATATAACTTAAGGGTGTGCCCAATTTTATGCTTCGAAATCGTTATTTATCTCAGAATCTATGAATGTAAATAATCTGATAGTTGGGGAAATGATATTTCAAACTTTTATCTTGGATTATATGTTTAAAAACACGATTGATGAAAGTTTTGTTGATAAAATATTATTTTTAAAATATATGTTTTGCCAAAATTTTGATTTTTATCTCAGGAACTAGTCACTAATTTTGATAGATTTTTGTTTAGCCAAGAAGTATAAAATAAGTTCATCAGTCTTTTAGTTTTTCTATTGATTGTTTAAGCAACTTGTAATCAAGTAAAAATCAGTTCAAATAGGTTATTGTCTGAACTTCTCACTCACGTGATAACCATAACTCGCTATCCCGCTCGTCAGCGGCGCATTATGGGCTTATGGCACACTCTTAAAAACCTTGTCAAATCGTGTCAAAACATGCTTATCAATCTAGTCATGATTATTCAGTACAGGGTACCTAATTCTTACTAATTATACTATATTATATTGCCAAAGATATCATGTGAGAGGTTTTTATATAATCTGCCTTGCATATTTTTGACTAGTGCCTAAAATATTTGACATGATCTGTGTTAATTGTGTTTTACGACACTCAGTAGTCATGAGTAACTTTTTTAATTTTACTTTTTACTTTAAAACTAAGTAGAATTATGTGGTGCTATTGTAACATAGCTATAAGCTTGTTATTAGTGATATTGGTACTAATTTATTAAGTTTTATGTTTACTTTAGTGTGTGTTTGCATGTTTGTATATTAAATTGTTTTTTACTATACCAATTGTGCTGTTTAAAATAGTGTTTTTGTCAAATTAAGGTATTTGTATGGCATGTTTCTATTTAAACACTAGCTGGTGACTTCGTCTACGCATGATTAGTATTTCGAGTACCTACTCGCGATTTTACTTGCCCGTGGGATTTTGGGATAAAATAAAGCCTATGTGTTATTCCAGCTTATAATCTATCTCTGTGGCAAATTTCATCCAGATGAACCTTACTGAATTCCGGGATAAAAAGTATCCTATGTCCTTCCTCGTTGACCTATAATTATGCCGAGTTTCATTTCAATCCATCAAGTAGTTTCGGCGTGATGCGCGTTTACGATACAGACAGACAGACAGACAGACAGACAGAAAGACATGAATGAAAAAAATTACAGTTTTGGCTTGAGTATCGATAATAGAGTGCCCTCCAAAAAAAATTTTCAAAATATCTTCAATGTACAGAATTGGACGTGTTACAGTTTTATTATAAGTATAGATGATAGTAACGGACTTTTTTCTTTTCAAACAAAATCCGTTTGTCGTTGTATAATACATAATATTTCCTTACGAATATTATAAAAACGGAAGTTTTGAACGTTTCTTTAGAAATAACCTGTAGTTACCTATATTGGTATTGTAATTTGAAATAATCTTTGTAATAAATTAACCCAAAAGCTCGTCTAAAGTACATTCAGGAACGATTTTGTTTCTATTGGACAATACTATAGATGAAAGTTTCTTTTTTTGTAGGTAGTTATGGAAAATTTGTGTTTATTACGCAATTAAAACCAATGAACGGATAAAGCTGAAATTTTGCAGATAAATAGTTCTAGATGTTGAATAACAACCAGCTTATTTCATCCAAAAACAACAAATTCGTATTCCCTTCCCTCTAGTTAAATACGCGTTCTCTATCATAACGTTACGCCATTTTCTATCAAAATAACCCGTTAAAACCTTTTAAAGCGACGAACCCTGTTACAGACGATAATTCGATGGAAAAGCTTCAATACTGAATAGTGGTGTAATCAATCACAGCTTAATGCCAGCCGGATGGAGCGGGGCACGACCGCTAAAGATTCTATATTTTGAGGCTCAATTTACACCGTAGTAGGTACATTTTTAACACCGGTTGACACTGAATGTGCTCCACTCTCAGTGTCAGTGTGTATTTCGACTTACACCTATACCTACAAAATAGAGGGTGAAATTCAAAGTTGGTTTTTATTAGGAATTCAAATAAATTGCAAAAATATTAATGTTCGTTAAGTTTTGGTTTTTATAAAAACATCAAATTAAACTATTTAATCTATGTAGGTGTTACTAGAATAGGTGCGCAGTGTTAGTACATCATCATTGTGAAAATCAGTGGTGTGAAGCTGCCACACTAAAATTATTAAGTCGCCTGTACCAATACTTTCCTAAAGTGAATCACTACATAGTATAAAACGAAGTCGCTTTCTCTGTCCCCATGTCCCTATATCCCTATGTCCTTTTGTATGCTTAAATCTTTATAACTACGCAAGGGATTTTGATGCGGTTTTTTATAATAAATTCAAGAGGAAGGTTTATACTTATAATAAACCGTGCGAAGCCGGGGTGGGTCACTAGTCTGCCATAAATGAATCCGTTGTAATCAGAAACTGACCTAAACAAAATCGGACTGAACAAGGGATGCTACTTGTTCCCAGGAACCACGTGACCGAAGCTGCAGACAGAGGCTGTAGGCCAGTGTAGGCGATCGAATAAAAACAGATCTTGATTTTCATATTTTATTAGCAGTTACGTGTAGCATGGATTTACATCAAAATTACCACAGATTAAAAAAAAAAAATTACAATGTAATGTAGGTACAGATAAGCATCAGCCATAGACAGCCACAGACTATAAATTTTTGTGTGTCGTCTACAATCCACCCTCTTAGTGCTGAACTGAAATAGAAAAACTAACAATGGAAAACAAAAGAACAACCTAAAACAAAGTTCAGATCAGCACTAACAATCCGCTGAAGGTTCAAGTAGAGCGACACGCGTCGCCGGGCGGCGCACTACACCCGCGCGCGTGCGCACGTCCAGCCACCACTCCGTGCCGCCAGCACCCGCGCTCTAAATTAGGTTCTAAGATAAGAACATAATCTCCCTCTCGCATCACTCTCTGCTCCCTACACCATTTCTGCCTAGGTATTAAAGTAGGAAGGTATTCTTTGACCCATCTAACCCAAAACATATCGGTTAACCGTTGCGCGATGCGCCATTGTTTACGCAAACATAGGTCAGCATCATCATACCTACCGAATGCGGGACCGTTCGATGATGTACCTAATAAAAAGTGATTAGGGCTTAAGGCTTCCGGGTAGTTAATATCGGTGGATACATGAGTAATAGGGCGACTATTCACTAGCGCTTCTACTTCCGCAAATAAAGTGGAAAGCGTTTCAGGATGAGGCGCGCGTTCCTTCAGGACTACTTTCAGGGACGTCTTCACAGTGCGAATCATACGTTCCCAGGCACCGCCTTGTTCGGGGGCCCCGGGGGGAATAAATCTCCATTCAATACCTCTCACGGTACCGTCTTCTTTAAGTTTACTTTGATTAAGTTCAAGTAAACTACGTTTCAACTCATTGTCCGCTCCGCGCAGATTTGTTCCGTTATCTGAGTAGATAACGCTGGGCGTGCCGCGGCGGGCAATCATACGTCTAAGCGCCATTATAGTGGAGTCAGTACTCAGGCTCTCACTAATCTCTAAATGTATGGCACGTATCGTTAGACAGGTAAACAATGCGCCATACCTTTTGAACCTTTTTCGGCCTATCGTGACTTCCATTGGGCCAAAAAAGTCCAACCCTGTATAAGTGAAGGGGCGTCGGTTGTGCTGCAGTCGGGCAGCAGGAAGATCAGCCATCCGCTGCGGCTGCGGCGCAGCGCTGCGGTGCCGGCAGAGAGGACAGCGCGCGGCGACTGCGCGGACCGTCGGCCGCAGCCTCAATTACCAGTAGCGCTGTCGTAACTCGTTTACTACAAGTTCATGTGCACCATGCATAGCTTTTCTATGATAGTACTCGACTAACAACCGGGTTATCTGATGGCGACCATCGAGAATGGCAGGTCTCAAAGTCGAATAAGATACACCTGCGACTTTATCAATTCGACCGCCAGCTCGTAACACTTTAGTGTCGTCCAAATAAGGTGTTAACTTCAACAAGCGGCTACTCTTTAACAACGGCTTGTTAAGTTTAATGAACTCAATGTCCTGCGCGAATGAGTCAAGCTGAGATTTTTTTATCAATAAGAGTTCAGCTTCGTTCATAAGTTCGACATTTAAGTCAGTCTCGATTCGTCGACATCGCCGAACGAATAACAAAATATGAGATGTCACTCTGACGAGTCGTATCCATGAAGAATATTTATTCTCATTAGGTAAGGAATAGTCAACCGGGTCCGACACTACATTCAGGCTCCTTTGCTCATAAACTACTTCCGGTGCAGGCTTTTTGCTGGACTTACAATCTTTAGGCCACGAATCCTCAGGCTGCCGTAAAAACTGTGGTCCACGAAACCAAACACTTTCGTAGGTAAGAGGGGGCGTGTCGTCTTTTGTAGCTAGGTCAGCTACATTCAATTTAGTCGGGACGTAACGCCACTCTGATACGCTGGTAAGCTCGTCAATTTCGCCCAAGCGATGAGCTACGTACGGCTTATAGCTTCTAGGATCACTACGTAGCCATTGCAGAACGGTCTGCGAGTCCGTCCAGAAGAAGCGCTTGTCAGGCTTGTGGTCTTTGTGTTCTCGCTGCAGAGTGTCTGCGAGACGAGCAGCTGTCAGCGCGCCCTGAAGTTCCAGACGTGGGACGGATACCGGACGGAGTGGACTTACCCTACTTTTACTAGTGGCAAAGCAAATCAAAACATTTCCGTCAGCTCGAATAAAACGCCAATAAATTACTGCAGCGTAAGCTTTTAAAGAAGCGTCGCAAAATATGTGCAGATGCTTACTTACAATAGAATCTGCGTCACTACCTATACGTACCGATAAGGGATAGCAAGGCGTCCAGTTGTTTACATTGTTATACCACCTAGGTATGCGTAGCGACTCTAAAAGTTTTAATTCATCTAACCATTTTACCCATTTTGTATGTTCGTCAGAATGGATGCGGCATTTCCAATCTACTTTCGATCTGTGCACATCTTGAAATAAGATTTTAGCTTTTATAACAAACGGCGATAAAAAACCATGTATATCGTAAATAGACATAATAATGCTAAGCATCTTCGATTTAGTAGGTGGTGAGAAACCATTTAAAATATCGTTTGGTATTCTATCTAGCGATATCTGAAATCCGAATGAATCATCGGCAGGATGCCATATCAATCCTAGCGTGCGCTCACTAGTATTCATCGCTCCATGTTTGAACTGAACAGCTGAGCGCGCCAGTGCTTCTGTAGGTACTGAATCTAACACCCGTTTACTGTTACTAGACCACCCTCGTATTTCAAAACCACCCTTATTGTTAATCTATGTTATGTCGCGAATTAAATCGTTCATTCTTTTCGTCGCAGGTTGAGTAACAACAATCATCCATGTAAAAATTATTTAAAATTACGTGGACAGCTTCGGAATTTGAATCCTCGCATTTTAAGGCATTTTTATTTTTGATATATTGCGCAATAAAAGGTGAGCATGTAGCACCGAAAATAAGGCTCTGCATCGAAAGAACCTTTAACGGGCTTTCCGAGGATTCTTGCCACAAGAATCGAAGTACATGCTGGTCTTCCGGACGAATTTTAACCCTTAGAAACATATCGCGAATATCTCCAATGATAACAATTCTATTCTCACGAAATCTAAGCATAATTCCGTAGAGTGAATTATATAAATCAGGCCCTGTTAACAAATAATCATTAAGGCATAGGCCATCTACCTTTGCCGCTGCATCAAAAACAACTCTTAACTTTTCAGGTTTGTTTATGTTTTGAATACCAAAGTGCGGTAAATACCAATCTGAGGAATGCGATTCTTTATCAGTAAGTTCTCGAGCATAACTATTATCTAATAATTTCGTTATCTCAATTTTATAGCGGGCAGCATAGTCAGCATTTTGACGAAACTTTCGCAACAGTAGTTGCTGACGCGAGTAGGCATTGTGGTAGGAATCGGGCATGCTAAACACATCTTTCTTAAAGGGCAATCCTACTTCCCATTGAGTACCTACTTGGCGAGCTGTCTTATCTAAAATCTCAATAGCGCGAATATGATCCGTATTCTCACGGGATAAAGGTGAAATTCCTATCAAGTCTAAATTAAACGAGTGTTTAATCAAATCGTTAAGTTCGCGAATATTTTGTACATCATCATTAACATCAGGGTCGAGAGAGTGAGCGAGATGGAAAACATTTTGGTCACTTACCAAGGACTTTGAAGAGTGAGTGCGGCCACGGTGGAAACCATGGACGGTCCATCCCAACCGACATCGTGATGCGTAAAGCGAGTTCCTGTCTCCATGTATTACCTCAAGTGGAGCCATCAGGAAGTAATTATCCTGACCAATAAGTAAACGAGGCTTAACCTTAGCGTCAGTACAAATCAAGTGCTTGATATGCGAAAAGTGCGAACTATTTACACTATTTAAAATAGATTGATTTTGAGAACACAGCTGTAATTTATCACACTTACGTAACTTACAGTCATAACGGGTTTTGTCCTGTCCCGTTATTTCAACCCTAACACTAGGCACTTCCGATTGATAAACCGATAAACCGAACGCATCCGTAAACCTAATAGGTTGAGCACTACTACACTTCAGACCTAGACTGTCTGCTAACTCGGCATCGATCACTGACACTTGGGCACCATCGTCAAGAAGGGCGTGGGTGTTTACGACACCTTTGGGGCCACGTAACCGAACCGCGATCACTTTTAATAACGCGAATTCTTCAGGAGCTGCGCCGACGCAGCTTTCGACGTCATCACTGTCCCGTGCGAAGTGTAACACTGGAGCGTCGGGTGCAGGTGAGGTAGGTTCCGGGGTCAAGGGCGCCTTATCAGCTAAAGGTGACGTCATTTCAGGCTTAGTCCAATGTAGCAGGCGGTGATGCGACTTGCCGCATTCATCGATGTCACAAACTGGTGCAGGGCATGTTGTGTCTTTATTGTGTCTTTTCTGTAGACAACAATAACAAAGACCGCGCGTTTTTACAAAACGCCATTTATCCTTTCGCATAGCGCGTTTGAATGCGCGACATTCAGTAAGGATGTGGTTGCCTTTCTGGCAAAACTGGCAATCATCAGAAGCATTAACGGAGGATGTATTCACGGCGCGTTTGGGCGGCGCGGGCGCCTCGGGCTTCTTCTCCCGCGGCTGAGTACATCCGACGACCGATATCATTTCAGCCTCCACCTTCAAAAATGTGGCTAACAGTTCTAGCCTGGATGTGCCTTCTCGTAAACGATTGTAGGCAAACTCTGTCCATCTACCTATCAAGGTGCTCGGCAATTTAGAGACAATATCTGCGGCGAGCTCGGGGCTTCGTAGGTAGTCCTTCTGGTCAAGTGCGCGTATGGTGGCCACGCAGTTATTTACTTTGACGGACAGGGGGATCAGATCGTGCTGGTACTGAGCAGGTAACGATGGTAGCTTTTTCAATTGCATCGTTATATTGCTGACAATAATATCTGGACGACCAAACCTGAGTTCCAGCGCTTCCATTACTGCTGACGGCGGAGTGTTGCCAATCAACAAGTCAGTCACTGCTTCCTTGGCCTCACCTCGTAGGGATTTACGTAGATTTTCACTATCACTGAATCTACACACAAGTGACGAATCATCATAAGCATTTTTGAAATGTAGCCACTCGATACTGTCACCACTGAAGACAGGAAGCTCACGAGGCATGGCGAGGCGGCTCAATAGTTTATCTTCGTGCTTAGCACATGATGTAGACTGGTTCATCAGATCCTTCAGCGTATGAGCAAGCTGTTGGATGCTGTTGTCGTGCTGGACGGGTGGTGGGCAGTGCGTGTCCAGCCATTTCTCCACGTTATAGTGTACTCGCTTGTCGCTGGGCGGAGAGGAACAATAGTTACCAGGAACTTCATCAGGAGAGACATCCGTGCCGACGCGACTAGCCTTCTCGCTATCCCGGTCGACTTTGGCAAGATCAGCCTCAAGCTTTTTCTCAATTAATTCCATCTGAATCCTGGCTTTAGCTTCCGCCGCTTCCAATTCGAGTTGTTTACGTCGTGCGATTGACGACATTGTGGATTTCTTTGTACAAATGGTGGTTTTCGAAGTACACGCTGATTGCTGCGCAATACCGGGAGCCGCCATTTTGTGGGCAAGCTTCGGCATTGGCGTCGATTCGTGTCCTTCACGCGACGATATAGGAACATTCGTGCCGCGATGAAGGCTCATGTTCAGCTTCTTCTTCATAGGTGCAAATTCCAGCTTCTTCGAATTCATAAGTTCCTGTCGTTGACGGCGCGTAAGAACTTTCGATGGCGTTTCGTCCGACATGATGAAAAACGCAACTGCGTAGTTTATTGTGAGGTTCACTGATTTTACGGATCCGCTCGAATGGACCAAGACTTTATTGTAGGCGATCGAATAAAAACAGATCTTGATTTTCATATTTTATTAGCAGTTACGTGTAGCATGGATTTACATCAAAATTACCACAGATTAAAAAAAAAAATTACAATGTAATGTAGGTACAGATAAGCATCAGCCATAGACAGCCACAGACTATAAATTTTTGTGTGTCGTCTACAGAGGCAATTAATTAAAATTTAAAGCTCGTACCAATAAAACTACCTATTCTCAACGAGTCCGCTCTCAGAGAGCACTCAGCAAATATCTATTGTGCCTTCCTTCGGATTACGGACGTAATTAAATTCTTACGGGGATGACTTCGGACAGGCACTAAGCGATAAGCGCCACGAGTTTGATAGAGCGGGCGCGGCTCGTTCGCCCATTTTGCGCAGCTCGTCCGCCTATTATGCGCGGCTACTTCGCCCATTATGCGCGGCTCATCCGCCCTTTATGCGCGCCTCGTCCGCCCTTTATGCGCGGCTCGTCCGCCTATTATGACCAGCTCGTCCGCCTATTTTGCGCGGCTTGTCCGCCCATTATGCGCGGCTCGTTCGCCCATTTTGCGCGGCTCGTCCACCTGTTATGCGTGGCTCGCCCAGTAGAGAGTATTCAAGAGGAAGGTTTATAGGTATATACCGTAATATCAAATATCATAATAAAACCGTGCGAAGCTGGGGTTAGCCGTTGGAACGTAGTTATGCTAGATCTTAGGTCGTCAGTAATACATAGAATACTGCATAAATTAAAACGTATCTTTGTAATTTTATGACGTGTCCAAGAGTCCTGTAAGATCTAAATCTTACTCTTGGACACGTCATAAAATTCATATTATAAATACCTGATTGCTGAACAATGCACACATCACCATAAAAAGATACTTGGGCTTGGGTAATTAAAATTTGGAGTTTCTGTAGAATCGTAAATGTTTCCCTTCGAAAGATACGTTTTAATTTATGCAGTATTCTAAGGTAATAAAGCACTTTGATATTGACATCAATTTTTAGATATATTTGTTCAATGACCGATGAGGTACCGTCTATAAGGTAACTAAGTGTTGTCATCAATTCCGTTTCGAAAGGAGCTATTATGAATTTGTGGCGGCTCAGTAGTTAGAATGTTAACAGATTTTACCTTATTTCAGTGAGCATCAAAAAGGCTTTGTTAAGGTAAATGGGACATCACACCTTGTTTCCGGCTACATTTTAGACTAGCTTATACTTGCTAGGATGGCGATTTCGCTGACGTATGCATATTAATATTTTATTTAATGTGTCACTTTGGAGATAATGCAAAGATGTTTTATAGGAACGTGTAATGCTAGATCTTAGAGATAATGATATGTCCTGCCACAGATAACAGAATATCTCTTTGATCTAGAACAATAGATAGATAGAATAGATAGATAGAATATACTTTATTGCACAAAATTTGTACATGGGCGAGCATAATGCTAGATAGCATTCTCTACCTGCTAACCTTTGGGTAGTGTGGACAGCAGTTTAGTAGGTAGTGCTTGGAAACAAAAACAGAGAAAGGAAAACATACTGAGTGATAACATATTATAATTATATTTAATATACTTAGTTATATTTAACAATAAATACGTTTATGCATTATATTCGAAATGAATGCATAAGGACCCAAAACATGAAAATGTTATTGAAAAAAAAAACTTCCATTATTAGAATATATAAACCCTTGATCCTTGGGGTCGTGAGGCACACTCAATTTCAAAAGATCTTACTACAATTCAACGCAACAATGTGGCAGCATTGCCACGTTAAATTGCAATGCATTTAATTGCATTCTGGGCTCTCTGCTTTCTGGTAATAGCTGAGATTTTTAGGAGTTTGTTCTAAAAACTAGCTGTATTTAGTCATTTTGTTAATGTTTAGACTTCTAGACTCTACGCTGCTACCGTGAATTTTTCTGGATATCAAAATTCCTTTAGAAAATCTTATTTAAATCAGGTACCTACGTAAAGTGAATCATTCGGTTGTCACGCAAATTTGATTCAATTTAAGGAAATGGGCTTTTTATACATAACCTTTCATTCCAGAATGTAAAAGTAAGAATACGTTAAATAATAAATGGATGAATTGCGTTTTTGTGTAGCCTCGTTTCTTCCAATCATCAAATATATTAAGTTAAGGCAGGTTTTTAAGATGAACGAAATGTGTGGAAGCTTTTGCGTTTGAAATCAAAAAAAAATTACAAAATGGAGTTAAGAAAACTTCAACAATGACTATGATCTTAATATGCATTATGAGGAAAACGAGTTATATTCAAGTACATAGTTATGAATATGTATTGAGTGAATATGTAGAGTTGAAAATGTAGTGCAATTCAGTAGTAAGAAATTTAGAAACTTGAGATTGAAAAGATCACTTTTTAAACCGTTTTTTAGCAGTTGAGTTCTATAAGTTAATAGTCCTTACCTACATGATGTCAACTTCTGGTTACATCATCATCCTGAATAAGATCAAATCCTAGGCTAGACTCCCCGTCATTAAAGAATTTCTATGATCATAATTATGCCAACCATCAAATTATCCATGGCTATATTTAATAATGTATTGTCATATCATTCAACTATCACTATGGAAGCCAAATTTCAGCTGAATAAAATACCGGAAAATGTGTTTATTTAACTTGCAATGGTTGCTAAACATTGGGCAGGTGTAACTAAATAAAAACAATCAATTAGATAATTAGAACATAAAGTATTAAAGTACTTTTATTGGCGCCATTAAAATCCAAAAAATATCTATAATATTTACCAGTGTCCCTTCACATGAATACACGTCATCACACTCGATCAGTTGGCCGGTGATACTTTTTCTTCCTTGCTCTTTTAGCACCGTTAAAACGACTCAAAGATGGTGCCCCTTTTAGGTCAATGTGGATTATAAGGCTTATAACACAGCAGCAAGTGTTTGCTCCTGTGGTGACTCTCTGATCAACCTGATTTGAAGCAGCAGAAATACGAACACAAGAAGAAGTAATGAGACGTCAGATGGGTTTATGTGGGATAGCAGACTCTTGTAGGGCATTGTCTAACGGACAGTCTGCTTAATTGAGTAAACAGACCCGTATTTTAGACTGTAAAGGGAAAAAACCGCGTAGAACACCTACTTGTAAAAAATATGAGCTTAGTATGACCTATAAGGCGCATTTATACAAAATCACTGTTTTTGATTCAAGATTTTTGCATGTTTTACAATATTTAACCCTTTTATCCAATCATCAGCATTTCCATTCAGCGAATCAATGTAACCAGCTTAGGTAACCAGCGTTTTCGGGATGCTTCCGACTGATGTTGCTAAGTTGCTAAGGATCAGTTCCTCTAGGAATATTTTTTGCAACAGGCTGCAGTACCTAAGTTAAATATATTTTAAGTGTTTTATTTTGTGTTTTTACTTACAAAGATGGATTTTATAAATTGTTTGTAGTTGTCGTAAATTATTTTTTTATTTGTCACCAAATTAGAAAAATGCCAGTGACCAGGCATAAAGTCGCCGAGTGAGTACAGCACAATGTACAAGGGATGCTTCAACAAAACAGCAGAAGAAATTCTTGTTTTATAGCGTTGCTCTCTATTCGCTATGAATCTATGGAAGAGAACTTTATATGAACATAGAAGTCAAGTCAACACTGACAATTGTCAGTGTTGACTTGACTTCTATGTTGATGGCAACTTGTGTCTTTTAAGATCTAAGACTGGTGTTCATCAAAAGACAATCAGACGAATTTTGTTTAAAAAAAATACAATAAAGGAAGATAAATTAATTGAAACTAGTACAGTATACAACTTTATACAATTAAAACAATTGAGTTGCAGACGGTCGCAAACAGTCTAGAGGTAGCTCAACTGGGCTATGACTATAACAGTCGTTTAAAAGTTAAGACCTACATGTAGAGTTCACCAATAGATAGTTGTTACATTTAGGTCTTCGAACAAAGCAGGGTGTGCGCTAGTCCGACTCACAATTTTCCGGTATATTTTTTGTTTTTCTTAAAAAACTGTACACAATGAGATAAAATTTTTGATTTTTTTAGCTGTATCTGATAGTTTTGAAGTTGGCCGCAGACTTTGCAGTTGCTATATTCCGATTGCAGTAACAACATTCATAGATCAACATTTGAAAGTAGTCGCAACCTTCTTGAATAATAAAGAACGGACGGACTTACGTAGCATCCCTAGTACATCTGTGGGACTTACCCAACACTGCAAGCACGGGTGGCCTCTGGGAAGCCGGGATAAAATATAAAATAATAAAAAATATTTATCCTTATAATATTTATCATTTTATTAAGTATCAGTCATACAGTACCCATATCACAAACTCTGTTTAGCTTGGGGCTTGATGATGCTGTGTGGATTGTCCATTGTTTTTTATACTAGCTTTCCGCTCGCGGTTTGCCTCTCGTAGACTAGGTAATTCGATTTGTTCTGGTCTTCTATCTAGTGGAACAACGAATCAGTGTAATTTTTATTATGGAAGTATGGATTTTTGTTACTCTTTCACTCAAAAACTACTAAATGGATCGGGCTGTAATTTGATTGGAGATAAAATAGACATAGTTCTAGCCCTGGATTAAATATAGGCTCCTTTTAATCCTATAAATTAGTTTCCATAGCCTTGAAACGCTAGAGTAACGCGTGCGAAGCCGTGGGCCGATACTAGTAAATCATAGGTACATTTCATTTTACTTACGGGAATCAATCGAAGTTCGATTCTAGTGAAATAAAAGGTTATTTAAAAACGGACCGCTTGGCATAGCGTGCCGATCAAGAAATATGTTACCTACTTTCTGCGGTATTCACAATGCTAAGTTGTTACATCAAGATATATTAGATACTAGATGTAGATGTTCTATCGACCACCTGTAAACTACTGTGTGCCGTAGTGTTTGATTGTGCCCGACGATAACTCAAAGGTCTCCAACCTTTTCAGACGAAAGAGCCAAAAGAAGATCTTGAAATTTCTCAGTATTTAAATAGCCACATTTTTTTTCTTTCATATCACAGTACATATTTGATTACTCAGTCAAACTTTACTCAGGTTTGACTAGGGTATATATGATCATTGGGTTTGACTGTAGGTAATGAAATATTTTGCCACGACACGACATGATATCATCAATTGTTCTATTTTAATAGTTTTAGTAATAAAATAATTGTTAGTTTCTCCGTATTGAATTGAAGAGCCGCAACTTTACATCGAAAGAGCCGCTAGTAGTCGACCTCTGACTAGCTGGATCCAAAGGATCAAGTATCTTTAATCTACATCGTTTTGTTGCCTGTATCAGTCAGAACCTATCTGATCAGTGGTGTATGCTCCTTTCATCAGCAGAATTTTACTGTTCTATCTTTTATCATTCTCTTGTCATTTCTATCTTTTCTTTAATTCTGTCTAACATCAAAACCGTCAACTTACTGCCAGAAAATTTCTCTAAAGATTGTTAAATATCACACACAGAGTCAAAGTTAAACTAAACTGGTATTTTAGAAAGTCACAACTAGCCGTTTTTAATTAAAAAAGCAATTTTGATATCTAAATCTTTAATTAATTTAGCTTTTTATACAGAAATTGTAAGAAAGTTCTCTTCCATGTAGAACATGTACGTTAAAAAGTTACGTTCAAAGGGTTTCGTTCCCACACACGCTTACGCGAATAAAATTTAAGTTTTTTCAATATTAACCTTAAACTTTTCATGTAGCCATATGTTTTGAAGTTCACATATTCGTAAATTACTTCATTTTTATAGTAAGGGCTCATATAATGATACATCAGTGTTCTAGTGTGGATGAGCTCATTTAACGTAAAATTACATAAATGCATTTGCTGCTTCACAGAATTTGGGTCCAGAAACCTTTTAGAGGCATAGTAATTAACCGAAGACAGGGGGCCCATCAACATTTCCACAATTCTGGATTTAAATAGTTCATAGTTTTCCAGAACCTCGTATAACTGGCTGCTATCGAAATCACAGTTTTTAAAATGTTCAGTTCCAAGATTTTCAAAGCCTCGGCTGTGGCATTTTAAACTATAAGATAAATCATCATTAAGATAATGCCTGAATGAATCTGCTCCGTAATCTATTTCTTTTAATGTCACTCCTGTTTTAAATTTGCGAATCAAAAGCAAGTTCAAGATCAAACTTGGTATAGCAACGGGCAAAAGCTCACACGGTGCATCAAAATGACTATACCTCGACCATCCGGTGAGAATGATACCTTGGAAATTGTAAGTCTGTCTCTGTCCTCCAAATCTGTAGTCCCTTATAGTTTTCATCCAATTGAAATGGTTATGGTAGCGAGCGAGAATATCCGGCATAGTTGTCCCTTTTCCATCGGCTCCTTTGAAGGCAGATGCAATCCAGATTCCGCTAAAAGCTTTCTGATACTGCAGAAGACTAATATGGGAAAGTTTAAGTTCTTTTCTGTAGTCCCAATAAACAGGTTGCATATTCATTGGGAGGGAAACGCGGTCCAACCCTGGTGGGGTTATTGACCTTAACATATCATCCCAAATCAGGACAGTTGTTTGTTGGCTTATATTCTTTACAATGTCCACCAATAGTGTGACATAGTCCACGTATAAACTTCTGAAAAATAATATTGAAATGATTATAATACAATAGGGTTTATCGCAAACCATGACAAATATAAAAACATAACAAAGTTGCATAATGGGCGGCTTTATCGCTAAGAGTCTCTTCCAGGTAATCTAGGGAGGGGTGGACACGTAGCAAATGTAGACGTATAGAAGGTGGCGTATGTAATTTAAACGTGATTTCTTTCTTTCTTTCTTTCTTTCTTCATAATTTTACTGTCATACCGTCATCATTATCAACATCATCATTGTCAGCATCTATTATCACTACATAGTATAAAACAAAGTCGCTTTCTCTGTCCCTATGTCCTTATGTCCCTTTGAATGCTTAAATCTTTAAAACTACGCAACGGATTTTGAAGCGGTATTTTTTAATAGACAGAGTGATTCAAGAGGAACGTTTATATACTTATAATAAAATCGTGCAAAGCCGGGGCGGGTCGCTAGTTACTCTATAAAACACCCGTGCGAAGCCGGGGCGTGTTGCTAGTCTAACGTAAAATAGTGCTAAGCAATCTCTCATTAAGTTTGCACGCGTATGAAGGAAAAATGAAGGTAAAGGTGGTTATTGCATAACAGATCCGTTAATTTGGTGTGACTTCAATTTTAATTTTTTGAAATTGGTTAAAAAGATTAGTCTATGATGACCACGTCAGTTAGCAAGTTTTTTTAATAAACTTACATATCTTTGAGCTGCCTGGCCACACATTGTTCACACGTATTAATGTGAAATACCTCATCGCAGCCAACGTGGATATAATCTAACGGAGCTATAGAGTTGTGGAAGCTCATCACCTGAAATACAAACATACAAAACAATTTATTTAATGCTGGGGTACCGGGGTTCGAAAGATATCTGAGTGATCGATACTTATTATTATTTCAGACTATAATCTATTTCTGTGCCAAATTTCATCCATATCCGTTCAGTAGTTTTTATAAACATAAATAAATATACAAAAAAAATACTTTATTGTACACCAGAAAAAGAACATTACATAAAGGAACATAACATAGGACAAGTACAATGGGCGGCCTCATCGTTTAGAAACGATCTCTTCCAGGCAAGAAGAAAATATAAATATGTTGGACAATCCACACAGCACTATCTAGCCCCAAAGTAAGCTACTCAAAGCTTGTGTTATGGGTACTTGAAAACACACAAGAAACACACAGAATTTAATACATTATATACATAGATAGATATTTCTTATTATACATTAACACCCAGACCTACGGAATAAATTTCTGCAGATCCTACACAAATTTGTTCCTAGGCGGGAATCGAATCCGCAACCTCCTGCGTCGCAGGCGGATCTTCGCCCACCGCGCCACATCGGTCGTCAGTTTTTGCGTTGAAAGAGTAACAAACATCCATCCATACTTACAAACTTTGGCGTTTATAAAGGTAGTAGGATATTTTTTATATTTATTTAATTATTATTTTTTATTCGTTTATATACTTGACTGTTTGCAACCGTTTGCAGTGAGTTCACTTGTTTCAATTGTAATGGGTGAGTATGTTTTTTACGTCTTCTTCTTGTTCGACTTTTTCAGAGAAGTAGTATTGAGCTATATTGTTCTATACAGTACAATTTGAGTCCATCTATTGCCTGTAAGGGTGACAAATCTAAATCGCCCTATGCTGCGCTGTACTGCGATGTGCTGTGCTGTGTTTCTACTTTACGTTTTTTTAACAGTCAACATCAAGCTGTGCTGCGTAGTCGTTTATCTCCTCAAAAATGACTTTATTTTCAAAAAACGTAAACATTACGACATAGTTGAATCCGATGAAGATGAAAGTGAAGAAGAAGCGGATGTGGATATTTCATGTAGCGCATTTTAGTAAGCACAGCGCGGCTCAGCACGGCGGGTAGCGCGCCTCGCTCGAGACTAGTGCGTTTTTAAACAGAGCGTAGCCTCACACAGCTCAGCACAGTATGGTTTGTTTGCGAGCGAGTTGACCAAACATAGCACAGCGCAGTACAGCGCAGCACAACTGGATGTAGATTTGTCACCCTAAGAGGTATGAGGCCGTATTGTTTCTATCTTTATATTAATGAACTATTTGAGCACCTGCTGTAGCATATCCTGGACCAGGAAATGGCTTTCTTGTTTAGTAGGACACAGAGAGTCAGGGAAAGCTGGTTGTTCTCTCAGGTTCATGAACTCCTGGAGTTTAAGCACGTGTTCCATATGGCCGAAGGTTTGGATCAGAGGAATTATGTTGAAGTTGGCTTTAGCTGCTGTTTCGAGAAATTTTCTGAGCTGAAAAGTAATGAAATTTTTGTTATACAGGGTGTTAGTGTGAACACCGTTGTCCTTGAAACCAGAGGTTCAGCATCATGAGTAGAATCCAAAACGGAGGAAAAAAATTATTCTATTTTTTCTACTCATTTTTAAAGAAAATTTTTATAAACACTAAACGTTTGCTCACAAACACGTGACACAAGTACTTCGACCAGGCGACACGTGGCATGTGCACCTCAGTGTCGGATCACCTTCTGTGCGAATATCCCGTCTTTTGAAGGGCACAAGTAATGAAGTTACGATCCAAGTAAGGCGCGGGTATAAGTACTTACGTAGGTAGGTACTTAATGTATGTAGAGTGACTATGGCATCGTGTACGATAGCGAAGACATGAAATATCAAAATCTTGCAAAACGAAAATAGGTGTTAAGCTTTTCTCATCGGTTTTGGATTCTACTCATGATGCTGAACCTCTGGTTTCAAGGACAACGGTGTTCACACTAACACCCTGTATAATATAAATACAAATATAGATAGATAGATAGACAGAAAATTCTTTATGGCACTCATAGAAATTACTTAAACAATTCACAGTGTAACAATTAACGATCTTATCGCTCAAGCGATCTCTAGCAGACAACCGTTATAAATCAATTAGTAAAAACCGTGATAAATCAATAAAAAAAAGCAATTGTTTCGCCACAGAAATTTTAAGGATAAGAGTATTATTAATAATAATAATAGGAGTACATTGCTTTTATTTAAGTAGGTCTTTCGATATAAGGAATATGTTTTTTTTTATTGAAAGATCTCAGTTCAAGTAAGACGTATTTAATTATAGTTATCTAAGTTCACAATTGAGGATTCAAACTTTACACTAGAATAGTTTTTGTGACTTGAGTAATTTCTGTGAATAGATCAAACTCATGACTCTTATAACTTTCACAGTTTTTTTGTATCGTGCTATTTGTGAACCAATCAAATTATTTTTTCTATATTCTTTTTCTAAATAAGATTATTTAAAAAAAATATAAATAAATAATGCACAAAGGATACCTCATCTCTTCCATAACAGTTCCTTGAAGAAATATTCTTCAACGCTCCTTCATATGGAAACATATCTTCATACTCAATCAAAAGACCGGTAACTCCATGGTCTTTCAGCATTGGTAGCAAGGACTCCAAGTATTTCAGCTTCGGAGGAGCCCCTTTCAGGTCTATGTGGACCACAACATGAGGCAAAACTACAGAAGACATGGATACTGGCAGAGATTTTCTGTCCAACCACATTTGGATCATGAGATAAAACAAAAATATGTACACAGATAGCAGCAACAGGATTCCAAAGAAAAATTTGACCCTCATTGATCTGACTGTAGGAATTACACATAGCATTTAGACAAAATTTTCTCTCTACTTTTATTTTAGTTTTAGAGAATCATCAGGAAGCCTCAGAACATCACAATAACTGTTCGTTAGTCTGTGATATTTCAAAAAGATTTTTGTTATAGATACTTTGATAAATATTATCAAAGAGAATAAAACCACTCCGTTATAAATATAATTTATGTCAATCAAATTTTACACATAACTTACATAACATAACTTCACTTCTTGTTTTAAAACTTGGAGAAAATAATCTATGGTCACTGATCTCCATTACATGAGTCTATTTGGTAATATTTGGGAAGGTGGTTGTATCCTAAAATCCGCTTTTTTCATCGTTGTTTTGTTCGTTTATTTATTTATTATTTATTTAGTAAGTAGTCAAATAGGTTTCATGTGTATTTATCCACCACCATACAGCTTGGCAAAAAAGTCTTGAAACGGAACTAATTTTTTTGTTTAATGGCAACATTCTTAAAACAATGACGTTTGATGGAAAATTGTAAACAAAGATTATGAATTCTCGGATTTTTTACTTGGATCGGTCAAGCGGTGGTGATAAAGTGACGAAAAGTGAAAAATAATGAATAAAACAGTTAGAAGTGCTGCCAGGGAGGTTATTTATAAGGTATACAGGCGATGTCTGGCAGAATTTGAGGCCAGAACTATTCTTTCAGATCTCAACAATGTTTTTCAAAGAACCGCTGATATGACAGGTTTGTGAGAGTTTGTTTTGTAATTATAAGTTGAATCAAAGGTAACTTGATGGTCCTAAAGCAGGATTAAATTAAAGTTCCACGGAACAAGTGAAATATTCAACAATAAACATCGGGCAGTTAGGTTATGTTTACGTTTGCTCTGCGTACTCTGCTATAGCGCGGGCATAGAATTTGATACTTGAGCTAGACTAGCTAATATGTAAATCTATTTCTACATAATTTAAATGTTGTGTTATTTCTTTGTAATAAAGTTATTATAGCGTTTGTATTTTAAATGGTCTAGAAATTAGGTGCCTAAATAATAAACTGAAAAATGTAAGATAAAGGTATCATAAAAAGTTTCTTCTTTATAGGAAGCAGCTGAGCGTGCTAAAACGGAACGGTTCCAAGCTATTACTGAGGAGGATTGGAAGAATTAGTGCCAGCGCGTAATAAAAATAGAAAAGGAATACTGTGAGAGAGAACTTACAATGTATTAATAACAATGTATTAAATTTTAATTTACTTTATATTTTTTTCTTTATATACTTACATAACGAGAACCTTGCTCAATTAAACAATATTTACTGATACTAGTATACTATGTGTGGATATAAATGTACGTATAACAGAAATATACACCTAAGTATCAAGACTAGCTTGGTGCGCTATAGGTGTTGCCATAAGGACCTACAGTGGCGCCCCCATTATTTTCTACTCTTTTTTGCCAAGCTATACTTTCTTAACTACAATCACTGATGTCTTGCGATAGGTTATAATTATATTATCACTTTGGCTCACCTAGCGACTTATGGCACAAACTTTGGGAATCCCTCTCTGGATTAACCGGCTGATGATGATGATAAAGCCTTATTCAGCACGAAAGAGGTTTGCAGAATATAAAAAAAACGAATTGAATTTATCGCAATAAAATTGTATTTTTCTCCAGCGTATGTTTTTAGAGGATTGTATTTTTAGCAAATATATTTTTCGTGGAACCTTAAGTTATCCCGTACCTACTTTTTCCTTTCTTTACGATGAGTGATCTCACAATATTTTACCCAACCTTGTTAAGAGTCGCGGTGCTACTAAAACTGAGCTCAGCTGGCTTGCTAAAGGAATTACGTTTTTTGCACTTTTATGGTTTTACTTCGTACGAACTCTGTAGTCTGTATTTTGTGTGTGTACCTAAAGGCTAAGCAGTCATGTAAATTTAATATGGGCCACATATTATGGGCCGTGTAATTGACGCAGCGGGCGAAGTCCGCCTTCAACGCAAGAGGTTGCGGGTTTGATTATCGTCTCGCGACAAGTGTTCGTTGTATCTGCAGATATTTGTTGAATGTGTTTTCTATGTACAATAAAAATATCAATCGACATGATAAGATGTGGTATAATGTACACAAGCTCTACTTAGCCTTTTTTAGCCTTTGGGACTATATATAATGCTGTGTGAATGGTAGATCATAATTTACTTAGTTATGAATATGAATATAATACTCACATCCTTACATGTGGAAAATTAGTCCTTGGTATACTGTCATATAGTCATATTGAGAACCTCCTCTTTTTTGAAGGTTGAAGAACCATATTACTGATACTAGGCTTTACTCTTCTTGTTTTTGTTTTTGTGTTTTTTCTTGTTTCTGAATATGTTTTATGTGTTATTTATATTATTGTTACCTATGGTTAATTTTGGGCCAAATAAAAGGATTTTCTTTCTATCTTTCTTTCTTTCTTTCTTTCTTTCTTTGTGTAATAACTTGGAACCTACCAGATGGGTCAGCTAACGATGAGCGTGACTGTACCTCCACCGCACCCCATAAATCATAACCCCTTATCCAAAGTTATAGCAAAATCAGTTCCAGTCATGTTCATAAGATCCATGGAAACTAAAGTTGTACTAAAGTAAGATTATGATCTATCCACGGAAACTAAAGTTTTGGCTAAGTTAGATCTCTTGTTGAACTGGTCTCATCGACTCGGTTTATGAATCATTGCGACAAGTTGGATTATTGTTTCGATAGTAGATTGTGTTAAGGTCGAACCGCACTAGTGTGGCTCTACAGCGGAGAGTCTAAACGCACTATGCTGCATCAGCACGATCAAATATTCTCCGGTAGACAATTATACCGCGCCGTGCCGTTGCGCTGCAGTGCGGCGCTACTGTAGTGGGTTTAAATTCATATAATAATATTGCTGGGCAATCCACACAGCACCATCTAGCCCCAAAGTAACAATGAAGCCAAAACTGCTTTTTTTTCATTTTTGTATCTACCTATCTGGCCCACGCATCCTGTCAAAACTACTGAATTTATTCTAATAAGACTTGGAATTCATACTACGAGGAAGGATTTAGGATACATTTTATCCCGGAATTCAGTATAGTTCTCTTGGGAGAGGGGATGAACTGTTTTTTGAGTATATTCTCTTGAGGTACAAATTACAAACTTTTTAGGAAAAAAACAGTTGTATTAGGCAAGGCAGAGTGATAAAAACCTCGCTGGTTTGACCAAATTAAGGCAATACCGGGACTCACTTTGCCTGCAGCCCTGAAATAGGCCAAAGAGACTAGTGTGAAAGGGATACCATCTCTTCAGAGAAAGCCTCAGCGACAACGAAACAGCTGCCCACGTAGTCCTGAAATGCAAGGGTTACTCCCTTGCATTTCAGTAACACAACAAAGAGGTCACTCCGCGAAGCTTGCGAAGATCCCCGTAAAACTCTGCGCTTCCGGACGGAGTTAGGCTGGCTATGCTAGAAAAATGAACGCATAATGGATCGAACAGAGTCAAAATGCAGGAATAAGAGAATTTCGACCTAAGACCTAAGTAGTATGGAATTGATTCATCAGCATCTCCGTAAATACTTTCCAGAATAGGCACGATAGAGCAATGAAGAATGACAGAAGTTTTCTTCTCAATCGTTTAAGCAATAAATAGTTACAGAGAAGAATACTTGTCTGTCGTTCTTTGCCCGATGATATGATTAAAATAAATAAGCAAAGGTCGGACCAAAAGTTATTGAGCTAACCAACGAATCCTGTCGCAGGTGAATATCTGCAACTCATCCCTTACGTGGAATAGGATTAAGTGGTTCCGCTGTTATCTCCAAATTGATGCCTTGAATATTAAACAGATTCAGATAAATCTTGCGCCGACGGGTGGCATTTCAACCCCTTTCTAAGGGTCCACAATTACAAGTGAAAGTATCGATGGCGATAATCCTGCCAAATGATCATGTTCCTGAAGAAATGATCATGTTGTAAAATTGTAACAAATCAGTGAACTCGTCTACAAAGGTTGTTACCTTGTTACCAATCATTTCGGCGATGTTTTTATAAGTCGTCGTGAGTTAGACCCATAGAGGTAGCCCTTAGGTTGTGTGACGGTGTTAGATAATAATGTAACAAATATTTGACTTTTACCACGTAAACGTGATGCCACTTCACCGTGAAGCTTATACGCTTTTACTTAGAGTACTTTACAGAGGGTGTAAGTTTGTTTGATATTATTTTACGCTAGTTTTCTTGAGTGAATTGTATCGCATTGAAATTCCCATTCCTCACTCGGAAAAGCTACGAATCCACCTACAGTTCAATCAGTTGTCATTAAATATTTTTTTACAAACCACAGTTTTCGAACAATTTTCGGTGACGACGGTTGACTTTATATTGATTTCCTTTCTGACAACCAAAAAAAATACTGTCTAGCTTGTTATAGAATAATCAATAATACCTAGCCACTAACTTGGTGTGTTTAAAAAAAGCTAAACCGACTTAAAACTTTATTATTATTAAAAAGCTTAAATAAAAGTATCATCAATGTAGTCGAAGTTAAATAAAATAATCCTCAAAAACCGCTGGACAGATCTTGACCAAATTTATATTTATGATATAAAAATAGTAGATATTTGTTCGAATCGACACCATTTTTTATGAATATTGGAAAAATATATATGTAACATTATGCATTAATGTAGCATTTTAACTATATATAGCATTTAGCATTAATTGTAGGTTATCTACTACCCTTAACACAGACTCGGCTTAGCTTTGGTTTAAATCGTATATCATATCATCATAATTTATTAATTTCTATAAATCCTCTATACGTGAATTTGTAAATCTTCAGAAGAAAGCAAGCATCTTAAACCTCACATCTACAACTATAATAAACATGCCCGCTTATAAGTTACTACAGCCCATCTAAAAGGATTTAGAGAACAGATGTATCTGTGTTCGCACGAGGTACCTACGGGCAAAGTTGGCACATCACCAGCTATACATATGCCTATATATCCTTGTATCTACATGAACACTATCCGCACTACTTTAGTTCGTGTCTTGCGGTGAAGTACGACTTTGTTCCAAACAGCTGCTTCTCTTTTTAGTTCATACGATGTGTGTTCGTATTTTTAAACATGGAACGTTTTGAACGAGGCTGCATTGAGGCTGTGAAACTCATAAGTACCTATGTTGATTATATTTTATAATATCACTACACATATCACACTACATATAAAACAAAGTCGCTTTCTCTGTCCTTAAGTATGCTAATCTTTAAAACTACGCAACGAATTTTGATGCGGTTTTTTAATTGATAGAGTGATTCAAGAGGAAGGTTTATACGTATACAATACCGTGCAAAGCCGGGGCGGGTCGCTAGTAAGTAACATATAAATACCCATTTCAAATTTAACTTATAACTTTTCTAGATTACCCTACTGGTGATGATTCTAATTTTATTTGAAATCTAGTACTGATTAAGTGTGGTCCAACATCAAACCTGCAACCTCCTCCGTCGCAAGCTTATCATTGCAAGCTACGCCACATAGGTCGTCAAACGGAGTCACATTATGTGTTCTACGTATGTCAAATTTAATATTGGTCTAGTCATGACGGATTAGTCTTATACATAATTTGACAAACAAAAGACTTGACGAAAAGATAATTTGACAAATGTAAATTGGCTGAAAGATAGCTTGACGGATCAAGGACTAGCTAGACTAATAGTGGATTTGCTATTATGACTCGTCAAATGTCAGACAATCGACTGAACTTTCTGGCCACTTTCTTATATCAGTCTCGCTAGAGCGCGCACCGCTCGCGCACGCATCATCATGCCTATGATCCGATCTCCTAAATCTGACGCGGCCACTCGAAATAGTGGTGAAAGTACTCAGTGTGAATTAAAATGTAAGGAGTGTAAAGTGACTATTAACGAGATGCTGGCCTTTGTGAGCAATAAAGTTGATACTCTACCGGAAACGAGCATAATACAGATATGTCTCAGTGCCTACACAAGTGAAGATATCGAGAATTCAAGGTCAATCGCATATAAATTAATGGCCCCTACAAAAAAGCTTATGCGGCGTAAAGAAGGCTCGGAATCGAAGTCAATTCAAGAAATTATCAAATTAATCAAAGAATTTGAGCCCGACTGCCTACCCGTATTTGTGGCTAAAAACCTAAATAGATTGCCAGCAGTCTCGTTTGATCATATCGATGTGACCACCTTTTTGAAAGAAATGACTCTACTAAAAAATGACGTAGCCGGACTAAAGGCCAAACCCATTCAAACATGCCAGGAACCATTGGACATTTCTTCATTAAAGAGCGAAATTGAAGACCTAAAGAGAATGATTGCTGAGTTACGAGAATACCGCAATGATAACTGCAACCCGGAAAAAGATCTGTTTCTTGGGTCTTATCCTGAGGATAAGAACAACAGAAACAATGCTAAGAACTGTTCACCTAGCACAAATGCGGGTGTTTTAGTAGCTGACGCGATCTGTTTGGGTCTACCTGCACGAACGCGAACATCACATACAATGAAAGCGGTCACGGCGAGCGAGCGGAGCAGCCGCGCTCGAGTTTGAACGCGCGCCCGCTCGCGCCGACGCCTGCTGCGAGACTGCAGCCGCTGACGGCTGCGCGTGCGAGCGAGCCGCAGGTTTCGAGAAACGCCGCTGTAGGCAAAACCTTATCGCAGAAACAGCCGAGCGCGCTATACGATAGGCCATATACACCTTCGTATAGAGATATTGCGGGCTCTGCGGAATACCGAAATAAAGATGCGGATGGTTTTACGTTAGTTACTAGAAAAAAACCTGTTTATAGGTATAGAAATGAGAGGGGAACGTTACAGAATTCCTCGAAACTACAAGCGGTTGATTCCTATGCCTATGTTTATTTATCTCGCACAAAAAAAGAAATAAAAGAAAGTGATATTCAAGACTATATAAAAGAAATGAGGGAAGAATGTTTTGAAGTTGAAATGCTGAGCCAAATTAAGGAAACAAATTTTAATTCCTTTAAAATTACTGTTTTAGCGCATAAATTAAATACATTTTTACAACGAGACTTTTGGCCTGAAAACTTGGTATTTCGTAAATACCGACAACCACGTTCTTCTGAAAAGAAAGTGACCGCTGCACTAATAAATCAGTATGGTAGTACGAATTAAAGATAATATGACTTGTATCTCCTTTAACTGTAAGTCGGTTAAAAGGTCTCTCAAGCATGTACAGGACCTATGTATAAATGCAGACGTGATCGCCCTTCAAGAAACTTGGCTGATGCCGCACGACCTGAATTTCATGAATGAAATTGACAAGGAATTTGCATGCAGTATGAAGTCTTCTGTCGATACGTCTGCCGGTCCTCTGCGGGGACGGCCCTACGGTGGTACGGCTCTCATGTGGAGGTCTAGCTTGTTCTCCAGGGCCGATATAGTGCAGTGTGATAGTGACCGTATCGTGGCGGTGCGCTTAGTGCAAGATAATCGTAGTCTCCTAGTGTTAAGTGTATACATGCCTACTGATTGTGAAGATAATCTGCCAGAGTATTCTCAGTGTCTTGGGTTGATAAGTGCCATAGTAGAAAGTTCCGAAACTGAATGCGTTTTGATTCTAGGCGATTTCAACGCACACCCGGGTTCTCTTTTTGGAAAAGAGCTGGTGGATTACTGTAGCGAGCAATCATTGTTTTGTTTAGACTTAGAGAGACTCGATCCAAGTACGTACACATTCGTGAGCGACGCGCACGGAACGAGTCGCTGGCTTGACCACTGTGTCACGACGGCCGCTGCGGCAAGACTCGTCTCTGATTTACATGTCATGTATGACTCCTACTGGTCGGACCACTTTCCTCTAGTCATTAATTTTAATATAAAACGAATAATTCCAAAAGAAATATGCTGTGATACTTATACAAATAGTTTTAAATATACATGGGGAAATAGGGAGCGGGAACAAATAGAAAATTATTATAAAATTTGTAACACTGAATTACCTAAACTAAGTGATAAATATTTAAATATAGATTGTCAAAATTCTAAATTAAAATGTAAAAACAATGACCATTATAAGTACATAGACAGATTTTATTGTGATATTGTGAGCGTCTTGCAATCTTCTGCAGAACAAAGTTTTGACTCTAAAATAAAAAAAAAAAGGACAAAAGGTCACTGGCTGGAACTTTCACGTCAGGCGTCTGCATGTCAAGGCTAGAGAAAAGTTTTTAATTTGGGTACAGTGTGGTAGGCCATGCTCGGGAAATACCTACGATAATATGACTTCTTCGCGCAGAGAGTTTAAGGCGGCGCTAAAGTATGTACAAACCAATGAAAACAAAGTTAAAATGGAGGTGCTGGCTCGACATCACAGTAACAAAAACTTTACAGAATTCTGGAAACAAACTAAAAAATTAAGTAGTAAAAATTGTGTGCCTGTTAATGTTGAAGGAGAGAAGGATAAAAAAACCATAGCTGACCTATTTCGGAATCATTTTAATGTTGTTAAACCTCCTAAAATTATTAAAACCGTAGAATCTCAGGCTAGACAGAGCCCGGAGGCTCATCACGCAGTCACTATAACACCGAAACAGATTGAACTAGTTCTGAGAAAGATGAAGCGTGGTAAGTCTCCGGGACATGACAGCCTGAGCATAGAACATCTGTGGAATGCGGGCCAGCACATCTGTGTGATCCTGGCGCGGCTTTTTAATCTCTGTGTGAGGCATTGCTACTTACCTGAGGATTTAATCCGAACGCTGGTTGTTCCTATCATCAAGGACAAAACAGGGGATATCTCGAGCCTGGCCAACTACAGGCCAATTTCTCTTGCTACGGTTGTGGCCAAGGTGCTTGAACGGGTTATGCAATCGTATCTCAGTCAGAGTCATATCGACGACGGACAATTTGGTTTCCGTGCACAGGTCTCTACAGATATGGCTATTTTCTCGTTGAAACAGGTTGTTGGTTATTACAATCAGAGACTAACTACTGTATACGCGTGTTTTCTGGACCTCAGCCGTGCTTTCGACACTTTAAACCACGAGCTCTTGTGGAAGAAGTTGCGTGACAGTAGCGTAGATGTTCCGCCTGAGGTTGTTGACCTCCTTGCATTTTGGTATCGCAAGCAGACCAACAACGTCAGGTGGGGCTCTGAGCTATCTGAAAGATACCAGCTTCCATCTGGCGTAAGGCAGGGGGGGGTTACCTCTCCGGATCTGTTTAATACATATGTAAATGATTTGATTGTAGAACTAAGCAGCACTCCAGTGGGACTCAGGCTGGATGACAGATACATCAACAACCTGAGCTATGCTGATGATATGGTGCTGCTTAGTCCTACAATTAAAGGCTTGAGAAAACTTTTGGAAATTTGTGAAAGGTATGCGAGAGAACACGACCTAATGTACAACTCAAAAAAGACTGAAATGGTTATATTCAGGTCCGGAAAGGGACCAGTGAACGTGCCGGAGGTCTATCTGAACCGACAACCTGTAAAAATTGTTGACAAATTCAAGTACCTTGGCCATATCGTGACATTGAACCTAAAAGATGATGATGATTTTGAAAGACAACGCAGATCATTATGTATAGTAGGGAACATGATTGCGCGTAAGTTTTATGGGTCATCGCCTGACGTGAAAGTGACTCTGTTTAGGTCTTTCTGCCAGACATTCTATACGTGTCAGCTCTGGACTGAGTACACCAAAAGGTCGCACGATAGAATACGCGTGGCCTATAACAACATTTTCAGGCAACTGATGGGCTTGAAGCGCTTCTGTAGCGCTTCTGAAATGCTAATGCAGGCCCGCGTAGACTCTTTCAACGCTATTCAGCGGAAGAGGATTGCGTCCTTCATGTCCAGAGTTGGCTCGTGCGATAATTCGATTATCAAGAGTCTGGCAGAAAGACTTATACATTCAACCACATTCAGACGATGGGTGGATATTGCCGCCTAAATTAGTGTTAATAAGTAGATTTAGTATTAGTCTGTGTACTATGCTTTTTATGTTTTTATGTGTATTTTTTTCTTAACTATGGATCCTTGTATCTGAAATAAAGACTTATTATTATTATTATTATATTATTATTATTATTATAGGCTTTTGGATGTGAATGTCCAATAAACACGAATAGCTTTGCTACGCTTTTTAATAAAAGTCTGCGTGTTAATACCTCTGAACAGAAATCCGGCACGATTCGGCTTTGACAAACAATATCCGGAATTTAAGTCTAAACAATTAGTTGAAGAGGTCTCTGTTTGAGCAATTTGTAACTTCAGGAGTCGGGGAATTCGAAACAAAGATAACTGAATAGTTTTGGGAGGAAAGCTGGTAAAATAATAAAGACACTATAACTGTATTTTTCAATTAATAATTATTATAGTAAATTAAATGGATTAATAAATAATGTTGGACTATCACACTCCTTAAAAAAAGGAAAACCTAACTTGTGTTAGCAGTACTAGACTGCCAAAAAGCTGTAGAATGCTCTACCCAAAGTTGTTGAACGAAATACTAAAACTTTTGGCTCTACAATAGGAAAGAGGAAGAGATCGCACTTAGCAATAAGGCCGCCCACTCTGCAACTTTATTATTTATTTCCTTGCATTTATTTTGTACCTACTTCTTAATGTCCAATAAAGGGAAATTGTATTCTGAACCAGCAAAAAAAATTTGGTTATATCTAGGTTTGCTTCCCAAATGAACCAGCTAAGTCAATAGTCTCCCATATAATCAAGTCTGAAATCAGACCTAGTAATTTAGCTCTGGTCCAGCATCTTTAATTAAGTTCCACACCTACACCAGTACCAAGTCAGACGATGGCAATTTGAGAGCATAACAAATAGAGCTCAGTCGGATTGCAGCAAATTGGTACAAGACATCTGTGACATAGGATATCTTTGGTAACACTACATTCTCGACATTCTCTCCTTAAACATCTTCAAGAGTGGATTCAGCTTTAAATCGGTTATTCGCTTTTATAATGATTGTCTTAACATGGAAGCCAAATAAACTAAGCTCTAAAAACTTACCTAAACTGAGTTATTTCCTTTTATTACAAAGAAAATTACAATCAAGGAAAATAAGCAAATCAAAATTAGTATTAATAATTGAGATAGCTGCAGATGCCTGCGAATAGTCTAGAGGTGGCTCAAGTGATCCATATCAATGACAGTCGGAAGCGTCCTAAGACGCTGGCCGCATTGTCCCGCTGTATGGCAAAACTGATGCGCTGCGTCAAATACTCACCAGCTCTCGGGTCACACGTCGCATCGACCAGACGACGCTCAGATATTTTTTTAATGCAGTTATAAATTTCGTTCTTATTTTTTAATTTAACTGTTCCAGAGATAATACTTTATTAACAACGAAAATTACAAGCAAGGAATAGAAAAATTACAACTAGTATTTACAATTGAAACCATTGAGCTAACTGCAGACGGTTGCAAACAGTCTAAAGGTAGCTCAATTGATCCATGTCAATACCAGTCGGAAGCGTCCCCAAGACACTGGCTGAATTACCACGCTATATGGCAATGCTGATGCGCTGAGCCAGATATTGACCAGCTCTCGGGTCACGCGTCGCATCGACCAGACGCTCAGATATTTTTTTAAAAACCCGGAGAGCCTCGGTACCCCACGGACCTAGGGTCTCGAATCCAAGGGGAGCAAATGCGTAGGTTCTGTCGAGACCTGCATATTCTGTTCCAACATATTATTCAAAAAGAAATTTAAAATCAATAATTTAGAAACGAAAAATAAATTTAAAAAAAATATTGTATTAGTAAAATTAATCAAAAATCACGTTCACTAAAAATTAGAGTACTGCATAAGAGTACTCCATAAAGTAATTAATCATTTTGTAAGTACCTTTATGAAAATTAAATCTCTAATTACTTTGCATTGCATTAATTATTTTCTGTAGGTGTGACATCAAGCTATTGTATTTATCTAGGCGTATATTGTAGTGCGACTGCTTAATAATCAAGCTGAAATTTACAACAAAGGAGGCTTGGGTAAAACATAAATCTTTATATATAGATTTCTTTTATGAAGTGAATATATTATGAAACAAAGTCGGGTTAGTTACATCATATTATGTATCAAGCGTGGTAATGCAGCCAGTGTCTTGGGGACGCTTCCGACTGGTATTGACATGGATCAATTGAGCTACCTTTAGACTGTTTGCAACCGTCTGCAGTTAGCTCAATGGTTTCAATTGTAAATACTAGTTGTAATTTTTCTATTCCTTGCTTGTATCAAGCACGGCTGAACCAATATTAATGATATTTGTTTCGTCTGCGATCCTAATAGCAGGATAATCAAATATTTAAGGATCCGCGCAAACAATAAAAAAAGAAGAAGTGGTGAGTATAGCTAATCCCTATTTTTCTACTGAATACCTATATAAATGTGAAAGTAACTCTGTCTGTCTATCTGTAACGCTGTACCGTCTAAACTACTGAACCGATTTGGTACAGATTATAATCTACAGCCTGAGAAAGGACAAAAGCTACTTTTTAATGTGAAAAAAGGGTTGTAAGGGGTTGAACTAGGAGATGAAAGTTGGTAATGAAGTTTCGTATTTAGTTGCTAAAAGCTTGAACATAATTATTAGTTTTTTGGGCACATCACTACATGGTATAAAACAAGGTCGCTTTCACTGTCCCTATATCCCTATTCATTTGTATATGCTTAAATCTTTAAACGCATGGAACTACGCAACGGATTTTCATGCAGTTTTTTTAATAGAAAGAGTGATTTATTCAAGAGAAAGGTTTTTACATATAATAAAACCGTGCGAAGCCGGAGCAGGTCGCTAGTATAGTATAAAATAATTTAAAATTCCACACTACGGCCCGTGCGACTTATAATATTAAAGGCCGACCTGGAAATAAGGAAAACATTGGAGTACAGGACTCAGATCACCTATCGGAGCCGAAAAATAATTATGTTAAAACGTAGAATTTACTGGTTTAGTATAAGAGATCTTTTACTTTCCTATGTGTAGCAGCAACAGCTATTTTAAGTTCGTTACAGAGAACTCGCATTAGTGTAACTGAATAATCAACCAACGTCGTCAGTTAGTTGGAAGGAGGAACTACATTCAAAGGAAAATCTTGATGAACAGGATAGCCTGGACAGTCTCGTGGTTATAAATAAAGTGCATCAGGGCAGTGGCGCATCAAAATACAAGTTGAATTAACCTAGGTTAGTACAAGGTGTTAAAATTAAAATAAAAGTATGTTTACTCTATATTGCATTCCAGATAAGGCTTATCCAGAATGAGTCTTTTAATTATTAATGACTAAGCACGTGGATGTTTTGAAATTATTCTAAATTGTTATTATTTTTATTTCAATATTATGAAAATCTTATTATTTATTTCAATGTATTCAGTTTTTCTTATAATAATTTTAATTTTGTAGTTTTCAATTTAAATTAATATAATCCTATATATAATATAAATTTCTGTAAACTAATGTAATTGGTTAATTAATAGTATTAGTTACTAAATAAATAAATAATAAATAAATGTCGTATGTTGGTTGATCAAGCGAACGAGAGCGAGCGAAGGCTAACATAACAAACAAACACGAACGAACCAGTGTGGAAGTCATAGCGTAAGCAAGCTAAAGTCTTCGTTGGACCCATTAGAGTCGACTAAGGGAACCTACCAGAAAAATGATAAGTAGTATCTTCCTTCTATGTATTATTATGGCCGCAGCCTACGTACGGCAACTTTATGTAGCGTGGTAGCTATCAGCAATTCACATGCACGGTGATTATAGTAAGCTCTTGTTCAGAGGAAGCTAAGGTAAAGTTTAACTGAATACATATTTTTATTTATTCCTTTATACATTTGCTTGGGTATATTATTATTTGCCAAACCGAACGGTCCACGAACTGATAAGAATCGTGCAACGCAAAAATGCTCGTTGACTTGCCGAATCCTTATATTTCCGATTTAATCAAGCTTACCTGATTTACTTTTAACGCGAGATTACTTCTATCTCTAAAAGCACTTAGTACTTGTAGCCGTGACGAGATGGGCAGTAGTAGGCTATATATATATTATACAGGATGGCTTTTTGAGATGGGAGTGGATAGTCAAATCAAAAAATATAGTAAAAACAATGAAAGGAGTCATTATCTTAGATAAAAAAAACTGGATAATTTGTGTTTTTTTCTTTATCAGCTCGAAATCGAATCTATTCAATAATGTATATTTTTGTATACAATGGATTTGATTGAATGAGATATCTTTGAGTATGCGTATTTTGTTACCAAATTTAAAGGAAATACCTACTAGGTAATTGTGTAAATAATAATATCTACTTGCCAAAACAAAATAGCGACAAATTATAATTAAAACTTTAGATTTTATGCATATAGGTAAAAGGAAATGGAGCATAGGACATTACGCCATAGAGCGTGTTGTGCGTGTGTGTTGTTTTTACTTTAATTAGGTAACCCAGATAAGAAAATCGAGATATTTTTTTTTGTAAATGAGTTTCTTTTGAGTTAAATAAAAACATTCATTAAAAATCTTACGCCTACAAAATTTACACGAATACACCTATCACAAGTATTTACATAATACTTAAAAGGTATTATGTAAATACTACTAGGTAAGGTACTTAAGACGTTAAGTGAGGTATTGTATCTTTTATTACTGAATAAAAACTGAATAATGTCATTTATATTGGATAGATAAATTTACAAAGCCAAGTTCCTTACCGCTTTCTACCTGTAGCTTACCGGAACGATGATGAGTATAATTATTTAGTGGATTCCTGAATATTCCTATTGAATTCCCGTGAATTTCTGACAGTACCGTTCTAATATCGAGCGTCGGGTTTCTAATACCGCCAGTGGAAGCCTTTTGTTATGAGCAAAGTGAAGGGTAAGAATGGGGTCATGCTATATAGGTACCTATATACTTGTTTCTACAATCTGTAGATGCTACGCACATACAAATTTCAATGTTTTTTAGTAATTAGAAAGTTTACTAATAACGAAAATAACAATCAAAGAATAGAAACAAATTCAAACTAGTTTATACAGTTTTTTTTTTTAATGAAACATATCCTTTATTAACAACGAAAATTACAAGCAAAGGAATAGAAAAATTACAACTAGTATTTACAATTGAAACCATTGAGCTAACTGCAGACGGTTGCAAACAGTCTAAAGGTAGCTCAATTGATCCATGTCAATACCAGTCGGAAGCGTCCCCAAGACACTGGCTGCATTACCACGCTGTATGGCAATGCTGATGCGCTGAGCCAGATATTCACCAGCTCTCGGGTCACGCGTCGCATCGACCAGACGCTCAGATATTTTTTTAAAAACCCGGAGAGCCTCGGTACCCCACGGACCTAGGGTCTCGAATCCAAGGGGAGCAAATGCGTAGGTTCTGTCGAGACCTGCATATTTGCGCCTCTTGAGATCCTCGGCCAGATATGTATATACAGTTGAAACTGCAGCTTTTGCAGATTGAGCTAACTGCAGACGATTGTAAACAGTCTAGAGTTAGCTCAACTGATCCATATCAATAGCAGTCGGAAGCGTTCCCAAGGTAGTGGCTGCATTACCACGCTGTATGGCAATGCTGATACGCTGCGCCAGATAGATACTCACCAGGTCTTGGGACACGCGATCAAACGCTCAGATATTTTTTTTAAAACCCGGAAAGCCTCGGTATCCAGACAGATCTAGGGTCTGGACTCCAAGGGGAGCAAATGCGTAGATTCTGTTGACACCTGCATATTTGCGCCTCTTGAGATCCTCAGCCAAATTTGTCTCCGCACCAGCCCTCGCGGATTTCCTAGGAAGATGGCAAGGCGCAAGTGTGTCAACCCATGTGTGCGTTCTACTCTTTATTTATCGTATTTTTTTTTTATAAAGTTATTTACAATAGAGCTAACAATAGCACACTGCAAAGAAGCTATAGGTAAATCTACCTTCTCCGAAACAAAGGATTTATAGTAAGAGTAACCTACATAACTAAAACAAACACCTGAACGTTAGGGTGGAGCGTCAATGTATGGAAAAAAAATAAAGTTACATAATCGATTTCGAATACCTGCTAAAAGTTGCGAAATGGCAAGACAATAATAAGTATAGATTTACTTTATTTTTTAAATATAGTCTTTGGCCCTCTACCGTCGTTTGAAATTTGTCATTTTTTTCATTTACGTAACTTTTTAAAACCTGTCTTCTACAGAAACTAACAATAAATAACTATTTATTTTAGTGGCATAGTGTAAATAAGACGTCAATTTTATAATAACAAAATTTTCACTTCAAAAGTTTCATTTAAAAATACTCTTCTTCAAACAATCAAAAAATTAATCAAAAATTACAAAATTGTGAGTATTTAGGTGGACTTTTTAGCTTTGATTTTTTCAGTATCGAACGATAGCACGCGATTGTATTTTACCGGGAATGCATCCATCTCTAGTTTTCTTACCAGAAACAGTCATCAGTGCCTCAGTTACCATTTTCCCACATTTTCAACAGCTTGATTGTGACAAGGAAAATCTGAAATCCTCAAACCCAGTTCTCTGAAATTATATTGATTTATTGATCGTAAAGCATAGCTTCTAACAGATTTTTTGGATGTGCAAAAAAAAGAGGTTTCTTTGAATAACTCGGTCTGCAATTTTCTGTACATCAGTACTCAAAACATTTTATTTATGCAATCAATCAAAGAACATTCACCGAACGAATAGTTCATTCAAGCAAAATTTCGTATATGATACCAAATAGGAGCATAAGCTTTTAATTTAGTATATAATAAGATTTATTAGGCTGGAAGCTCTTAGTTTTATAAGGTTCAAATAAGGCTTGGATGTCACCACAACCACAAGATATAGCTATCAGCTGTTGTCAACCATCGCGAGTGAGCATTTTTTTCATGATTCCTGCGAAACTCGCATGGCGGCTTGTTGACCATTTTTCTGACATTACTCTGTTTTTTTGATGAACAACACTTGTTTTAATCCATCAGCCTTCGTTAGTAGTATTAATTTACTACTGAAACAAGGATATCCATAAATAAAACAGTTTATTTCACTTCGAGTTCTTATTTTCGACATTATTTTGTCTTTAGCACATTAGGCTACGAAATTAATAGCTTATCTTATTGATTACTGAAAAAAACAACTAAAATAAATTTATAAGACGAAGGTTATTTGAAAAATAGGTAACTCCAATGATTCTAACGTCAACAGTTCAATTTGCAAAGCCACGTACCGACTGATACCAATCATTGAATTTTGTTTAAAATCGGCGTCTCTGATATGTATAATTTGACTTCATGACAAGCTTCTAGTGATATAAAAATTATTATTTAGCACTCATTTTATATTAAGACATACAAAAATATGATATTCAACATAAAAAAACAGTTAAATGTTTAGTTACGATTTTTGTTAATCACTCCCATTTTTTCATAATTTTGAAATATTCAAAGGGCAGTAGAGGGCTGAAGAAGGGTTGCAATATTTTTATTTTATTTTTTTTCCTTGCCTGTGCAACAAGATGCAACTTTTGAGAGGTATTCAGAAGTGCAAATGTAAAAATACAAATCTCGCTCCACCCTACTGAACGTGCAAACTAACTCCTTTGTACACGAAGACATTCAGCGCAGGGGTGCATTACGATATCTTTCCGAGAACTCTCTCGCCTCTTTGTATGTACCTTAGACTAAGATTCGTGAAAGTTTTCAATGACTTTTGTTCTACTTCTACTTGCACTCAAGGTGTCTAGATGGAATTGGATTCTGTTGAAGATAGTGATCCTTTCATACGCGAGCACAAACTTATTCTTAACTATAATACTACTAAAATTGTTTAGAGTGGGATTTGATTTGTTTTTTTGTGTTTTTTAGTAATGATTTTGGTATTACTGCGAGGTGTTGCGGCCACGATAGGTCTAATTGTGATCGCGCAGTATTCTTCATTCGTCATTTACCCTTGCAGCTACTAGTAGCTGTAGGATTTTCTACGGGTTGATGTCTCTTAGCTTTTCTGGGCTTAGTACTTACTAAGCCCTTTGCTTGCACTGAAGAATGCTTCTTTTTTGCATCAATGCTCCGCGCTCAGCTTGCGGAAGGAGAGGCAGTTCCTCCTTTTAAACTTTCAATAGATCTATACTTATAATAAAACTGTAACAGGTCCAATTCTGTACATTGAAGATATTTTGAAAATTTTTTTTGGAGGGCACTCTATAATGGATACTCAAGCCAAAACTGTAATTTTTTTCATTCATGTCTGTCTGTCTGTCTGTCTGTCTGTCTGTCTGTCTGTCTGTATCGTAAACGCGCATCACGCCGAAAGTACTTGATGGATTTAAATGAAACTCGGCATGATTATAGGTCATACTACGAGGAAGGACATAGGATACTTTTTATCCCGGTATTCAGTAAGGTTCTCATGGGAGAGGGGATGAAAGTAAAATTCCTTTACCTCGCATCACGCCGAAACTGCTGAATGAGTTGGAATGAAACTCGGGACGATTTGTGTTCATACTACAAGGAAGGACATGGGATACTTTTTATCCCGGAATTCGGTAAGGTTCCCCTGGGAGAGATGGTGAAAGAAGAATTCTTTAACCACGCATCACGACGGAAGCGAATGAATTCGAATGGAACTCGGGACGATTGGACATGGGATACATTTTATCCCGGAATTCAGATTGGTTCCCCTAGGCTATACGGGATTTCAAAAATTTCTCACAGCATCTGAACGACGCGTGTGTACGCGTCGTTCAGATGCTGTGAGAATTTTTTGAAAACCCGTATAGCCCAGGGGAACCAAACTGAATTGAACTGATAAACGCGAAAGTTTGTAAGTATGAATGGATAGATGGATGGAAGTTTGTTACTCTTTCACGCAAAAACTGCTGAACTGATCTGGATGAAATGGCACAGAGATAGATTATAAGCTGGAATAAGAAATAGGCTTTATTTTATCTCGAAAATCCCACGGGAAAGGGAATTACGCAAGTAAAATCGCGAGTACTCCAAATACTAATCATGCGCAGATGAAGTCGCGGGTACCAGCTAGTAGTTAAATAAACGTTAAACAGGATTTCACATCGAAAACGCTAAGCCGCGATTTAATAACTATTCAAATTTCAACGTAACCACGCGTGTGAAGCCATTGCGACGCGAATTGAATTGTGAAACAAATATAAAAGTTAGTGAAATGAAGATTTCTATAAATTTTCAAGTCAATCGTTGTTAATTCCTGAAACGACGTTAGAATACAACTTTTCTAGGTAGTAAAAGATTATATAAAAATCACCTCTGATAAAATTTTACCTTAGTCAAAGCCCTAACGAAATTGAACTAATAGCTACCTACAAACTCCTGTTCTACCTAACTACAGTTACTCTAGGGTGCGGTTATTCGCTCAGGTCGTGATCTCGCTAAGACGAGGGACCAAGATGTAGTCTAATACTTAGGCGTCCGCAACCCCTTCAAATTAATCCTGGTATCTAAGCAGAACATTTGCTTCCAGGGATGGATTAAGGGGCCCCTTCCCCTCCTGTCTAGAATAAGCTCCGATTCAAGCTCTGATTTAATCAGCCACTTGTATCCTTGCAAACTTTGAAGCCAAAATAACCTAAAAGAACAACCTCTAAAACAAAAAATATTGTCGACCCCTGATGCTGTGGAAATAAATATTATAACAGGTAGCTCAGGAAGTCTAAACTACCTACTGTTTTCAATCCGCAAATATATTCAGATGTATGCATGTATCACTCCTACAGTTTCGCCAATCAATGATTAATTTAAGTTTAAAACGAAATCAAAATACAGCGGAGAAAATAGTAGCACAAGCGATACGTCGACCGATGTGGCGTGGCGGGCAAAGGTCCGCCTGCGATGTAGGAGGTTGCGGGATCGATTCCCAGCTGGTATAATAATAATAATAATAATTTTTATTCAAGAAGAAAGGTCTTATAGGTAAACAAAACAAAGCAAACAATACAAAGTAGATAATTAAATCTTAGACCTATTTCACATATTGGTTTCGTCACCTCGCTCTAACTAAGTTCTAGACTTGTGATGTAGACGCGAGGGTTCTCTACCTCAGTAAGTTAGGCTTACACTAATTTTTATTTCTAGGATACATAGGAAAACTATACTTGTTAATACTATATTACATATAAGCCAAAAGAAAAATACAGTGTGTAGGTGAGTGTGTAAAGGTGTGTGTTATGTATGCATGTGAGTGAGTAGAGTATGAGTTGAATGTGCTTTTAACTAATTGTTTTTAGTAGGCTTTCTGTTTTATCATAGTTAAGGTTTAGTAAATATGATTTTAACTTATTTTTGCATTGTCTGTAATTTAAATTTTTTAAATCTATATATTTGCTGATGTTATTATACATGTATGGGCCTAAAAATGGAAAATGTCTATGTGCAAGCGACGTGTTAAAATTAACTGTTTTAAATATTTTGTCTTTTCGTCTTTTGTGTTCAATTTCTGTGTTTTTGTTGAAAATCATACTATGCTGTTTTAATAATATTTGTTGGATACATAGTTGTCTAACTGTAAGTAATTGAGTGTCTGCATATAGTTTTGTTGTTGGGAACTGGTATGATTTCGAGTATGCTACTTTGATAATTGCTCTTTGTGCTCTCTCAAGAGGTAGTAGGTGAGTTTTTGCTGCGCCCCCCCACGATGTAGAACAATATGTAATTATGGATTGACAGAGAGCGTAATATATTTGTAAAATATGGGATTCCGTAGCAGCGTGTTTAATTTTTTTGAAAATGGCAATTAGCTTTCTTAATCGAGTTTTCAATAGATTTATGTGTGGACCATATGTCATTCTAGAGTCTATAGTTATACCCAGGTATTTTATAGTGTCACAGCGTTCTAGAGCTGGGCAGGATGTACAGTTTGTTGCATTTGATGATAAGCAAAGTGTATTATGGGCTTTAATTTGGTAAGACGTGTTGGTAGAGTTAGGTTTACTAGATGTATTCAAGTAGAAAGCTACGTATTTAGTTTTTTCGGAGTTTAAGGTAAGTATGTTGTTGTAGAGTTTTTGGCAGATAGTATCAAAACCCTGTTGAGCCTGACTATATACCTTTTCCCAGTTATCCTCTTTAAACAAAAGTACGGTATCGTCCGCAAAGGAGATTATCTTACCAGAGGGCACTTCCGTTTTGCAGATAGTATTTATATACGCAAGAAAAAGTGTTGGACCTAGGATGCTTCCTTGTGGAATGCCAAAAGAGACTCTACATTTACTAGAAATGTAATTTCCTATTTTAACACTTTGTTGGCGATCTTCAAGGTAACTACCTAATAAATCTAGTTGTTTACCACGTATTCCAAGATCATTAAGCTTCTTCAAAAGGACTGGTATGGACACCGTGTCAAACGCCTTTGCTAGATCAAGGAAAATGGCTAGACATTTTTTGCGTTTATCAAGTGCATCAATGACAAAATTATTAAGTTCCAACACAGCGTCTGCAGTTGCTCTACCCTTTCTAAATCCATGTTGATTGTTTGAAAGCAAATTGTATTTCTCGAAGTAATTTACTAACCGTACATTAATAGCTTTCTCTAGAATTTTAGAGAGAGTAGGCAGTATAGATATTGGTCTATAATTAGTGGTAATAGTTTTGTCTCCGCTCTTATAAATTGGTAGTATAATTGATGTCTTAAAAACTTTCGGGAAAACTGCTGTTGAGAAACTTAAGTTACATAGATAAGTGATGGGTTTTACCAGTATAATTTTATTTTCTTTTATAACACGGGCGGATATTTCATCCCATCCAACAGAACAATCGATCTTTAATGTATTTATTATAGAGTTTATTTCCTCTTCAGTTACATCGATTAGACCAAAAGAATTTAATATTTCCGAGCTACTATCTATTTGAACATCAATTTGTTTTGATATGATTTTCTCTGCCAGGGATTTACCGACATTTGCAAATGTTTCATTGACAGAGTTTAATGTTGGAAGCGGATCTTTGTCTTTTATAAGGTCTTGCGGTAAGTTTGGCTTTGTTTTAAAGTTTGTGATGTCATTAATTACTTGCCACGTCTTCTTCACGTTTTTCCCAGCTTTATTTAGTTGCTCTTTTTCATAAGATTGCCGAAGATTTTTTAATAATTTGTTGCAAAAATTTCGATACCTTTTGTATGTGATTTTAAGATTTTCATTTATTGGGGATTTGCGTACTTTACTATGTAGGTTATCTCTATGTTTCATGCAACGTATGAGACCAGGTGTTATCCAGGGCTTGAGTGGCGTTTGTCTATAAGGTATGTTATATTCATATGTTATATGTTATATTCCCGGCTGGTATGGTTCTTTGGACAAATTTATTTTTTTAGAACTTCGTGATTTAGCAAGAGTAAGAAAACACTGTGAGACAAAAATAGTGAATAGCACTTGAGAACATCGCGTTGTGTGCTTTGAATTCACCAAATCTTTGTACAGTTTGTACGATCTACAAATATTTGTTTCGGGGTTCTGGGTGTTTTCAACGTATAGTAAAAAAATATACATCTATGTAATATATTGAATTAAATATATTAGTCATCCTATAGCAAAAGATCTACTTAGCTTGGGGCAGTAATGCAGTGTGTCCAACACAATATTTTTCACATTACATCTCAATCGGACATCAAAGTTATCATTTTAACGGTAAGTCCCGCTATGCACGAGTCCCGCTTTGCTCGGGCTCTAAAATACCTAACAAAAAGTGCCGCTTTGCTCGGAATGAGTTTCTAAGACTGTCGAACGGAAAGTGTTTTTCTTAAAATTTTACATCTAAAATCTCTCTTACTAGTTCCACTTATTATACTAGTAAAAAGTCACTAACACGTGTTTTTTTTAGTATCATTGCCGAAGACGATATAAAACAAGCCAAGTAAGTTACATTTTAATTAAAAAATTCTAAGTGAGTATACTTTAAGATAAATTACCGCAGTTCTTTGATTTATTTTTAATTGCTTGCTGTTTACAGCTTCAAACTCAAGAAACAAAAAATTAATCACATAACAAAACAAGTATTTACACCGACAGCCAAATACAACTTTACACAAAAGCCTATACAAAAAATAGCATTATTCTTACTGATTTCTTGAACATCTTTAATATAACTTCTTTTTTCATAAAATAATAATAGACACCATCATTAACAAGTGTGATATTTTGTGTTAATTTCTTATTTTCATTTACTTGTTCATTTTAAATTTAAGCCAATAAGAACGGATTTGATTTGTCAATGTTGTAATTTGAACTTGTTTTTTAATGTCCTAATTATTTTTTTACGTTTTAATCCAAATAATTAAATTATTTTCTTTACTAAAACTTTTTTCTTTGAAGTATGAAAGTAGGCCCAGGCTAGGTTTAATGCGTGTTGCAGACCAAGAGCTACGCTAATTTAATTTAGCTTAGCTCGCATAGCTAAACTTGTGTGCAAACTGCAAACTAGCAGAGCTATGCCGTATGCGAGCTAAGCTAAGTTACAGCTTAGCTTTTGGTCTGCAATCCGATTTAGAGCAGGTATCTTTAGAAACACTTTTCTATCGAACTATACCTTCCATTGTTTTCAGTAGAACTGAAAAATTCATAGCATAGCGGCACTTTTTGATAGGTCCGAGCATAGCGGGACTCGAGCATAGGGGAACTAACCGCATTTTAAAGGCTTTGTCCTTATGTAAGATGATTCAGGATAAAAATAGTAATAATAAATTGAAGTAACATTTTTCTACGTAGGTACTTAATAAAAGAAACAGTTGGAATTGGTGAATCTTTATGATGCCATAAAGTCCTTATGCCCACCAACTTGAATGCTGAATAAACATCAGGTGTCATAACTCTGTAAGTTAGGAGTTTTGATATCGAGATCTGATATAAATTAAGCCGTATAATTCACTTTGATAAGGCAGAGACCCATCAAGGTGTGGTGTGATAGTGTAAGTTGGATTTGGTGTTATGAAAGTGGGCAAGTGTATGGAAATATAAAGAAAAAATATGCTGGAAATTTAACACTGCTTCACTAAACTAAAGGAAGCAGAACCTGTGTCTAGAGTAGGTAGTAATCTAGTAGACCACATACATTTTAATTAAAGAAATGAAGCACAGAACTTTATTTTCCGTTTAAAAAAACATACAATACAAAATAAACTCATTCAAACAGAAAATAAAATCAGCGATCTAATTATAAATATTTTGTTATGATACAAATCGAACCCGCAACCATTTAGTAACACATTATTAGCAAAATTTCACCTACTACACTACAGAGGTCGCCATAAAACCTTTGTTTCCCAAAACATATAAAACGTAAAGAACTTCCCTCAGTTAATGCGAGTAACTTTGTAGTTCGAAAGGGTTTACTTTAAAAATTGCGCAATTTGTCAGAAGACAGTGAAGTTATTGCCCATAAAGGGAGGCTATAAAAGTGATATGCCCCTCCTTTGTCCTGAGTACGTCACTCAAACATATTGTGCAGAGTTACGAGGTTACGACGCTCTCGTAAAGGTAAAGTAGATGCTGTAAAACAAATTTGCAAGCGCTTGACAACCCTGTCCCAACAACTTATTTTAATGTACACATTTTGATTATGGGTATTAGGTATTGGTATAAGAGTCGACCCTTGCATTTCCTGAAAACATTTGAATTTGAGGAGTCGATAGGATTATATAATTATAGTGCTGTTATATAATATTAGCTGTACCCCGCGACTTTGTCTGCGCTGAATTCTATTGCTGCTACCTGATGCTCCTGTACGGTTACCATGAGTTTTTGCTTACTATACTCGCTAGCGACTGTAGTAAAAAATGTATGAAAACTTCAACAGCGCCTCTTGCGGATAGTTGTGTACTAAAAATGCGCGTATAAAAGCTATTTGCGTATTTACGTAACTACTATAGTAAAGTGAGGCGATTGTAATGTCAAAACTCATAGTAGAGGTACTGAAATCCCTTTTACTTTTATTTTATGAATCTGAATAAATTCAAAACATTATTTAGATAGGTTGCAATAGTCTATAGTTAGCTCAATTGTTCAATTTTTAAAAACTGGTTTTTATTTGTTTATCTCAATCTTTGATTGGACCTCTAAATTCCTTTTTTTGGTTCTGTCACAATTACATATCTCAATTACATATTCAGAATGTAAAAAAGTTTATTATATATTTAAGTATTTTATATATTATTTTTCTGTTAGATGAATTCTAGGGTTGTTAAGCGGGGATGAAAAATTCTGAAAATTCATATCAAAATTTCAGACCGCGCTTATCTCAGTTCAAAATGGTTCTATCCCACTCTAACCGTGCGGGGATTAAAGGATATAGCAAAAGCCCGATCAAATATCGGTTGATGCTCTGGAAAACTGAATAAGAAAGTTTCGCAGTTCAGCCAACTAGATAGTGTCTGCAGAGTCCAAGTTTAACGTTGAATCCGAAAACTTACAAAAAAACTCTGTAATCGACAGTTGAGATCTATAATGCTGGGGCTACATTAGCGGGCGAAGATTCGTGTCGAGTTGACGCGATGCATAGTGCCGGATTGTGTTGCTGAATACAGGCACCTCCGTCTTGCTCCGTCTGCAAAGTCTGGAAGACAGACTGAAGACAGAAGAGAATTGACGTAGGTGTAGCCACCCAAGCGAATATTGTCACTACAAATCCCTTTGATCCACGCCAGTTTACCGACAGCTCCAAGATACTACATCGTCTTCGCCCGAATATTATGCGATGACACGATGTACCCGGTCACATTCATCTCGTTAACACCAATATTCGCCGTAGCCCGCTAATGTAGCCCTAGCATAAGAAATAAACTTTAACCTTGATTGAAGTTGGATTCTTGGAAGATACAGTTTCGTTAAACTGTTATCGTTTTTATCTAAATTTCATGACTTTTCTTTGTTTCATGTTTTCAAAACATTTCTTCAGTAATTTATGCAAACAATCTCCTAGCGTTAGAATGTAAAATCTATAAGTGAGTGTAATGTATATTTTACTAGTGACCCGCCCCGGCTTCGCACGGTTTTATTATACTTATAAACCTTCCTCTTGAATTACTCCATCTATTTAAAAAACCGCATCAAAATCCGTTACGTAGTTTTAAAGATTTAAACATACAAAGGGATATAGGGACATAGGGACAGAGAAAGCGACTTTGTTTTATACTATGTAGTGATTAGTTTTATATAAATCAAAGTGTATAAACTAACCAAAATACGAGGATTTTTTTAAAGAAGCATATTACATCATTAATTGTATTAATATTATAATTAATGACTGGACAAAAATATTTCATACATTTTGAGTAAAAAAAGTAATACCAAGCTATTTCCTTCCTTGTGTGGATATTATAATATGACCCCGGTGGAAATGTTGAGGGAAAAGTATTTTTAAAATGTGATGAATTTCTGAAAAATCATCATAAAACGATGTTTATATGAAAAATTTGTGTTCAAACTTTGTCAGTTCAAGATTGTTTGGCGTTGTGAGAATAGACTTATGGATTGAAATGTTTCACGTAGCAGGTATGTTTCACGTACCACATTACTTCATTACCATTTATTTTTATTATCGCGAAACCGCAAGGCGCTGCTAGTGTATTATATAATTCATAGAACTCAACCTAGAAATATTATTCTTTGACAATCAACTACTTTTGATGGTTTCTATCATAATAATCTTAGGTTAATTGACTTTCTGTGAGCATCTGTGTAGACCAAAGAAATTCACACATAATTCATAAAAAACATGTGATGGAATCGATCGTTTCATTATTCTCCCTCTTCTGAAACTGCCTTGAAAATATTTGGCGAGTAAAGTTTGTTTCCTTAGCGAGCGTGGTTCGTTGTTTGAAGCCAGCTGGGATAAGGCCACAGCTGTGCATTACTTGGCTAGGTTGATACATTATTTGATGTTTTTTACTGTGTTACCTATCTAAAACACCTAAACTAGCCAGTTAGGAGACTAATTATTACGACGACCGATGATGTGGCACGGTAGGAGAAGGCAGGGGTTGCGGATTCGATTCCCGCCTCGGAACAAATTTGTGTACGATCTGCAGAAATTTGTTCCGTTGGTCTGGGTGTTTTCTAGGTGTAATTAAAATATCTATATCTGTGTATATAATGCATTCAATATATCAGTTATCTAGTACCCATAACACAAGCTTCGATTAGCTTACTTTGGGGCTAGATGGTGCTGTGTGCTGTGGATTGTCCAACATCATTTATTTAGTTATTTTTATTATTTATTTTTATTAAAAAGGACAGAAATCGATTAAGTACATGCAGCAAACATGGGGATTATCTCGGATTATGCATTAAAAACCGACTTAAAATACCTAAATATTTAGTCAATGAACACTGTTTTTTTATTTTGTGGATTAGGGTTATTTATCCTTACCTCCTTCTCATCTTGACAACCTCTTCGTCCGCTGTTACTAGATCACTGATAAACTCATTTCATAAATATACATTTGCTGAAATAATTATTAAAAACGGGTAAATACGAATATTTCAACGGTGAATATGTCAATCCAATACTCTTTAAAATTACGTCAAATTGAAAACTTTGAATAAATGGGCGGATAGTTGGGGTCAAGTAAAATTGAATGATGTAATTTTTTTTTTAGTCTTTGGACGGATGTCCTACTTAAGAAGGAGAAATAAAATGTGTTTGAACTAGAGTGAAAACACACTTTATTTCTCGTTTTTTTTTGTTTTTTTTTTTAAATTTATAGAAATACTTCAAGTATTTCAAATTTAAGTGATATTAATCAGTGAACCAACTGTCTATATTTTTACTACCTCAGCAAGCTTAACTCATATATTACAGAAACTTTCTAAATGTCATCCAAAGGTTTCGCACACAATTGAATATGAGATAGACAAAACTGCTGTGACAGGCTGAAATATGTCTTCATTTAATTTGTCTGGCTGTCTGAATACTGCAATTTAAGGTAAAAGAATGAAGGTTGCAGATTACATTAAATTTTATCATCATCATCTCGGCTGATAGATATCTATTGCTGTAAATCCATCAACATCTCCTAAATTGCCACATTTAGTGCTCCTGCACTAAATCCAGAAGATTCCCGTGGCATTTACCCGATAAAGGTAAAAGGTCACAGGTCCAACCTGGTAATGCCAAAGGTCACAGGTAATTTACCTGGTAAATGTAAAGGTCATGGGGCTTTTACCTGATAAAGGTAAAGGTCACGGGGATTTTACCCGGTAACGGAAAAACTCACAAGGTCCTTTACCTGGTAAAAGTAAAGGTCACATCTTGGACCTATGTCCACCTTGTGCGGGTTTTTCCCACGTCGTTGCCCACCTTCCGGAAGATGGAAACCATGCCAAAGCCCCTTTGCCACAACAATCATCGGTTCTGCAAGTTTTTATTAACAACGAAAATTACAAGCAAGGAATAGAAAAATTACATCTAGTATTTACAATTGAAACCATTGAGCTAACTGCAGACCGTTGCAAACAGTCTAAAGGTAGCTCAATTGATCCATGTCAATACCAGTCGGAAGCGTCCCCAAGACACTGGCTGCATTACCACGCTGTATGGCAATGCTGATGCGCTGAGCCAGATATTCACCAGCTCTCGGGTCACGCGTCGCATCGACCAGACGCTCAGATATTTTTTTAAATACCCGGAGAGCCTCGGTACCCCACGGACCTAGGGTCTCGAATCCAAGGGGAGCAAATTTGTAGGTTCTGTCGAGACCTGCATATTTGCGCCTCTTGAGATCCTCGGCCAGATCTGCCGCCGCACCAGCCCTAGTGGATGTCCTTGAAAGATGGGAAGGTGCAAGTGTGTCGACGCATGTAGCGTCCCACACAATGGGCCTCCCCAACTCCCATGGGACTAGTGTCATACCGTCGGGCCTCTTGCCATCGTCACGGAACAGACCATTCGGTTCGAGAATAGCTGGTACGTTAGCGCTGACAAAGGCCCGCCGGATGATGTCATTAAGGCTGGCATGACGAGATATCCGACCAGCGGCCCTAGTACACGATAATCCGTGATGACCAAGCTGTTCGACTGCAGTACCGCACTGGCATTGATGAGGCGCACAACACCTTGCACCTAACCGAATACCTGTTGCGATACGGAAAGTAGCGGGATCCAATAAAGTGCCAGTGTTATAAGAAGGAAGTGCTTATAGCCAATGTCCTGACTCCCATTAGAAACGGCTAGGAGACGGGCACGATCTGCCGAGCTGGAGCACGTTTGTAACAAACATTTCCGTGTCAACTCACTCAACTTCTGCAAGTTATATATCGCCCACAGCCGCAATTCTACTGTTTCGCGATTAAATAATAAATAAATAATGCTAGAACAATTCCACATAGAATCTAGCCCCATGCTAAGCAAAGCTTGTGTTATGGGTACTAGATGACTGTTTTACTTAGTACAAATTTATCAAATATTTTTTTTTAATACATGGCAAACACCCAGAACAGTTTTGATATTTTGTTTGTCCCAAAACGGGAACTGGCAACCTTCTGCGTCGCAAACGCACCTTCGCTCGCAGCGTCAAATCGCATCTCAACTTAACTTGTAGTTAAAATAACACAAAATGTTAAAAATTCATCATAATGTAATCTGCAAGCTTGACTCTACTTCAGCTAAAGGTCTCCCTCCACACACAGAAGCCGGAGGCGAAGCGGAGGCGAAGCGGAGGCGAAGGCGTGCGTGTTGTATCCTATTGAAACATGAAATATTTTTGTTTTTCGAAACAAATTATTCATAGAAAATAAATGGATACAGTTCAACAATATATACAAAAATAATCAAATATTTCATAACGTAAATAAACTTTACGGCAGATATAAATGGCCAACAAGCAGGTACCTACGAGCAATCTGATGTATTTCCATAAAAATCTGACTTTCCAATTTCGGGACGCCATTAAAAATGGAGTTCCTCACAGTCGCAGCAGTAAACGAGAAATCCAGTATGTTAAGGAGAGGTTTCAGAAATTTGGAGTCTGTCAGAAAAGTGTCTTGATCTTCCTGTGTGACAAAAAGGTGGGCGAACTGAAAATCAATTATCACTTTATTTCTTATATTATTTTGATAATTATGTACCTATAGTATTAAATTTGACTTGTCTAAGTGCTTATTTTGTAAGCCTAAAGAAATAAAGATATTGATTTCTGATTTCTGTGGTATTTCTATAAAAGTCGAACATACATGAAACATTAAATATAAATAAACAAATCTGGACAACCCAAACAGCATCATAAAGCCTCAAGGTAAGCTACTCAATGCTAGTGTTATGGGTACTAGATAACTGATGTAATATTTAATACGAGAGTTTTATATACATAGATAGATATGTTTTATTTTAAAACATTGTTTTATAACAAACAGACCAACGGAACACATTTCTGCAGATCGAACACAAATTTGTTCCGAGGCGGGAATTGATCCCGCAACCTCTTGCGTCGTAGGCGGACTCTTGTCCACTGCGCCACTGTAGTCGTCTATATTATAAGTATAAAGAACTAGTTTATCTATATTAATACCTATTTTATAGAGGAAATATGCGTTTGTTTGTTTAAATTGAATCAGCTCTGAAAATACTCTACCGATTTGAAAAAATTACGATTTTCACGATTAAAATTCTACATTATTCCTGATGAATAAAGGTGATAGTAGCAGCTAGTATTGGATAAACAATATTTGTCGTGATTAAAAAAACCATAAACTGATCCAAATTCTATAAATAACAAAACTGAGGACATCATCAATGTAGTCGATGTAAATTAATAAGCATTATTCTGGTAAACTAAAAACTCTTGATCAAATTTATATGTGGTCCCACACATGAGATTTTAGTTCGCCTAAAAATTTTGGTAACGAGGTCAGATGACAATTTGATGACGAAACTTCTAGGGAACAAAATAAATTCCTTTAAAGGCATTGCCATACATAATGGAAGGTAGCCGGTTTAATGGTAATTATGTTTGGGTTATTACTTACTTGGTTCTGGAGCTTGCTACGACGTGTAGCTACGGCGTAGTAAGGCGCTACGCCATAGCTATGCTTAATGCTAAAATGTAAAAAAATTAGGCACTTTATAACCATTTTTATGTTCAGTACCCATAGGGTAAAACGGGACTCTACTACTAATACTGCTGTCTGTTTGTCACCAGGCCGTCTCATGATATTTAGACAGTTGAAATTTGTATTGTGTACTATAGATCTATACACAATACAAATTTCAAACTAAATATTGTTAATATATGTATTTAAGTGGGTCTTGACTTCTACGTCTAACAAATAAACACGACATCACGTCCGTAATATGGCGGCTAACGTTTTACTAAAACAGGCCCTTACGGTGGGGGTAATGCGCTGGTTTCATGGATCTACTCAGAATGAGTGCTACTGCAGACTTTATTTTACAACTTGAACACAGGCACTTTGGTCACAGAGGAGCAATAACCTGGTTTGGAACGTTTCAGAGTTTCATTCCGGTTTTTGGCTATTAAATATGTAAAATATTAATAGATAGATACGTATTTATGATATATGATTTTAAAAGACTAATCTTATAGATTATTACCGAAGAAAAGATGGATGGATTGTGTGAAAGATGCTTAAGAAAGGTGTGAGTGAATACGGAGATGACGAATAACAGAGAAGAATGGAAGAAAAAATCATGTTGTGCCGACCCCACTTAGCGTGGGATAAGGCCCGGAAGAAGAAGAAGAAGATATCCTGGGGCCGAATTCCACTAATGTCAAAACAAAGGTCTCAATAGTGCCATTCTATCAAATGACGTTTGTGCATTTGGTATTCTACTATTTTTTGCGCTTGAAGAGACTTTCATAATAAAATTAGAATGTCAAATTGGTTGTTATAAACGTAACCTTCACAGCTATGAATTAAACTCAAAAAGTTTGTGCTAGTAGAATACCAATAAGAGTTAAACACTGACATTTTGACACTATACTATTGAAATGGTGAAACGATTTATTTAGTGGAATTCGGGCCCTGCTCGATTGAATAATTAAAATTACCTTTAACAAAATATACTAGTGACCCGCCCCGGCTACGCACCGGTGCGAAAATGTAAACCTTCTTCCTTACATTAAAATCCACTGGGTATTTTTAAGATCTAAGCATACATAGGGACGGACAGACAGAGTGACAACGGGAAGTGAATTTGTTTTGTGTTATTTCGTACAAAAAAATTAGAAGTAGTATATACAATTGAAACGATTGAGCTAACTGTAGACGTTGCAAACAGTCTAAAGGTAGCTCAATTGATCCATGTCAATACCAGTCGTCGTGTCCCCAAGACACTGGCTGTATTACCACGTTGTATGGCAATGCTGATGCGCTGAGCCAGATACTCACCAGTTCTCGAGTCACGCGTTGCATCGACCAGACGCTCAATTGTATATACTAGTTGTATTTAATTTCATTGTAATTTTGTACATATTTATATTGATGCCCAGAAGATATAGAAATATTGAGAACAAGTCATATTTGTTCATTTCTCAGAATATTTTCATCGCTTGCATTTTTACCAACCAATGCTTGTAATAAGGTGTGGTAATACAAACAATTCTGTACGCCTTTCTTCTCTCATCAACATTCGTTGTCATTAGGTATATTACACACATTGACACACAAAGTCCTCTGTTAAGTATTACCAATTTAATAGTATTTAATAGGTATCAGATGGTCTTACGAAGCCGGGTGGATTGCCTAGTACATAAAAAAATAAGAGATCTCATAAAAAAAATAAGAAGAGAATCAAGTAAAGATGAAAATGATCTTGTTTCGTTGTTTTTAGCAACGAAGTAAATACTAGAAAATCTAGGCTGCCCCCGTGGAGAGATATAAACTTTCCTCGGCTTGCCTTAGGGAACTTTAGGCCTAGACTAATGGTAAGAAATGACTAGAATATTTTATAACGAAATGGGGAATACTAAAGAGTAAGATAAATGAGTCTAAAGTTATAAATAAACAAATAATGCTGGACAATCCACTCAGCATCATCTAGTCCCAAGTTAAGCAGAGTTTTTGTTATTGGTAGATGACTGATGACTAGATGACTGATATACCTAATACAATACATTACATGGATAGATTTTTTATACATAGAAAACTCAGAACAAGTATTTGCAGATCGTGCAAACATTTGTCCCAAGACGGGAATCGAACCCGCAACCTCCTGCGTCGCAGGCAGACCTCCACTCACCACGCCACATCGGACGTCAAAAGTATTTCAAGATATTAACACCTAGTGAGTATTGCAATATTGCATAAACGACTTTAATATCCTAGACATATTACCTATCATGGCCTGATAAATCATTGAACCGGAAAAATAAAATAGATATCTATCTGTGCCCATCATAACGACAGTACTGCGTTGTTTCTACGGAAACGTTTCAAGGCTATTTTTATCCCATGGGAACTGATATCGTAAATATAGATCCATCATCCGTCCAAACTTTTTATTTTAAACTAGCGACCCGCCCCGGCTTCGCACGGTTTTATTATACGTATAAACCTTCCTCTTGAATCACTCTATCTATTAAAAAAAATGCATCAAAATCCGTTGCGTAGTTTTAAAGATTTAAGCAGTCAAAGGGTTATAGGGAAATAAATATGGACAGAAAAAGCGACTATGAAGTGATAGTGAAGTGTGCTTTTTTACAAATAAATAGAATACACAAATATACGAACAATCGGCTGAAAATGATTATTAAAATTGACCTACAAGCTTATCACGAAGCATGAATAGATACTAGGATACCTATACCGATACCTTACAAATGGAATACGCATCAGCATTGCCATGCAGCCAGTGCCTTGGGGACGCACAGACTGGTATTGACATGGATCAGTTGAGCTACCTTTAGACTGTTTGCAACCGTTAGCTCAATGGTTTCAATTGTACATATGTACTAGTTGTAATTTTTTCAATACCAAAATGATTTGTAAGTCGGGCATATTTCCACAAAACTTTGGTGTTTTTTGTATTTGAATAGTATATATCTATCATTATATAAATATATGTCCACTGCTAATATTTATATTAGCAGTGGACTAATATAGGTTGATGATGATGATGATGATGATATCTATCATTAAGTAACCATTACCTAAGTACGAGTATTTTTTGTCAAAAAAATTAAATTACATTTAAATTACTTTTTGACATAGATTATAATATTGTCTTGTTACAAATTAACAATACTTTGTCCGAAATTATAAAAGTTTTCAGTCATCATTTTTGATATTACGAAACACCGGAACGCCTCAAATTAGAGTTTTGTGTAGGCATCGCCGGCCCCTATTTCAATTTTCGCAACAATACACAGTCCATTAATAAGTCATACTTGCCGTTCAGCTCAGGCTAAAAGTCACAACATATCTGACAACCTATTTTCAAAATTTTCAGCTCGTAATTTTAGCGTGATAATAATGGTGGATATTTATGCGAGAAAACACACACCAAGCCGCGGGCAAAAGCGCAGAGCCTATTCAAATAAAGCAATTAGAACTAACAAACAAGTTTCGTTAGTTTACCCACAACTTGATACAGGATGTTGATATTTGCCTTTCTAATTATTATATCAAGTTAAATTTAACGTGCTAAATGCGGAGCTTGGTTGAAATATTTACATAAGTATTTAATGGTTTTATAATGAAAATCTGCCCAACGATAATAATTGTAAAAGATAAAAACAAAAAAACAAATACTTGTTAATTGAATTTTTCATATTTATTTTGAGGCTATGTAAAAAAAGTGTGAAGATGAAAATAGTAGATCTTTTTATTACCTACAACTTTGCAATTTGACTTTTTTCCATAGGACTTGTAGTTCTGCTGGAAATCGAGATTATCCGTTTTTTACCCTAAAAGGTCGGCAAGGGGCAAGGGACGGGCCTTTCCCGACCTCAGATCGCCCATAAATTATTTTTCCTTTAATTTTTACTACATTCTCCTCATTTTCAAATGGGGTCCACCATCTTACTCTTATGTATTTTATTTCTCTTTTTATTATTTTGAAAGGCTTCTACCCTGGTCTATTAGTAAGATGTTGATATACTTTATTCAGGCTCATTTCATTTATATTTATTTCATTCTAGTTATTTAATAAATTTATGACTATAGAAAATAAATAGTGAAAAAAAGTATATTTTATATTTATTAGACTGAAAACATGGCCATTCTCAAAGTAGACAATAGCCGCATAGGACAAATTTTATAGCGAAAGTGTTATCGAAAACACAGACGCACTCTACATTACACTCTCTTATTTTTATGATGATTCGAAATTACCGGCACAGTGACACAACCGTGGAGAAGTCAGACCCAAGACCAACAGCTTGACGGATACCGCCAACTTACTACCGATTGATTTTGAATTTATTTGTTAAATGAAGCCCAAAGACGGTCTTGAATCACTCTATGTATTAAATAAAACCGCATCAAAATCCGTTGCGTAGTTTTAAAGATTTAAGCATACGTAGGGACATAGGGACAGAGAAAGCGATTTTTTTATACTATGTAGTGATGCAATTAAACATTTAGTCCAAAGAAATTTTAACCCTGGTTTTGCATTCAAAATTTAAGTCTTATAAAAATATCTAAGTATTGCATTATTCATTTTAACATTATAGATGACCTACATAGTACCCATAACACAAGCTCTGCTTAGCTTGATGCTGTGTGGATTGTTCATCATTATTTGTTTACTAGCTTTCCGCTCGAGTTGACTATTGTATTTGTCATGCTGTTCATTCTAATAGAACATAATTTGAGTAGTTTCATACAAATTGGGCCACTGGTTTAAGTTACTAAAAGCTGAATAACGTCAAACCCCAGAACAAAAATTATATGACAAAGTTTGTTCGTCTTTAGAATGTTGAATATTTTGCGAACTTAATTCATAAATAGGTACTCATTTTTATTCCCAACGAGAAATCTAAGAACTGTAGATAAATCAAATTTTCTCCGACTCCTAGCTGCTGAATTATCTAGATTCTCAAGTACTATATCGTCACTCGTAGTAATATCTAATAGCATTGACTTTTACTAGCTCTCAGAGGATGATTGGATAGAAATAGGTAAAGCTATGAGAGGTTTTAGAAAGAAGTCATGCTCGAATAAGCTTTCAGCTGGCTCTAAGTAATTCCCATCTTTAGAAAGCTTTCTTGATAAGCACCTACATACTGAGAACATTTTTATTTATGAATAATAAATAAATAAATAATTCCGGACAGTCCACACAGCATCATCTAGCCCCAAGCTAAGCAGAGCTTGTGTTATGGGTACTAGATGACTGATACACTTAATACTTATACATTACATAGATACTCGTAGATATTATTTTTATACATAGAAAACACCCAGACCAACGGAACAAATTTCTGCAGATCGTGCACAAATTTGTTCCGAGGCGGGAATCGAACCCGCAACCTCCTGCGTCGTAGGCGGACCTTCGCCCACCGCGCCACATCGGTGGTCTTTCGATTTCGTGGTGGCTTTTGGGTTTTGGGTCACTACGACCATGAAAGGCTTATTGCGATTGCCACTTTATGTCATTGTGTTCACACCGCAAAGATGCGGCTTTCACAATTCGCCATTTACCCTTGCAGCTAGGAATTCTAGGATTTTTTTCGGGGTGATGTCTCTTAGCGCATAGGAGATAAGTAGGTGTTGCCCTGAATGATGCTATTGCTAGGCACGGAGTTAATATTATATGCTCTGTGATTCCTAGGAGAGCTTCTTCAGCCTGCTCCGATCTGTGTTTTTATGATATATTTTCAAAAGATTGTCTTACATAGCCTATTCTTTAAGTATGTCAAAACCGTACTTAGGTGGACAAAGAGAAATTAAAAAAAATATTACTATTGACAATAATATTGACAACTATTGACAATAATATTGACAACTATTGACAATAATTTATCTCTTCCCCGTTTAAAAATCCTCGACATCTGTTAGTTCTAAAGTAAAAGGTTTTTTTTTCTTTTATAAAACAACTCATTCTTACGGTCTTTATAATTTATGCAGTGCTGTGGTCTTGTTTGAAAATTGAATCTGTAATTGTCTTTTTTCTAGAATATCAGTTGTACTCAAGAACGTAGTAATGCTAGATCTTAGGTTGTACTATACAACCATTTGTCATGTAAGATAGCATCTAAATAAACCTGCCATAATCATTTTATTTGTAAATAAAGCATGAAGCACACTTAGACCACACGTCTCCAACACAGTACCTACTATGTAGCAGCGTACGAGTTTTACCGTGCATGGTCATACAACTTGCTTCAATCAAACATTCCACGCTGCGACCAAGCGCTTAAAGTTTGCGGTAAGGAAAGCGTCAACCAACGAGTGGCTAGTACATGCAACTTGTCCACGCACTGCTCGCTATTTCATGCTGTTTATTTTAAAATGTTTCAAACCCTAACGACTTAAACACATTATTTAAATACACATTTTTGTCCACGCAGCAACGCCGTGGTCCAAGTCTGCGATAACCTTTACAGTGTTGACACAGCTGTTTTGGTCCAGCCTTAATAATAAAATACTAGACAACTAATGCTCAAAGCAAAAGATACCCCACACAGGCGCTGGCTAATTAATAATTTCACCCGGGCCCACTCGCAGAGTGTGATCTTGCTGTTGTAGACTAGAGGCGGTAAATAACAAATTCTTAAATGATTATTCATACACAAACGTCAATTATTTATAAGTAAACATAATCAATAGTATATTATAAACATTTCAATTATTAGTTTTACCTGTGTACTTGACTGAATTTCAGGGCCCAAATTCCACTAAATAAATCGCTTCACAATTTAAATAGTATCGTGTCAAAACGTCAGTGTTAAACTCTTTTTGGTATTCTACCACAAACTTTAAGAGATTCATTCATAGCTGTGACGATTACGTTTATGACTACCAATTTGACATTCTAATTATGAAAGTCTGTTCAAGCGCAAAAAATAGTAGAAAACCAAATGCACTAACGTCATTTTAATCATCTTGATTGAATGCCACTATTGAGACTTGTTTTGACATTAGTGGAATTTGGCCTCGGGAAGCACGTACATGCCAGTATTTATTTTAACCTTCCTTTTTTATCTCCGATGAGATAACTACCTCTTTTGCTACCATAACGGTTTCATGTCTGCTCTATATGAAAACCTAAAACCACGCTCTGTGCCACTAATGTTTAGTTAAGCCTCGTTCAGACATTACTTTGCTTGCCTCCGTTTGAATACTTTAAGCATTCTCTTTACGAGGTGCCTTATAGGCCAATGACTAATTGACCTTATTTAGTACTGTTACTAGCTTCGCAGAATTAAGGTGAAATTTGAATTGTTTGAATTTTGAATTTTTGAACCTTTATTTGGTTCCATAAAGAGGGTTATTTACAGATTTACAGATAACATTATTATCACTAATGTTTGGATAAATTAATAATTTTTTATTTAACTACGCCTAAACTAGGTACTGAATAAATCAGACTCATCGCTGTAGATCTAGATCTAAATCTGATATCAAAAAGGCTACTTTTTATAGTTTAATATATCGTTTCCATGCCATTCATGGTCAGAAGTTAGGGTAAGTAAATGGTTTTTTATAATTACATGTGCAGCAAAAAAATTAAACTTGGGTACTTAAACGATTACGACTCTAACGTATAAAATCAGGTAAATAAACACGATAACCCGTTAAATATTTATAATTGTATTTATGTAGTGATTCTTTCTAAAACGAAAAGTTTACCGGTAAAAGATTCAGGAAACAAAAATTTAACAGTCTTTTTCGAAAATACTTTATGCTTCAATAGGATCCTTTTCACGTTAATATCAGCTCGCGTGTAATTTTAGCATGAAAATTAATTAACGTTTAAAATCACTCTCCAATAATGTAATGATCCCAACGTAGATACGTTATGGCGCGGCTGTACCGGCTTGGTGACGTCACTTCCGCCGCCGTCTGCTTCCGCCACCTACCTTTGTTAGCGAACCCTGTATATTGTAAGTAGTGTTATACATATATTATAGGTAGGTAGGTAGGTACATATATAAATAGTTCTCTATTATACTCATAGCGCACGAGCTCATGAATATCAATCAAATCAAATATTCAAGCCAACACGAAAATACATACCTTAAACGTAGATTACGGAACAGTTCGTGAGGTATTTCGTCTCGTAAACTCTGAGGTTAAGGAATAATATCCCTGCCGAGGTTTTCCCTAGGACTAGAACATGGGGTTCTTCAAAAAGGGTCTTGTAAGACATTTAAAGGGTCGAGGCAACGCGCTTGTCATGTCTATGATGTTAAAGGCGTCCATAGGCTGCGGTAACCGCTTTCCATCATTTGGGTCGCATGCTTGTTTACCATCTTGGGCCATTTTGTTTTTTTTTTTCAATTCAATTCAATTTTTTTTAAACAAAAAAAATAAAAAAACCTAAAGTTGAAGAAATACAAAAATTTGTATTTCTCTACTGATGTTCAAAAATAATAGCATATAATATATTATTTTATAATTCGTATCATCACATCACATCGAATGCGGAAATTAGTTTTGTATTGAACCGATGCCACACTTCTTAGAATTATTTAGGGGTTCACATGGTTAGCGGTCGAATCCGACCGAGAACCCGTAACCCTGTCAAGTGCTAGTGCACCGTCAAACGAATCGCCTGGTGACGAGTGGTTTGACGACGCTTTGGCGCTGAAAGAGGGCATATCGATGGATTTTTAGTTGGTATACCACTGATAGCTCAGTGCAGAGCCCGACATGCCCCTCTAGCACTCCTCAGGCTGGAGGAAATGCATAAACAGCATTTTCCCATTGGAAAAAAAAAGGTTTTCACATGGTCCTTAGATATCGTATAGTAAAATAGCTTATAGTATTTTTCAACCGATGACGTAGCCAAATTGAACAGTAGATATAATTTGTTTTACCTCAGAAGTTTTATCTAAAATTATTTGATAATTTCTGTTTTATTTAAAAGCTGGAGCTTTTCATGTGGTCCCATAAAAGTATGATCAAGATTTGACCAGTAGCGTTTGAGTTATCCTTTTTTATATTGCGTATTTTTGTAGACTTCGAAGTTCGACTACAATAATGATGTTTTAAATTTTGTTTCAAAGAATCTGAAACCTGTTTGATGGTTTTTTAAATACGCCCAATTATTCTAATATTATTTTGGTCAATGCTGACCAAAATTTTAAATAATCATCTAATCCCATTTAATCTTCGCCTTTTCCGACTTGTGTCCTACCCTTAATAAAACTTAAATATCCGACACCCAAGTTTAAAGTACCATTTTATACAGCAAGCTTAAAGAGTTTGCCAGCATCTTCAAAAGTGTCCCAACTTTGTTTTAATTTCTGCCTGAATTATGAGAAGCCTCTGTTCAAACGGCCAACTTGGCAGCTTTGTATGGAACTTTGGAACTTTAGTGGGAATTTAAGTCCAGCTGTTTGTTTTGGGGAACCTTATAGCGTAAAGTAAAAACACTAAGATAAGAAATAGCTGAAAATGGAACCAGATATATCCAGATAAAACCAGACGATCTCTGTTGTACAACTGGCGTAGGTCCAAAGTAGAAAGTTGCAGGTTCGATATTGCATCGGGACAAGTTTTTGTACGATCTGCATATATGTTTTTGGTGTTTTCTGCTTTTATAATTTAACGCTTTATTTTTCGGTAGATGGTTTTAAGTAGAACACATAGCTCACAATTTTAACAAACTCTTAAAAATCTACGCCCTCACCAGAAGGCAAAGTACCCAGAATGCTGGCAGCATTGCCACGTTGAATGGCAATGCTAATTCGTTGACCAAAATAGAAGCCAGCATTCTTATCTGCTGTGGACTCTATGAGAAGTTTCGTAAGATCTTTAAAAATTGTGTGTGCCCCAGGACCCTAAAAAATTTTGGTGTTTTCTATTAAATATGGTAAAAATTATCTATGGAGATTTTAAGTTACCTATAAATCTAATAAATCCATGGGAATTAATTTATTAGATTAAAAGCAAGTATTTTGTTCCTGGCCTTAATTTATAATTATGATCCTGAACTTTTAACATTCGTCTTCTTCATCTTTTTCATTTATTCTCATATTCAAATCAATAATCAGTAAATCAATATCTTTGTTTCTGTAGGCTTACAAAACAAGTCAAGTCAACTTAGTCAAGTCAAATTTAATACTATATAATTACCAAAATAATGTAAGAAATAAAATGATACATAATTGATTTTCCCTTCGTTTCAATTTTTTGTAAATATATTGTAATAAGTATTTATACGATAGAGGGAGACCTCTACAACCCGTAACCCTGACAAAAAGTGACAAAAAAATATTTTGAATCAATTGCGTTATTTATTGTAAAGCTTTGTCAATTCTTGCAAAGCAATACTTGCATCAGCATTTTGTACCTGACGACTAGAACAATTTCTAGCGATTTCTGCAGTAAAACAACTTGGTAGCAGCGGTAAGAGTACAATGACAAACAAAATTGTTAAAAGCAAAAACCTCTCGCGGTATTTTCCAGCGTATTTTTCCGAAGAAAAACTTTAATGAAAGAAAACTTAGGTCTTAAGCGAACAAAAGGGAACTTAGCATAGTTAGTAGGTAATTTAAAAATAGAATAATTAAAGTTACTTCTCGCAGAAGTTACAATTGAACATTTTTGTTTGTTTTGTGTCATTTTTGCTTGTTCTTTCCCTTTTGGCAAGATTGAAGTTTTTGTCCATTTTAATGGTTGAGTGTGATTTATAAGTTTGACCTTTTGTTGATGTATAATTTACCTACTTTCTTTACGATGCTCCGTGTCATACATTTAAACACCTCTTGACCTTTCTCGCACATTATATTACTGGTTTTTTTTATCTCGGTTCATTCCTAGGGAAAATAAGCAAGTAGTTTTATTTTAATAGGTTTTATACCTCTATATCTATAGATGTACCTGTCTAATAAATTATTTTGAAAATAAAAAATGAAAGAATTAAATAAATCTGGAAAATATAATAAGTAATACACATAGGAATACATCCGTCCCATTCTGATCGCGTGCGGCATATAAACATTTGTGATCACTTTTTCACACACTAGTACAATCCACACTTCCAGAGATACATCGCATTCACCTGCGCGGGTTATTTTTCAGATAAATTGCTTCTCTCTGGAGCGCTGAGCTTGAATTATTCATTAATTATAGAAAATCGTGCTGTAACTAATGGACCTAAATAGGGTTTTTTGTGTTGAGTTTTACAAGAAAAGTGCTGATTAAACCCTGCATTGCAAAGAAAAACTAAATTCGTAGTATTCCTTACAAACTGTTAGTACTATCGAGTATATGTAGTATATCTTTTTAGTAGAACTATCTTATAGTGTAGGCAGCTATAGGTATATTGTAGGCATGTGACAACATTTTCAACCGTTTTCAAATAAAGGAGAAGGTTCTCAATGAGAATGTAATTTTTATTTGTGTTTTGCGAAAACTTTTTTCTGGTAATACCGATTTATAACAAAATTCTAATTTATATACATAACAAAATCTCCATTTACACTCCTAAACAGAATTCAACTTAATAATTTGTATTCACCATTAAATTACTGATTTGGTACGACTTTACCTTTACGACTCGAACGGAATATTCACAGTTCAGAGATTAAACCATTCAAACAGTTCATGAATACAACATTTGTAAAGCTATATCAGTACGATAACAGTTTACAGCCTTCCGTTTGGTACATTGTATCGACTTCAGTTTACGATGTCGTTACGGGTGCGGAATACCTCCGAGGTATTGAGAGGTTTTATTGCCACGGCCAATCTAAGTCAATGTACGTAGGTATAATTTACAGTGTAGTAAATGGCTACTACAGTTTGCTATTAAGTTTCCTGAAGAGATTACTCATCGCTGTGTAAGAATGGTCTTATCATCTTAGAAACTGGCAACTGCAAGTCAGACTCGCACACAAGGTTCCATTATCCATAAAATACCATATCGGGTATAGTATATAATATTTTTAAATATACCATTACCTATAAAACTATTTATATTATAAGATGTATTTAAAAAAAAATAACAATGCTTTTCGAATTTTTTATTTTTCTGTGCCATAAGACGCAGCTTCATTCCAAATTTCCAGAATCTGAGTTCACGGGAAGTACCCAGTAGATTTTGATTCCCTTGCGAATACCATCTATTTTTCAAGCTTTTTTCTTTTTATTTCATCTGTTTTACAGACATAGCTGAGTACAACCGAAAGCAGTTCTGTTCTACTGATTTCTACCCGTTGTTCGTTGGTATTAATAAAATATAGGTAAGTAGGTTATTGCGTAAGTCTTCGCTAATCCTGTTTGTACTTGATAACTCCAACATTCAAATTCAAACTGTCACTTCTATATTATTAGTATTTTAATCACGCCCCAATTTCGTGAATAACAGACACGACACCTGGAACTTTATGATGGGTTAAGCAATAAAGCCCTTCGCCATTAGTAGAGCATCGTAAATTATGGTAGCTCGCTCTCCATGGTTTTTTGTGAGGGCTGTGTCACAAATCACACAAACTTAAGTAAACAAAAGTTATGAGAAGTTCAAGCAATTTATGAAAGCAGGTTTTTATTAAGGCCAAGACTTATGCAGTATTCGCTAAGCCAGAGTGGTGGTAGTAAATACCAACACCATTCATCAAAACGATTGCACGTTTTGAAAGTTAAATTTTAATTATGAAATTTTTTATATATTTTTAAAATATGTATTAAGTAAAACTGATTTCAAACTATTAAATTTAAGCGATTTGTTGACTTAATGAAGAATGTTATGTCATCGGTTATTTATCACGTTAAGTACATGTTGTGTTTATATTTTTCCAAGGTAAGTACCTAGCTATCAACGCCTTTGGATTGTATTCACCGGGTGTAGTAAGGTCAGCGAAATACACGCGTTTGAAGATATTATCATTCTAGAGCTGGAGGATAAGTCTCTTCCTTCAGTGAGTCTCTGCTGCAGCTAATTGAACATCTTCTGTGATGTGTGATTTATAACGTTTCCATACACACCCCTTTAGGTATACCTATCACCGCCTTTGGTTTGTATTCATCGGGTGTGGTCTGGTTAGCAAAATAGAAGGATTTGAAGGCTTTCTAGGGCTGGATAAATGTATCTTCAGTGAAACTCTTTTGCAGCTAAGTGAACATCATCTATGGTGTGTGATTTATAACGTTTCCATACACACCCCTTTGGGTACCTATCACCGCCTTTGGATTGTATTCACCTGGTGTTGTCAGGTCTGCAAAATAGAAGGATTTGAAGGCTTTCTAGAGCTGGATAAATGTATCTTCAGTGAATCTCTTCTCCAGCTAAGTGAACATCATCTGTGGTGTGTGATTTATAACGTTTCCATACACACTCTTTTGGGTCCCTATCAACGCCTTTGGATTGTATTCACCGGGTGCTGTTTGGCCAGCGAAATAGAAAGATTTGAAGGCTTTCTAGACCTGGCTAAACGTATCTTCAGTGAATCTCTTCTACAGCTAAGTGAGCATCATCTGTGGTGTGTAATTCATAACATTTCCATACACATCTCTTTGAGTATACCTATCACCGCCTTTGGTTTGTATTCACTGGTCAGCGAAATACACACGTTTGAAGGCTTTCTAGAGCTGGATAAATGTATCTTCCTTCAGTGAATCTCTTCTACAGCTAAGTGAACATCATCTGTGGTGTGTGATTTATAACGGTTCGCCGAAGCACTTGATAGCTCGTATCTACTGACACTCGGAAAATGTCGTAAACAAGACCCTGTTGAAAGCCTTTTTTGGTTTAACAGATGGGTTAACGCGACTTTAACGTTGTCGTAAGTCATATTATTTACTATTTTGTACTCATATGTTTTTATTTTCTTTTAAAATAATTACATTATTAAATTGTCCAGCAATAGATTAATATAGACTGATGATGATTTTGATGATATTAACTACTTTGTTTAATTTTTCCGAACTCTATTCTAGTTAATTTTTGCTATGCGACTCTCAGTTTGTTTTACATCTACAGGAGGCATCGTTTTAAATTTTTAACAATTGTTATGGCTGGCTAGAGGGCGTCCTGTACTACGTTTGCGGAGTCGCGGTCTCCACTCAAGAAATTTTTACCCCAAATTTTGTCGGCCTACTATCAGTTAACGAATCATTATTCGGTTATTCGGTACCATTGAACATAATCAACAAATAAACGAACGGAAGCACTAACCATAAGCTATTTATTTAAAAGCTAAAAGCCCGGAAGTTCTGCATGAAAGCGAGAATGCATAGCATTGCAACACTTTGCTATGTTGCCAAATGTGGCCAGATGGTGCACTGGCTGCCAAGGGAATTATCAGGGAAATACTAAATTCTAGCAAATCAACTGACGCTTGCATTGGTAACAATAACTATACCCTGGGTATAGTTGTTATGTTACCGATGCTGGCGTCTGACATTTGGTAACATAGCGTGGAGAATTAAATTCAGTCTAGTGAAACTTCTGAAAGAAACTTACGCATTATTGATGATTGCTACGTAAGCATAATTATATCTACCTATCCAGATGCAGCTTTATTTAATTATAAATAAATAAATAATAAATAAATAAATAATGCTGGACAATCCACACAGCACTATCTAGCCCCAAAGTAAGCTACTCAAAGCTTGTGTTTATTAATAATAATAATTACAATAATATTCAGTAATCCACATATTTTTTTGTGTGTGAAATAGTGTACTTACTTTATTTTATTTTTTGGTTTTTTGTTTCAAAAAGCAATATTTAAAATAACAAACAATATCATTTCACAACCTCGTCAACCCTGTTGTGTTACAGACCTAGAACTTCGTCTATAAAAAAATTCCAATGCTTTAAATGCTTTGCCTTGAAGAGGTAATAAACATCTCACTTCATTCACCCATATAAACATTCGCATTAATAATATTATATTAGTGTGATGAGTGTTTGTATCACCCTAGTAACCCAAAAAGTAAAAGAACACATTTGATTATCCTGTACATTTTCTTTTCACTCAAATAAAACAAACAAAAGAGACTTTTTCGTACATAAATATAAAATACGGTGCTTGACCACCTCATTATTACATTGTTGACTGTAGCTGTTCCGTGACGTAGGTCAGTCGAGTATCCTCAATTCTCAGAGTAATAAAATTAGCCACCAGAGTCTGGTGGCCACCAAAGGCAATTTCGTATCTCTTCCTAAACTAGGAAAATGAAACTACTACAGATGCATTAAAAAGGTTTATGATAGGTTCAACAAACTGTACATGTGAAATTTGGAAATTCCTTTGTTTAACGGAAATATATGATAAAATAAGTGTGGGCGCTACTTCAGGAGCTGTTTGCGCTCTAAAAGTGAATAACGTTTATAATATGCTCCATAGATATATGAAAAAGATATTGTAAACTTTATTTACAACAAAAGTTACAATCAGGTTGTTATTTTAGTTTAAATCGACTTCAATTTTTAATAGTTATACCTATATCAACTCTTTTATCAATTATATATTGTCATTTCACATAAATATAAAAAGAAATGCAGAGAATCGAGGCGGTCTTATCACTATAGAAATTTATTCCAGACACCCTTTATTTTTCGCTGTCTTCTACGACTTTAATGCTTGTCTTTTGCGCTTTTATGTCTCTCAGTCTTCGTATTTTTATTATAAACAAAACCAATAAAGATTCAACGCTCGCTCAGCTTCTGATAAAACCGTAGACCCTCTACGCTACAAGCTACGGAGGCTCTACGAAAATAAACACAAGAATCAATTGCAATCTTTTGTTAACTGCGACATTGCAGTTTTGTGCATCATCACTATCACTACATACATACATACATAGTATAAAACAAAGTCGCTTTCTCTGTCCCTATATCCCTATGTCTCTTTGTATGCTTAAATCTTGAAAACTACGCAACGGATTTTGATGCGGTTTTTTGTAATAGATAGAGTGATTTAAGAGAAAGGTTTATACGTATAAAAAAAAACCGTGCGAAGCCGAGGCGGGTCGCTAGTTTTGTTATATTTTGTTGAGAGTACGCTTAGAAAAACATACAATGGAGGTTCATACAGTGTACGCTCATTGTGGCGGCGAAATTGTTGTAAAATGTCTGGGGCGGAATACTTTTTTTATATTTTAGTTTCTTTACATTATTTTATATCCATTTTATACAGTCAAATATGTGACGTACCGTTGGTGAAATCACAATAAAAATATTTAGAATTATAAAGAAAATTATAATCAAAGAATATAAACAATTACATATCTATACATATTTTGTGGCCTATCATGACCACAGTGACACTAACGAAAGCCACCTTGAAGAAATCGAAAAATAGTATATAATGTATACTTACTTAATAGCAACAATTTGTAACATGTGATTTAAGTTTATTCGTAATACATTAAAATTTTAACACATGGAAAAACAATTCCGCAGATCGTGAAAATATTTGTCTCGAGACGAGAATCGAATCCGCAATCGTCGCTGGCGGACATTCATCCCAAGTTCATCAAATTACGTTGGTTTTACTTTAAAAAGCCTTATATTTTGTTATAGATGTATGTATATTATATAGTCTCATTATCATTGAACTGTATTGTTTTTTATGAGCCTAAATTCCTTGAACCGAAAAGCCCTGATCAAAACTCCATCTTTATCAAAGGGTCGATTCGACCTTTGTTTATTACTCTCAGGTAAAAAACCCCTTGAAACTTGTAGCGCCCTCAAGGATGAAATCAACAGGGAGCAAAACAACAAGAGCCGTTGGGCAGAACTCAATGGTTCAAAATAATTTTATCAAAGTTATTCACTGGCTGAAGTTATGACCTGTGATATAAAATTAGCTTAGGACGGGCATTCCCAGATTCCAGGGATTTTATCCGTCATATGCCCGTAACTCAATAACTAATATGGCCTATAGTTTTGAAATTCATCTAGTAGTTTAGTATTCAAAAACGTTCTTTGCAACACACTCGGTTACGCATCGTCAATTTTATACCTCTATGCTTACAGATTCTGATTCTATTCATTCAAAGGTTGCCTGGAAGAGATTGCTATTAGCGATAAGGTTGATTGTGTCACTCTATCTCATTGGTTTGAGTTATTTTTGTTTTTCATGTTTTGATGGTTCAATAAAGATAATTATATTCATATTCATTCAACACATTACACCTACCAAACTTTTACAGCCTTAGGTATACAATCTGTAGCGACATCTAGCATGATGTGAGCTGAACTAAAATGAAAAATGAAATAACAAAAATTCTGAGTGCAAAAAGTAGATCACGTGACCATTATTCCTAGATCGCGCAAGCGTTGGTTTCTGCAACATCTAGCCTATATAGAACTTTCCGACATCAACTGTCGGTCGAAAGACCCCGGGTATGTGGGCCAGATGGGCCGACCCGGTACAGGGAAGATCTTCCCCTTTAACTCTTTGGGGGAATTCCACCTTTAACCCCCAAACAATCGAAATCGATCTCTATTTTCAGTACCGAAAACTTTGTAGGTTTCAGAATAATTTAAGTATATTTGTTGTTCTAGTAGAATTTCGACAGGATCTCGCCATTAAAATTGTAAATGTAATGGAACATAGGTCTGCCCCTATACCCACAAAATTTAATTAAAAAGTAAACAACCCAGCTCAAGTGTTCAAAACAATGACAATTACCTAGATTTGAACAGCGAAACACACTTTGATTTTGCGTAAATTAAAATCTGAACAAAACTTTTCATAAATTTAAACGAATTAAATTAAATTGGGCGTTGTTTGTGTTATGTCGGTCGCTCTATAATTCAATTCGTTTTATAGATTTGATTCTTCGAAAGGACAATGAAAATAATTAATACCTTGGATTTTGAAAGAGAAAGGATCTCACTAAATTACCGGCAGAAACATGTTCAGAGTATAGTTGTCTCCCACTGTGGAAAATTTTCAAGAGGGAAAACTGCATTATGACCTCCTGTGTATGAATCTACAGAAAAAAACGTATAATGATCGTATAATGTTCACTGTTTTTTTCAAAATTCAAATGCCCTTTAAATGACGGGAGTTGGAATAGACAAAATAAACAAGGAAAACAACGAAATATGTGCTTACACCATATGGTGTAAGCACATATTTCGTTAATTTCCTCCCGTCATTTAAAGGGCATTTGAATTTTTTCTTAGGATGATAATGAAGATGGGTATTTATTTATATAATGAGTAATGTTATTTATTGGGTGGAAAATATCCAGTAGATAATATACTTTTTGATAGTCGAATCAACTTGCTTTACTTTCAGTAACTGCAATCTTTTATAAGTGTGGTGAATTGCACAATGCACATGCCATGATTCTAGAGAATTTTCGGTACAAATTGACCAATTACTTTTTACCTTTTCTACATCTGCTTTTATGAAGGCTAAGTGCAAATGCTCTCATATTTTTAGTCGGCTTTATCCAAGAGCGTGGTCAAAAGTTCTTAACAAATAGCGTCATAATGCATGCACTTACCATTGTAACTGTTTTATTTCGGTTCATTTCTCTTGTTAGTGCGTTATGGCCCGGCTAACGAATTGAAAAATGTTTGTACTACACTTTTGTTATTAATGGTGGCTATCTCTGTAACATTACACTAGAGCAAGCACATTATGGTTTTATCTTCGCAAAGCTGCTTTAATTTCGGTTGGTCAGTGAACTTAGGAAATTAGCACTTCGGCTATATTTTTGGTAGAAAGCAGGGTCAAAGCAGATTTTTGATAACATTGAGCCCGATTTGAATTGGATGGAACAATTTCATTGAATTATTTATGAAGTCTTTATTAACAACGAAAATTACAACAAAGAATAGAAAAAAATACAACCATTGTTTACAATTGAAACCATTGAGCGAACTGCAGACGGTTGCAAACAGTCTAAAGCTAGCTCAATTGATCCATGTCAATACCAGTCAGAAGTGTCCCCAACACACTGGCTGCATTACCACGCTGTATGGCAATGCTGATTGATGAAGTTAATTATAAAAGGATTGAAACAAAAAAAATATTGTGTTTCAAAGTAATTATTTAACGATTTTTATTATTATAAGCGTAAGCCCTCAAACTCAGGGTAAATATTTTACGTTTCTCAGACAAACACTGCGTTAACATAATTTAATAAAATAAACAAATAATGCAGGACAATCCATCTAGCCCCAAGCCGAGCAGAGCTTGTATTATGGATGCTAGATAACTGATAAGTGAAATCTGAATATCTGGCTCAGCGCATCAGCATTGCCATACAGCGTGGTAATGCAGCCAGTGTCTTGGGGACGCTTCCGACTGGTATTGACATGGATCAATTGAGCTACCTTTAGACTGTTTGCAACCGTCTGCAGTTAGCTCAATGGTTTCAATTGTAAATACTAGTTGTAATTTTTCTATTCCTTACTGATAAGTTCAATACATTATATATACATAGACAGAAATATTTTTAAAATACAAAACACTCGACGAACCCTGGAACAAATATAAGCACATCGTAAAACATTTGTCCCGGCGGGTCAAGGCGGGAATCGATCCCACAACCTCCTGCGTCGCAGGCGGACCTTCGTCCGCGGCGCTACTGCGGTCATCAGAATGGGAGCATATCAAAGTAAAAGTTTGACCGCTTTGTTTTATTACGAAACTAGCGACCCGCCCCGGCTTCCCACGGTTTTATTATACGGATAAACCTTCCTCTTGAATCACTCTATCTACTAATAAAAACCGCATCAAAATCCAGGACATAGGGATATAGGGACATAGGGACAGAGAAAGCGAATTTGTTTTATACTATCACAATTCAATCACAATTTGATCGCGAGCGGAATCTACCTAGTTTAAAAAAAAATATTGCATGCGGGTTTAAACTTCCATTTACATTTGTTAAACATTGGTCGAAGTTTTCAAAACATAGGTTTTAAAACTGAGAAATAGTCCACATCTTTTTGTTAAATATTTAAAACTCTTCTAAACTTTGGTCGCATATTCACAAAGAGTCCGTACTGGAACATTTTTTCGTTTAAAAATGTTCCAGCACGGGCTCTTTGTACTTCGAAATGGACGAGGTTGTATTTTCAGCTGAATGTATCCTTTGTTAAAACATACAATATGTTTGAACTTACCATCTTAATTTTTTTTTTTTTTATTGAAAACTTTATTAACAAAGAAAATTACAAGCAAAGGAATAGAAAAATTACAACTAGTATTTACAATTGAAACCATTGAGCTAACTGCAGACGGTTGCAAACAGTCTAAAGGTAGCTCAATTGATCCATGTCAATACCAGTCGGAAGCGTCCCCAAGACACTGGCTGCATTACCACGCTGTATGGCAATGCTGATGCGCTGAGCCAGATATTCACCAGCTCTCGGGTCACGCGTCGCATCGACCAGACGCTCAGATAATTTTTTAAAAACCCGGAGAGCCTCGGTACCCCACGGACCTAGGGTCTCGAATCCAAGGGGAGCAAATGCGTAGGTTCTGTCGAGACCTGCATATTTGCGCCTCTTGAGATCCTCGGCCAGATCTGCCGCCGCACCAGCCCTAGTGGATGTCCTTGAAAGATGGGAAGGTGCAAGTGTGTCGACGCATGTAGCGTCCCACACAATGGGCCTCCCCAACTCCCATGGGACTAGTGTCATACCGTCGGGCCTCTTGCCATCGTCACGGAACAGACCATTCGGTTCGAGAATAGCTGGTACGTTAGCGCTGACAAAGGCCCGCCGGATGATGTCATTAAGGCTGGCATGACGAGATATCCGACCAGCGGCCCTAGTACACGATAATCCGTGATGACCAAGCTGTTCGACTGCAGTACCGCACTGGCATTGATGAGGCGCACAACACCTTGCACCCAACCGAATACATGTTGCGATACGGAAAGTAGCGGGATCCAATAAAGTGCCAGTGTTATAAGAAGGAAGTGCTTGCAGCCAATGTCCTGACTCCCATTTAGAAACGGCTAGGAGACGGGCACGATCTGCCGAGCTGGAGCACGTTTGTAACAAACAATTCCGTGTCAACTCACACAAAGGCCCGTCCCATTGCCGTTGGGACGAAAGAGATTTTGGAGGAGCAGCATCGGGGCAAGCACTACGCCAAGCCGTTCTAGCTTCGTCTAAATATGAAATTTTGAAAGAAATTTGTGATCGGACCAAATCAGACGTGTTTAAAATTTTTTCAACTAAAGAACTAGTGCTGTAGACGGAAGATAGGAACGCTGGTAGGGCTACACTGGAAATTTTGCGAATACCTAAGCCTCCCAATTTGACAGGCAGGGAGGCCTGCGACCACGCCTTGTCATCCAAATCAATATTCAAAACCGATGATAAAGTATTCTTTATTATGTTGTCTAAGCTTTCCAATAGCTCGCTGTGTTTCCACAAGTGACTACATCTTAAAGAATACGTAAATTTAGGTACAAACAGGCAAAACCGAATAATAGTAAAAGCCATATGGCTGTTAATTTTGAGAAGTCTGTCTGAAGTTTTGTTGAAATTTTGAATTTTCTCATCTACAAATGGCCGAAAAGACTCATCAAGAATTGGTGAACCTAGGAGACGAAGTGAACATTTATCTATAACTGTAATGTTAGGGGCCAAACTGTTAAATTTTGCAATGATATTGTTTTTGTCTACACAAGAGTCCGAAATAAAAAGCTCGCACTTTGAAAAATTCAATTCTAAACCTATTTTTTTTCTACCATCTTAATTAATAATTGCAGGATTTGGCTTGTTACTATATAAGTTCACTGTCCGTCTGTCAAAAAGCTGTATCTCATAGACAGTTGAAATTTTCACAGACGATGCATTTCTGTTGCCGCTATAACAAAAAATACTAACATAAAAAATAAGGGAGCTCCCGTCTGTCAAAAAGCTGTATTTAATAAGTAAACCAGAGTAACAAGTTAGACAGTTGAAATTTCATAATTGATTTATTTCTGTCGCCGCTCTAGCAACCGCAATAACAAAAAAATAAGGGGGCTCAAGCGACATGATTTTGTCTTTTTTATAGGTAAGGAACCCTTCATGAACGAGGTTAACTCGCACTTAGCCGGTTTTTTTCTTTAATTTCGTTTCAAATTCTCCAGTCAAATCGCACAAACGACAATATGGCCACCCCAATCGTTTCTCTTCTGAATATTAAACTGATCGCTTAAAACTTTTATACCCCAGTGACTTGTAACTCAAACATTCAGATCTGAATCATTTATGCATTAGCCTTATTAATTTCCAAATTATGAACGTGGATCAAAGTTGAAGAAGGAATAATTGATGTAACTCGCTATTACTGCTCATAAAAGTTGTAAGGAGCCTGCTTATATAAATTGAAGGAAGGATTAATTCAACGTATTTCCTTCGTTTTCTCCTGTATTTGGTGATCGAACGATAAAATAAATTATACATAAAATAATAGCCTGTTCTGTACACCGAAGAGAAATACAGGAAAATCTGTCTATTTACTGTTTTATTTTTGCGCTAAAGCTTGTTTCGTGGTTCTCTGGCTATTTCTTTTAAAATTTTGATGGATTCTTGATAACAATTCAAGGGGTTGTTAAGAGCAACCTGAAGGGGTTGTTAATAGTAATCAAAAGATATTTCAAAGAGGAAAACACTCCAAATTTAATAGCCGCTGTAGTCGCTTAAGGCGCAAACACGTGTTAAACTAGTACCATCACTTATTTTATCATTATAATCAAACTAAAACAGATTTTGCTGGCCACCAAGAGCAACTTCGTATCTCTTCCTAAACTAGACAAAATAAAACTACTTCAAATGCAATAAAAAAGCTATAACAAATGAAGGTGTGAATTTTAGAAATTCCTTTGTTTAACGTACTCAGGTATAATTATGTTATAACAAGTAGTGGCGCTAATGTATGTATCTCCTATATCCTCAATTTTGGAAATTCCTTTGTTTAACGGAATAACATGATAAAATAATTGGGGGCGCAACTTTAGGTGCTGTTTGCGCCATAAATATATTCATGGTTATTTATTGCTCTTGAAACGTCATTGAAATTGGTAAATTATCTTTAAATATCCGTTAGTATTATAACAAATTACCATTACCTGTCCATACTACGATGATGTCTATAACTGAGTTATATGCTTTCAACAGCCATTACCGGATGTGCTAAGCCGGCATTGTCCCATAGATAATGCAATAGCCATCGATCCCGGTTAGCTTGCGGGCAGCCCTCTATGATCCGAAATGGCATGTCCAGCCGTAGTATCGGATAATGCATGTTCTAAACAGCTGAATAAGCTTAATATAATAGCTTAGATTGCCGTGTGGTGCCGGCTTAGAATTTGCACTACCCCAACTCTTCCCGCGGGTGTCGTAAGAGGCGACTAAGGGATATCCACCGGGGGGCGGGCAGCAGCGCTTCCTGTAAAACAATTCTACCACCGAACTGCGATCCCCAACCCGCATGCCCAGCGTGGGGATTATGGGCATTACTCCCATATGATGAGTGCCGATGAGGCGCTTATCATGGGAAGACCTGCGTCCAGCAGTGGACCAGTAAAGGTTGTAGATGATGAATAGCTTAGATTTAGAGATGGTAGTAAGTATAACTATTAGTAATATTACAAAAAAAAAAAAAAACCTACTAATGTAGAATCCTACTAATATTATAAACGCGAAAGTTTGTAAGTATGGATGGATAGATGTTTGTTACTCTTTCGCGCAATAAATACTGAACTGATTTGGATGCAATTTGGCACAGAGATAGAGTTTTTGTATTATTACAGCCTATTTTATCCCGGAATTCTCATGGGAACGGGAAGTAAGGCGGGTGATACCGTGAAACGTGAGGCGCTGCTAGTAAATAAAAAAAAAAACAACCTACTCTCCGCCTTTTTAAACAAAAAGGCGGAGATTCTCACGTAGACTGTGTTTTTTTTTATATTTTTAAGAATATTACAAAAGAACTTTTTAAAGGTGAATCTATTTTGATTATTTATTTATTTTTGAAAGTTGTTGCTTCTCATTATCTTTATCTCATGAGGGATCAAGATCTGACCAATAGTTTTTGAGTTTTTTTTATCGATACATATATATGATAATCCCCACAGTAGTATCTATAGAAAGACAGCTGGCAGATGACAGCTAGATACGGTAAGCTGAAGACAGGGTGCTATGGCGCTCATTAGCGTAGGCCTATGTCCAGCATCGGACAAATATAGGCGGATGATGATGATGACACAGCATTATCAAGAGTTTGTTATGGATTCTAGATGACTGATATTAAAAAAATATATCATATCAATATATTTAATTTACTAAACCTCGAAAATATCCAAAACCCCGAAACAACTATTTGCAGACAGATCGTACTAACGTTTCTCCTAAGACAGGAATCAAACACATAAGCTCCAGCGTCGCAAGCAGACGCCGTGCCATATCGGTCGTCATTTTATACTAGAGTACATTGATTGTGTTCTCATTTCTTACACCTACATAGACCCAAAATTTACCTTCTAAGTCACACCCATCGACCGAACCAAACACTGAAAATCTAAACAATTTTCATAAAAGCAAGTTACGTGAACAAGCGTCATATTTGATGAGACACGGAGAGGGAAAGACAAGAATTTTCCTCTATTAACGTTTATTTGAGGATTTATTAAAATTAAAAATAATTATTATCTCTCTTTTTTTCGCATTCTACTATTTTTTGCGCTTGAAGAGACTTTCATAATTAGAATTTCGAATTGGTAGTCATAAAAGTAATCGTCACAGCTATGAATGGACCTCAAAAAGTTTATGCTAGTAGAAAACCAAAAAGAGTGTAACACTGTCAGTTTGAAACGATAGTATTTAAATTGTGAAGTGATTTATTTAATGGAATTCGGGCCCAGGAGTACCGCGTTAGTTTTGGTCCTTGTTGATCTAGCTTCCTAGCGAGTGTCTTTTAAGATGTTGATCGAAGTTCTTCGTTATTACGCCGTTAACCGAAACGACTATCGGGACGAATGGTCGCTAAATCAACATGCTGACAACCTCAACAGCCAGGTCAAGATATTTGCTAAGTTTTACTTAATTATTTATTATTTACTGGCATCTGCCCGCGAATTCGCACTTTTTGATCTATTCTAAATTTCAGACCGATCCGTTCAGCAGTTTTTGCGTGAAAGAGGAACAAACATCCGTACATTCATACAATCTTTCGCATTTATAATATTAGTAAGGACATCTAAGGATAAATTAATATGGGAACTTTCATAAAGACATAAACACTCACGGTAGGGCTGGTCCACCAGTTCCAGTCGCTCAGCGAGCTATGGAAAGAGCTATCAAGGATAGATTCGTAACGAATACATCCGACAGTGAACCAAAGTTATCGACATAGCTCAAAGAATTAGCATTAGCTGAAGTGGCAGTGGGCCGGCCATATCTCGCGAAGAACCGACAACCGTGGGGTAAACGTGTTCTTGAGTGGAGACCACGACTCGGCAAACGTAGTGTAGGACGCCCTTCGGCCAGGTGGGATGACGATCTGCGAAATATTGCTGGCAGATGCTGAAGGGATGTGGGGGAGGCCTATGTCCAGCGGTGGACTAACATAGGTTGATGATGATGATATAAACTGAGGTGCATTAAAGGGTGTCGACACTTTACTAAGACAAGGTTCCGACGCAATATAACCTAATAGCACACAGAATATTCCAAACTTACTCCAATAATTCCAACCTATTCCAACCTAGTCCTAAAATTCTAACTAGTTCAATGTTACCATGTCCATTTTAACTCCCTGGAGCCAAATGGAAACCAAGCGCTGTTTAAAACTACCTCGATCGCGCTTAACGCGCGAACTGACATGGCAATTGAGTAATTAAGTTCAAACATTGGCCCTAGTTTGCATCTGGTCCCTGGTAATCGGGTTAGGTGAATTATGACGGCCATGGTATGTGGTGTAAGTTGAGGGTTAATAACGTATTAACAGACTAACGAGGGTTAAAATTTTCGCTTCAGTGAAAATTGCCAAAAAACAATCACAATCAAATATTGATAGGGTAAAATCTACAACGAAAATTACAGTCAATGAATAGAATAAAATTAAAACTAGTATTAAACTGAGCTGACTGCAGATGGTTGCAAACAGTCTAAAAATAGCTCAACTGGTCCATGTCACCAATTATTTATTAAATTACCGTGTTAAATTATTTATATTCAGGGATAATATTATACTACCTAAAGTTTATGGCGATTTTTCAAAGTTACGATAAATGCGTCAATCAGGATTTTACCTTTATCACTCAGCCCTTCGAGAGGCTAGTTGACTAGCCAAAAATTTAAGCATCGGTCGATCGGACTACGTGTAGTTTGGTTTCAGCAAGAAGTTTATCCTGCAAGAAGGTGACCCGTGATAAAACCTTTATTATATCTTTGTTTTTACAGAATCTAGATCCATGGGGTACCGAGGCTCTTTGAGGATTTTGAATTGAATGAGACCCGAGAGCTGGTGAGTTTCTGGCGCAGCGCATCAGCATTTCCATACAGCGTGGCAATGCAGCGTCTTGAGGATGCTTCCGACTGGAATTGATATGGATCGTTGTGCTATCTTAAGACTGTTTGCAAACGCCTGTAGTTAGCTTAATTGTTTCTAGTTTTAATTAGTTTCTATTCTGTCTGTATTAAGTACCTATATCAGTCATCTACCACCCATAATAACACAAGCTCTGCTTAGCTTGGGGCTAAATTAGTTAAATAATTAATATAATTTTAATTAAGGATGACCTAGGCCATATTCTCTCTTGTAAATTATTTTAATTTTCACTATGTCCCGAGGAGGGTGATACTGTACCTACGCATCTCAGTTTAATACTTTTAGCGTCACTATCGTTGCATTGTTTTAGTTTTTAAATAAAGTATGGTACCAAATAATAATTCAATTTTGATTTTAAAATGATACTGTGTGAACTGTCCAATAAATTGGTTCCTAGATTGTAATTTTCTTTGTTAATACATCCATTTATCTAATTTCAATAAGGTTGGTTTAAACTCAATGTAATTCTTTCAAAAAAATGTTGTTTATAACTTTCGTTACTTAAACCCGCCTTTTTCTTTCGTCTTATACCAGTTTACTTAATCTACCCGTTGGCTTACAACTCGATGCATATGAGAAAAAAGATGTTATTAACCACTCTCGTTACCTAAACCCGCTCTCTCCAACCACTTAAACCAGTTTAGTTAACCTACCTGTCATGTTCAGCTCACGCGTAGCCCGAGGCCCGCCTTCATCCACTCAAAATAAAATACAACGTAGCTCAATCCTGTTTGTTTTTCAACATATGCCCGCGGCAAAGGTAAATTGAAAGGTTTCTTGGCTCCTCTTTTACTTTATCGCGCGTGTTTCTGAACGCACCTTGTCGAGCTGAATACATACAATCACTACATAGTATAAAACAAAGTCGCTTCCCGCTGTCTGCCTGTTACGAATTCAAAGATGTCAACCTAAAAAAACACTTATACGGTACTAGAATTATAAATACGAAAGTTTGGATGGATGGCTGTTACCTATTCACTCCAAAACTACGCGGCTAAAATTAGCCTGACTTGACGTAGTAGTCCTGGAATAAAACATTTGCTACTTTTCATTAATTTTCACGCGGCTCTTCGCCCCGCATAGCCGAATTATTAAACAATTACTGTTCCACGCTTAAAAAATTCTACGCGGGCGTAGTCGTGGGTACAGCTTAGTTACAATAATTAGAACGCCTACGCTAGCGTTACAGTTGTTCATGAAGGTAGACGGTCCAGACTCTTGAATTGTAAATACAGCTGCTTACATTATTCTTACGCGTGATTCGAACTGGACATTGAACTAAGCGTTCACCCCAAATCTGTGAATTTCACCAAACACAAACATCGTTACATGAAGCTATTTTTTTCATAATAACTATAATATGTCGTCGCTTCATTATTCCATTACAAAAAACCAAAATTTCCCTTTTTATACAGATAAGATCAGTTAAAAAGAAGGGATTCATTCCCTTTGCCAAAAAACGTATCTTTAGAAAATCGCAATCTAGTTTTGAAAGGAAGCTGCAAAGTCGTAATCAAGTATTGAAAGGCCTAAATGTAGCTACAAAATCGCAATGATGTTTTGAAAAAGCAGCTACTCGTATGCTAGCTCAAAACTTGATTCATTGTGACGACACTATGTAGCCTAGACGGCGAATTAAGTTATGAAGCAGGATTAAGAAAAAATTTAACCAACCCATGCTTGATTGCTTTATTCAGAATTTAGGGGGAGAAGAACCAGCTTTCAAATAAAAAAAAAACATCAAAATCGGTCAACCCTGAAAGTTATGAAATACCTAAAACATTTAAAAAATGTACGAATTGAGAACCTTCATTTGAAGTTGGATGAAATAAGGCAGTGGAGTACGTCACTGCGGGAACTCCGGATCCTTATGTTTTGTTGAGTATGTCACATTAAATAATTACATTAGGACCTTATTTAGTATCTCCTGACATCTTCAGCAAAAAGTTGTTGATTTCCATCACTGTCCTGTAAGTCGTAATACCCGTGTATCTGCCGGGCAATTCATCTCCCCGCTCTAATCACATGGGACAAGATTGATGATACACATCGCATACGAACTTTTATAGATCTACAAAGAGCTTAGAACTACCAACGTTTCAATAAAAAAGTCGTAAATAAATAAACAACAACACACGGCGACCAAGGTTAAAGTAAAATTATCTCTATTTTATCGACAAAACTTAGGTGGATACAAAAAAATATATATTAATAAGGCACTTTGTATATTTATCACTTCAACTTTGTACATTTAACCTACAAACTTACTATTATATCAGATCACACAAAATATAAATCTGCGAAAAAAGGCCGACTCAGTTTAACCACAGAGTTTCTCTCTCACTTTTTATGTTTTGTTTCATCATGAGCTTAAGCTATGCTAATCCACTATTGGTTAAAAGTCTTTTGTATCTAAATTAAAATTCCATCTGGATTTTATACTGTTGTTTCCATTTTTATCAACTGATAATAATAATAATATTAAATGCGCGCATTCTATAGGGCTACAGACGGAGGAACTAACCTGACCGCTTACCGTTCCAGGATGCTGCCGCTGTTTCAGGCCCTTGAACCAACTGTCGTCGTTAACACGCAACGGCTATCCGATCAGGTACGGGTCATTCAACGCTCAAAACTGTTGAATGACACTGTACTTGATCAACTACGGCGAGAGAATCTCAGTGCTCAAGTGGCGGACCGTCCGCAGTGTAATCAGGCTGCTACATCGTCACCACAGCGACAAGTTACATCAACATCAGTGACTCCCCAACCTGATTATAGTGTAGAAGATATCAATCACGAGAGTATTGAGGTAAGTACCCATAGTAATGAGCAATTGAGGAGGGCTTTGGAAGAAGCGATTCTTAAGTTTAGAAACTGTAGTGTAAGGCCACGCCTACCTCGCTTTCCCACCCATAGACGTGCTTTAGCTATAGTGGGGGCCTTGAACCCACTACTAGTCCCTTATTTGCTGGCTAGTAGTGATCTTACTGATACGCACTCTATTCTCTATTGTGGGGCTATCGCGGCCTGTCGTGTTGCGCGGGTAAAGTTTCCGGACTGTGACCGCGCTCCGCGCCAGGCTTGCAGTACCCCTACTTGGCAACAGAGGATAGAGAGGCGTATCAGTAGGTTTAGGACCCTCATAGCTAAGCTAATATGTTTTAGGGAAGGCAACCATAGACCTCGGGTTATGCGCTTTGTGACACAGGCTTTTGACGGAACTGAAATTCAACCTCAGGCCTATTTAGCCTGTGCTACAGAGCGCATAGACTACCTAAAACAAAAAGTCTATGCGTAGGCAAGCCGTATAAAAAGATATAAAAGCGAGTTGACAGGTTTTGTCAGAATCGCAACTTTCAAAGTGACCAAAGGAAAGTTTACCGAGACTGGGAGAAACCCGATCTACGTGTGTCCGATGGTCAAGTACCGGATGCCGAAACTGGAAATAATTTTTGGCGAGGCATCTGGTCTTTACCGGTCGAACACACGGAGGCGGACTGGATGAATGTGGTAAGAACTGAATGTGAAAACATCGAAACCATGGACGCTATTACTATCTCTTCGTTGGATGTAAGTAATGCGATCCGCTCGGCCCATAATTGGAAAAGTCCTGGCCCGGATGGATTGCATAACTTTTGGCTAAAATGGTTTCGATGCTCACATTCAGTTCTGGCCACACAATTCCAAAAAGCAATTGAGATCGGGTCGCTCCCACTTTTTATGACGACGGGTGTAACTTTCCTGCTCCATAAGTCTGGTAGTACTGCGGAGCCAAAAAATTATAGACCCATAACGTGCTTACCAACGATCTATAAGCTACTTACATTCATCTTGACCACAAAAATTAACACACATATTGTTACGAACAATATTTTGGCACCTGCTCAAAATGGATGTAGGGTTGGGTCCCGTGGTACTAAGGAGCTCCTCCTCATTGACATGGCCATTAGCCAAAAGGTCAAACGTGGCAGAGGGAATTTATGGGCTGCATGGATCGATTATAAGAAGGCTTATGATTCGGTGCCTCATACTTGGCTTGAGAGGGTCTTAGAGTTGTATAAAGTAGATACTACTCTAAGATCATTCTTGGGATCATGTATGAGACAGTGGACTACGGTTCTTCGTCATCCAGGCAGCCGATTAATTCCACCTGCGACCATTGATCTGATAAGGATAGAGAGAGGTATATTCCAGGGCGACAGTCTGAGTCCCTTGTGGTTTTGTCTAGCCCTGAATCCACTCAGTACCCTACTGAAAGATTCAGGAATAGGTTATCGCCTTCGGAGAGAGGGTGAGGTTATTTCTCACTTGTTGTATATGGATGACCTCAAACTATTTGCGCCGAATGAAACACAGTTAATGGCCCTCTTGAATATCACACAGATATTCAGTAGTGCTATTAACATGGAGTTCGGCGTTGATAAGTGTGCGGTCATACAAATACAACGAGGGAAAGTTGTAAATTCTAATAATTTGCAACTTTCAGAGCTTATGTCCCTCAAATCTCTCTCAGAGGGTGAAACTTATAAGTACCTTGGTATGCCAGAAGCCTTGGGTATAGTGGACGGGGAAATAAAACAATCGGTGAAGGAACGCTTCTTCTGCCGCCTTACAAAAGTGCTAAATAGCCTATTGTCGGGTGGCAACAAGGTGCGTGCCTTCAATGGCTGGGTTATGCCCTTGCTTACTTATACTTTTGGCATACTAAGATGGACTCAGACTGAACTAGACGCCTTGGACTGTAGGGTTCGTCAACTTTTAACTACTCATCGCATGCGACACCCCCGATCTTCGGTAATGAGATTGTACATCCCACGGAAATGTGGCGGTCGAGGCTTTTTAAGCGCTAAGACCCTACACAACCGTGAGGTTTGCAATCTCAGAAATTATTTCCATCAAGCCGAATACCAAATGCATCGCGACGTAGTTGCAGTTGATAAGAACCTTACTCCTCTCTCCTTAGCTAACGAGAACTGGCGTAAACCTATAGTGATGAGTATAGAGGACAGGAAGGCCATATGGGAAAGCAAAGAGCTGCATGGGAGATTCTACAAGGTCCTCACAGGTCCTGATGTAGATCTCCTAAGCTCAGTAAACTGGCTACGTTTCGGTGACCTCTTTGGGGAAACCGAAGGCTTTGTCTGTGCAATTATGGATGAGGTAGTTAAGACGAACAATTACCGAAAGTATATCATGAAAGATGGCACGATCGATATCTGTCGAGCGTGTCATCTTCCAGGGGAGACCCTTCGTCATATACTTTCGGGTTGTTCGCACCTAGCAAACTCTCAGTACTTGCACAGACACAACCAAGTAGCCAAAATTATACATCAACAACTTGCTCTCCGATATGGCCTTACTGGTCCTGAAGTTCCATACTATAAGTACACACCGGCGCCAGTTCTCGAAAACAGCCGTGCCACGCTCTATCGGGACCGCTCTATCATTACAGACAGGACTATTCTTGCAAATAAGCCTGATATTGTACTGATAGACCGGTTAGAAAGATGGGCGGTGCTAGCTGATGTCACCATACCACATGATGTTAACCTCGTTAAAGCTGAGAAAGATAAACTCAGTAAATATCTTGACTTGGCTAACGAGGTTGTCAGCATGTGGGATGTTGATTCAGCGACCATCGTCCCGATAGTCGTTTCGGTTAACGGGGTAATAGCGAAGAGCCTCGATAAACATCTCAAGAGACTCTCGCTAGGAAGTTGGATCAAGGGTCAGATCCAAAAAGCGGTTCTCCTGGATTCAGCGCGTATCGTCAGGAAGTTCCTCTTTCTGCAACCCTAGTCACCGGCTGCTTGAGCCTAGCTTCGCGGCCGGTGATCCACCGTTTTGATATATTTTTTACTGTAGATTAGGTTTATAATATTTTTGTATTTTCTATAGTAAAAAATGTATTTTATAACGAGTATTAAAATAAATAAAGTGAAATAATAATAAATCTTTATTTTCCAAAAAAAACAGTGTATAGGTACATTTACGAGTATGATGTCAATGGAAAGTAGGTACCTTAAGTTAGGCTCTGTTCCCCACACTAGGACTAAAAAGGCCTGTATAGTGAGGTCACAGGGATTCACTGCCGGACTCTACATGACTTGGGTGTTGAGTGAGGTTCTTCTGTACTAACTTAAGATAGATATGAGATTAGATTAGACTGCAATACAGCTTATATGTAAGTTAAACGTTAATAATATACATAAATTTAAATACAACTTTTAGAAGTTTACTTAAATTCTACACTATATGTATCTGATAGCTAAGTAGTAAGTAATAATAACAACAATATTCAGACAAGTTGCAAGGAGTTACACTTCTATTTATATGATAGAATTTTAGTAAAAGATTTAAAACGTGCAGTGATACGGTTATTACCTTTAGCTATTTGAGGGGATACAAATTAATGCTTATGTCTGAACAGTAAGAATATATCAGAAAATAAACTTTTCTAACTCTTTTTTGCCATGTCTAAGCTTTTTCTAGCTCTGCAATGTGTCCAATGCTCCATCCGCAGGCAGCATTCATTCCTACCGCGCGAAACACCGCGGCGCACCGCAAGCCGCGCATTTATCAACATGACACTTTATGTTATTGGGTTTAGAGTTAAATTCTGAATGCAGGTTTTTAGAGTCTAGAGAAAAATTCTGTACCTATTTTTTATCTTATTTGTATAAAACTGGTGAAGGATGCGGGAAATCGCTATTATGTTGGCCCAAATATCCTCATACATTAGGTGATCTTTGGGAAGGCTGAGACCAGCATTGGTCTTTAGCTTACGGCACAGTATTATTTAAAGAATCCCCTATTGCAAAACTTTTTGAAACCTAACATTTGCACCAACTGCTCTAAGCTGCAACCTAATTTTTAAATAGGTAAGTATTTTAATAGGTTCAACCGAGTAATTTTTGCATTTTTCTCTCTCCGTTTTAATTAGACTGTCCACATCCAGTTTCTTAGAGTTTAGCACAGAACAAAATATCCATAAGGAAAGAAGTGAGAGTCCATGGAGTAAAAATGCCACTGGAGTACAAGCGCAGAAACTGGCGTTTGGTGGCTTCAAAATCAAATAGGCGCTCAATCCAATACTGAATTACATTTTTCTGCTACATTTTAAAAATGCCATATTTTCCAGCTAGAAGAAACCTAAGAAAACGCAAAAACTGAGTTCTTCGGTTTCACTTGGTGGTCCACTGGTTTTCACCAGTTTCAAAGACATTTTGAACACAAATTTGAAATTAACTTCCAAAACTCGAAATCAATTACGGATAGGTGTTTGGTTATTATCACGTGATTATCACTGACTCAAATTGCAGGGGCAAAGACAACCGACTGGTATTTTTAATTAAAACAGTTTTTGATCAATATTGAAATACTTTCCTATTCAGAGTGAATTTCATTCATTTCGTCCATTCGTTAGCTGAACAAAAGCAACTGGGGTTCTACGAAAATAAAAATAAATAGCTTTTTCTTTTTACCCATTCATATCGGCGTAGCACGAATATGAGGTTCGTATCAAATATTCAAATGATTCCTTCGACGCTTGAACGGTAGGTGGAATCCCAATATTGGAGCTCCTAGCAGAACTTTATACAACGTAACGTTTCACGTTACAGTTCCGATAGTGATGTAAAAATAATATACCAACTAAGTCGCCACTTTTATTTTATTTGCGAACATAATTAAGTCATTTTCTTTCTTACTTAAATATTAAATAAGAAAATGGCTTCTAATAGGTGGGAAATATCGTTAGGATATGGTTGATTAGTAGAGAGTTATGCTTGGAAAGGTTAGTTTTTTTATTTTATTTACTACATGACAGAACAAGATTTAGAACCAAGTTATACATCGCTTTAATGGCTCCGGTGATATTTATTCGTTACTTTACGGAAACATTAACATTAAGTAAAAAAATTCTTGACTCTGAGAGTCAAGAAAGTCAAGTAGTGAGAGTCAAGTAAAATTTTAAAATCTTTTTGTGTGAGAATGCGAAAGAACCAGAAAACCTTTTGTGCTTGCGACGCAAAGGGTTTTTATATCGACTACCGCTACGAGAAAAACTTTGTTAATAATCTGTGGGTATTTCTTCCGGAATCGAGAGTTGCAATAAGGATATCATAATATCACTGTTCTGACACAAGTTCTGCTGACTTTTTTTCAAGCTGAGATTATTTCCAGTATTATAACGCACTAGCATTTGCTAGCGGCTTCGTACGCGCTATTTCTATGGAAACGTCCAAGGCTATTTCTATCCCATGGTAACTGATTTAAGGGATGAAAAGTACTTAGACTATGTTGTGCTTATGTATTATTCCAGGGCTAGAAATACGTCTATTTTCAATTGCAGCTCGATCCGTTTAGTGGTTTTTGCTTGAAAGATTCTTCTTTCAAGCATCTTTTAAACATCCATCCATCCATACAACATCCATCCATCCATACAACATCCATCCATCCATAAAAACTTTCGTAGTTATAATAGTGGTAAAGATACCACAGAGAAAATAAATTCTTCAATGATAATGGTTGTGACGCTTTGTCGATTTTAATCGATAAATTGACAATAGATTTCATCTCGCAACGGCAACGTTTCGGCACACTCCTACTATACCCACCGGATGCTCTAACATCAGTATATGGAATCAATTCTGTATGGGATTAAAATGAGCAGGGACTTGGCAAACAGAAAAATAACTTTTATTTCATTTTATTTTATTTTATTTTATTTGGGAAATAAACAGTACATAATCCTTAAAAATATAAATCTAAAATAAACATAAACCAAAATAATTTCCTCCATTAAATAACACATGTAAAATAATTGAACAGACGTGAAGCTATATAAAAAAAAAGATAAACAATACATACAATACATACAAGATTTGTCTTACAATCTTAATAAAAAAGAGATTACCTACAACTAATAATTATTCTGAGTTTTCGGCAAGGCTTAACCTAACTTCATTACGATACTTCGGCAATGACAAGTTAAATAGATCTAAGCTAGACAATTTTTTATTATAAAGTTCACAAACTCGACTAAGAAACATATTTTTCCTGTATTTCGTGTTAACATTAGGTAAGCAAAAAGTTTTTTTATTACGAGCAGAAAGTCGGGGACAATGAAAATAAACTTTTTCAAGCAAAAATGGTGAGTCAATTTGTCCAGTTAAAATCTTATGTAGAAAAACTTGATCTCTAACAATTCTGCGGGTCTGCAGGCTGTTCATGTTATCACCTTCGTAAAAGGGAAACCGGTACTTACAATGTTTTAGCAATTTATTCTGAATCTTCTCAATTTCATAGATATGGATGTTATATTGTGGATTCCAGACCGTCGATGCATACTCCAAAATTGACCTGACAAAACCATTATACAAAAGTAATAAAGTATCTAAATTTTTAAATTCTCTAGAAACTCTCAGAATAAAGCCAAGCATGCGATACGCTTTAGCAGTGATAGAATTGTAATGAGTATTGAAAGTTAATTTAGAATCTACAAATACACCAAGATCTCTTATTTCAGTAACTCTGGGAATAATGACATTATTAAATTTATACGGAAAAGTAATTAGTTTTGGCTTACGAGTGAAAGAAATTACATCACATTTATTAGTATTAAGAAATAAGGAGTTAGTTTGACAATAGTTGAAAAGTCTAGTCAGGTCATCCTGCAGCAAAAAGCAGTCGGATTCAGAAGTTACCTTCATGAATATTTTTGTGTCATCAGCATAAATTAAACATTTTGCGTAAGTACAGGTTTCAATCACATCATTAATAAATAATAAGAATAATAACGGGCCCAAATGGGATCCTTGGGGGACACCGGACGAAATTGGAACAAATGTAGAGCAGTAACCTTTAATAGTGACAGCTTGACTTCGACATCGTAGGTAGGATTCTAGCCATCTTAGAAGATCTCCATGAATCCCAACATCAGACAGCTTTTGAATTAGAAGCGAATGGGATACTTTATCGAATGCTTTGGAATAATCTGTATATACAACATCTACCTGAAAGCCATTGTCCATAGCATCAGATACAACATGGGTGAATTCACAAAGATTGGTCTCAGTGGAACGCTTATTTATAAAACCGTGCTGTTCGCCAATGATCTGAGGTCTCATAACTGAAAACAATGTATCGTAAACAATTTTTTCAAACATTTTGGCGACTGTACATAGTTTAGAAATAGGCCTATAGTTTTGGATATCATGCTTATTGCCAGATTTAAAAACAGGTACAACAAAACTTTGTTTCCATATTTTAGGTATAGAACCAGTCTGAAGAGATAATCGAAATAAAAGGAAGATAGGTAACGTTAGAGCATCACTAAATTGCTTCAAAAACACAGGAGGAATACCGTCCGGCCCGCTACCTTTATTAATATCTAGGCGGTCTAGCTATTTTTTAACTATATCCATAGATATCTCAATACCACCTAAGGAAGTGACCATATTCGAATTACCAGGATTACTAACATTTGTTGAGACATAAGTAACTGGTGTAGCGGGCTCAAAGATAGATTGAAAGTAAGAATTAAACAGATTAGCAATTGTATTCCCATCAGAACTCTGAGTATTATTATAATTCATTATGTCTGGGAGATCGCCAGCCTTTTTTTTAGATTTAACAAATGACCAAAAATATTTACTATTAGTTCTAATTTTATCTTCGGAGATCTTTATGAAATTAGTATAGCATTCAGATTCACATTTCTTTTGCCTAGCCCTAAGCATACTAAAAGTGTCATAATCAATTTTATTTTTATAAATTTTCCACCGGGTATGATATTTACGTTTTTCTTTAATGATTTTAATTAATGGCTTAGTATACCAAACTGGAAATGAATTATTAGATTTATAAACTTTATTTGGGACATGTTTATGAATTATATTATTAAGAATTTCATAAAAAGATTTCACACCAATTTCAATATCGTTAACATTCAAACAAGAATTCCAATTTATTTCATTAAAGGATTTATTGACAGCTTCTTGGTCAGCAGAGTGAAAAAGATAAACAGTACGAGGAGCTGGGCGGATAACGTTACATTTGAGATCAGTAAGTGTGAACTCAAGTGCAGGATGATGAATATTTTCCGTTACTAAAGGATAAGGAGATCTTACTAATTTACACATGCAGTTGCCTATTATAAGGTCCAAAAACCTATCATTTTGATTAGATATATAATTAAATTGCTGAAAACCTGTAAAAGAGAGGAACCCGTCTAAAACCGATGCAAATGAGTCAGTGTGTGAATTAATTAGCTTTGGTAGAGAATCAGATAAATCCCACTGTCCGTGAGTAATATTGAAATCACCACAAATAAGAAAAAAATCATCTGGATTACTTGATAAATTATTCGAGACTAAATCGAAAAAATATTCCTCCATTATTTGATGGTCTTTACCATGTGGGAAATAGCAACAGTAAATTCTCAATTTAGTGTTACAATTTAAATCAATTATCACCTCAATAGCTTCCGCATATGAATTGTTTTATTTTTATTTGTTTCGTTCAAGGATCGATCTCATTTCATGAGTCATATTGATATACCGATTTGGTAAGAAAGTAGGTAGGTAGGTAAAATAAACAGATTATTTAGTTTGGCCTGTTTATTTATGGCTATATAATTATTCTTCAGTGAGTAAGTATTCAAAAAGAAAAATATCTAGCATATGACAAAAAAAAAATGATTTTCTTTTTGTTCAAATTATTAATTTATATTTTATATGTATAATAAAAAAACTATGTTTGTAATGTATTGTATTAAGGCGCAAACAGGAGCTAAACTAGCTACCACTTCTTTATCATAAAATTACGATAAACAAAGGAATTTCCAAAATGCACACCTTCAGTTTGTTAAACCTATCATAAGCTATTTTTAATTATTATTATTCATTTATATCAGATTAAAAATACATACATAAAACTAGAAGTACACATCATGTTAAAAATAATTAAAATACAAAAAGTCACGGAAAATTTCAAAATTGGTAAATGTAAAATCCATAAACAAATTAAATATTTCAATGAAATAAAATAATGTTAACGAATCAATAATTAATGAAATTATACAAAATTATACATAATAATATTGTGATCAAATGGAGCCCATCACTATCTACATCCACCTGTTTTGAATGGGGCAGTCTGCCCGTGCTACAATCATCTTCAGGATGCCGTTGCCGCTGCTCCGCGCACGCTGGAGTAGGCTTATTGTATCCTGTAGTCGTTTTATTTTGTCTAGTTTAGAAGGAAATACGATGTATGGAAGCGTCTCAAAGATATGGGAACTGATTTATGTGATGAAAACTATCCGATGTGTTCAGTAGTTTTAATGTGAAAGAGTAACAAATATCCATACATTCATATAAACTTTTACATTAATCACGTCATTCTATTTACAAATCATCTCGAATGACGATTGTCTTTTTCAGAACAGAAAATACCATCGATTACTTATAATATTTATTGTGATTGCTGAAAGCTTTTCATGCTGATGCGGAGAAGTAATATTAATTTTCATGGTAATAAGCAGATAAAACAGGGGCTCTACTCTGGAAGCCGTTAACGATTCTCTTCGTAATAAATATTGCTCGATAATTCTCACCATCATCTAGCCCTAAGCTGAGCAGAGCTTGTGTTATGTGTGTTAGAAGACTGAAATACTTAATAATTTTATTGATAGATAGTTTTATAATACCAAGAAAACATCCAGAATCCTCCGGGATTCTGGGTGTTTTCTTGGTATTATAGACAAATGTTCATACGATCTTAGCAGATCGTATGAGCATTTGTCTTGAGGTGGGAATCAAACCCGCAACCTCCTGCGTATAAACTTGCTAACATTCCTTTGTAATTTAAAACATTTCCACACGATACGGAATAATATTATGTTCCAAATCTGAAATCAACTCGTTTCTAAAAACATAATCAAATATATCATGATCATGATCAGCCTATATTATTTAGTCCACTGCTGGACACAGGCCTCCTCTAATGAGCGCCAGAGCGCAAAAGCTCTATCTTCAGCTTGCCGAGACTTGAAGCTTTCTTAATTATAAATCGAATCAAATAAATGATTCGATGTAAATCGCAATTGTTTATTGGAGTAGTCCTCTAGATTGTAACGTGAGTGATATTGCAATCGAAATAATTGGTGGCAGAGTAGTAATACAAATGAAAACGGTGATTCAACCTACAAATTACGATATAAATCATTTATGTCATTTCAAAATGGGTTTGATATTTTGCATGTTGTTGATATACTTATAATAATTAATATTATTTACTGGAACTGGAGCATTTGTGCGTTTGTCGAAGAATGTAGGTTGCTTTGACTTGAGATTTTTAATTAGTTCTAAATAACGACAAAAGAACTCACAACACCCTTTTTCAATAATCAAAAGCTTAAAGTATGGGACTATTTGTTCTCGGTGCTCCGTGCAAGAGTATGTCGCCATAGGTTGACTAAAAAAAACACAGAATCACCAAACAGTGTCTAAGCAAAGCTATCAAGCTTTTTGTGTGACAACAGACCGTTAGGTTTACTGAAAGGCCTAATACCATTGAGGTAAAGGCCCGTTCAGATGTCAGCGGTATTCAAGCGTCAACGAAACATTTTGCATATTGTTATGCAAGAATGACACTTTGTCAAAGTATAATTGCGCTATTGTAAATGTACTAACGTTGGCCGTGTGGTGCCGGCATAGAATTGCACCACCCCAACTCCTCCCGTGGGTGTCGTAAGAGGCGACTAAGGGACACACCGGGGGCGGGCAGCAGCGCCCCTGCAGAACCAACACCATCACCTTACTGCGATCCCCAACCCGCATGCCCAGCGTGGGGATTACGGGCATTACCCCTTAATGAAAACAACGGCCAGCCAATGGCCCCCAGTTCCCGGTCGCCTCGCTATTCCTGGCTATGGTGGCGGTCATGGTAACGGCGGGGCTGGGGGTGCTAAGAATCCCCGGGCTACATTAGGCTACCACACACCTTCCAATTTGACCCTGGCTACGTTTAACGGACGCACTCTGAGGCTTGACCATCATCTAGCGCAGTTGGAAGTGGAGTTAGAGAACATTAAATGGCATGTTCTAGGGTTATGTGAAGTCCGTAGAGAGGGGGAGGACACCGTAACCCTAGACTCGGGCCATCTTCTCTACTTTCGCGAGGGTGATAAAACATCCCAGGGTGGCGTAGGTTTCCTCGTCAATAAGGCCCTCTCTGGCAACGTTCAAGAAATCTCCAGTGTGTCGACCAGGGTAGCGTACCTGATACTTCGGCTGTCCAAGCGGTATAGCATGAAGGTAATTCAGGTTTACGCACCGACCTCGGCACACTCGGATGATGAAGTGGAGGATATGTATGAGGACATATCCAAAGCCTTACATAACACCACTAAGGCTCACTTCAACGTTGTTATGGGGGACTTTAACGGCAAGGTGGGAATCCAAACTGGCAACGAATCCCGAATAGGCCCGCATGGTTATGGAGTTAGGAATCACAGGGGGCAAATGCTTGTCAACTTCCTTGAGAAAGAGGGGCTGTTCTTAATGAACTCCTTCTTTAAGAAGCAGTCCCAAAGGAAGTGGACATGGCGAAGTCCCGACACTGTGACTAAAAATGAGATCGACTTCATCATGACGGATAGCAAGCACATATTCAGAGATGTCTCAGTGATCAACAGGTTCAATACCGGATCTGATCACCGACTGCTCCGAGGCACTCTGAATATCAACTTAAAGCTTGAAAGAAACCGTCTGGTGAAGTCCACGCTCCGACCTAATCCAATCCAAATCATGGCGGGCACCGAGAAGTTTCAGCAGCTTCTCGGGGATAGATTTGTTGCTTTGGAACCTACTGATGACGCTGACGAGAACCTACACAATCTGGTCGAAACGTTGAAGGATGAGGGCATTAAATTCTGCAGAAAACAAGGTACTGGCAGGAAGTCCAAACTCTCGGACGAGACTCTGGATCTGATGACAAGAAGACGGGAAACCACCCAAGTGACTTCGTCAGAGAGGTCAGACCTGAACAAGCGAATCGCGAAGATGGTACGGCGCGACCTTCGGAGCTCCAACACACGCCTCATTGAAGAGGCGATAGAGCGCAACCGAGGGTCCAAAGTATTCACTCAGCAGCTTGGCAGGAGCCACCCGACGAAGCTTAAAACGCACGATGGGAGGACCGTTTTGTCGAAGCCGGAGATCTTGGCCGAGATAGAGGATTTCTATGGCCGTTTGTACACTGCACATGCCCCTCGTTCCCGGCGAGATGACCATGATTCCAGAGCCACCCTGACACGCCACTATACCGACGAACTGCCAGATATCAGTCAAGATGAAATCGTGTTAGCTCTGAGGCAGCTTAAAAATGGAAAAGCCCCGGGTGAGGACGGTATTACTTCAGAGCTTCTGAAGGCAGGAGGAGCCCCCGCTATACAGGAGCTACAGAGCCTCTTTAATGCCGTCCTTCACAGTGGGAGAACTCCTAAGGCGTGGAGCGGGGGTTTGGTGGTGCTCTTTTTTAAGAAGGGCGATAAAACCCTCCTTAAAAACTATAGACCCATCACACTCCTGAGCCACGTCTATAAGCTGTTCTCGCGAGTGGTCACGAATCGTCTCGCCAGGAGACTCGACGAGTTTCAGCCACCGGAACAGGCCGGGTTCCGCGGAGGATATGGCACCATAGACCACATTCACACAGTGCGGCAGATTATACAGAAGTCCGAAGAGTATAATCAGCCCCTGTGTCTCGCTTTTGTGGACTATGAGAAAGCCTTTGACTCTATCGAAACCTGGGCTGTTCTGGAATCCTTACAGCGATGCCAAGTAGACTATCGTTATATCGAGGTGCTGAGATGTCTCTACGATGCCGCTACTATGAGTGTCCAAGTACAGGACCAGCAGTCTAAACCCATCCAATTGCGCAGAGGAGTGAGACAGGGGGATGTCATATCCCCGAAACTGTTCACGAGCGCATTGGAAGATATGTTTAAGACGCTGGACTGGAAAGGTAAGGGCATAAACATAAACGGCAATCACATCTCACACCTACGATTCGCTGATGACATAGTCTTAATGGCGGAGTCGCTAGAGGAGCTGACCCATATGCTGGACGGCCTAGCCTCAGCCTCACGACGCATCGGTCTTGGCATGAATTTGGATAAAACCAAAGTCATGACCAATGACCACATAAATCCGGGACCGGTCGTCGTAGAAGGCCACCTTCTCGAAATTGTTTCCGAGTACACTTACCTTGGGCAGATTGTGCAGTTAGGTAAAAACAATTTTGAGAAGGAGGCCAAGAGGAGGATTCAGCTGGGCTGGGCAGCGTTTGGAAAACTACGTCGAGTCTTCTCGTCATCCATACCGCAATGTTTGAAAACTAAAGTTTTCAATCAGTGCGTCCTACCCGTAATGACCTACGGAGCTGAGACGTGGACACTCACGGTAGGGCTGGTCCACCAGTTCAAGGTCGCTCAGCGAGCTATGGAAAGAGCTATGCTCGGAGTTTCTCTGAAGGATAGGATTCGTAATGAATACATCCGACAGAGAACCAAAGTTATCGACATAGCTCAAAGAATTAGCAAGTTGAAGTGGCAGTGGGCCGGCCATATCGCGCGAAGAACCGACAACCGTTGGGGTAAACGTGTTCTTGAGTGGAGACCGCGACTCGGCAAACGTAGTGTAGGACGCCCTCCGGCCAGGTGGGATGACGATCTGCGAAGGACTGCTGGCAGATGCTGGATGCGGCAAGCTGAAGACAGGGCGCTATGGCGCTCATTAGGGGAGGCCTATGTCCAGCAGTGGACTAATATAGGCTGATGATGATGATGATGATGATGATGAAATGTACTAAATAACATCATCATCGTATTACGATTGTTATTATTTCCAGCATTGGACTATATTAGTCCAAAGCTGGAAATAGGTCTTAATAAGCCCATAGCACCCTATCTTCAGCTTTCCGTATCCAGCATCTGCCTGCAGTCTTTCTCAGATCGTCACCCCACCTGGCATGGAGTCGTTTACTCAGTCGCTTTCTCCGCGAAATTCCAGCTGTTGTCGGCTCTTCGCGAGATATGACCGACGCACTGCCCCACTAGCTTGTAAATTATCTTCTACATAGGGACATAGGGACAGAGGAAGCGACTTTGTCTTATACTAAGTAGTGATGTAGTGATTATTGTTACAAGTGGCCGGCTCTGGCGGAAGATCAGCGTTGGATACATTCTTGCATCCAGGTTATAAATGTACATAATGCTTTATTGTTATTATTTTGTAGATAATCTTACTTTCGCTTTTAATTACTTATTAACATACAATTTACGCAAAAAACAATAGTTCTAATATCTCAGACTCATGATATCCTAGCTAGCCCATCAGAAACGTATCCCAAGCCCGTTAAAAGTCAGTTTAAAACAGCAATAAAGTCCATTGCAACGAAATTGCAAATTTGAAAGTGCTTTAACGAGTCATCTGCGAGTGAAGGCGACATTGGGTGGCTGGCACAATACGGTACCTACACCAGTAGCTAAGGTAGCTAACTTTATGTCGTACTAGTATCTGGCCGGGGCTTCGCAAGCGGTGATTCTATGGAAACATTTTAAGGCTATTTCTATCCCATGTGATATACGGGATGAAAAGTAGCCTATCTGTTCTAGGGCTAGAACTACCTACGTTTATAACTTTTAAAACTACGAGTATCATGGTTTTTGACACTTAAGTAAATAATACAGGAGGCCATTGAGATATTACCACAGGAAGTTCAATCGAGAAGAAGGTTTCCAATATCAGGAACCTGGAACCATGTTGTGCGGATGTGCAAAAACCAAAGAAGTGATGTACGAACGGAGCGGCGTTCGGATACCGTCAGTGTAGTGTGTCGTGATCGAGTTGCGTTAGATAATGAAACCGGTGGTAGTGGTAACGTTCGAAGCAAAAGACGAAAAATGAGGGAAGATCGATATCGACTCAAATTATGGATAGCAATAAAAATAAAATAAACCTTTCCAAAGTATTCTTACCTATTCTTACTTATACTGTTTTTGTTTAAATTTTGGAAGATCTATTGCTACTGCAAAATGAACTTTATTGTGAAAACGCCTAGACTTTATCTGGATCTTGCGGAAATTGCTTTCATTTCCTGAAAATTACACGAGTTATGGCTTATTCAATATCCCCACATTTTATCTCGTCATTTTTGAAGATGGGTTTTAATGATGAAGGTTTGGTTCTGATTTTGTATTTTGTTGTAGGTCAGAAGTTCAAAAGAAAATATGGGAAGTGTACTCACAGACTTATCGTTCTCTCTTAAGACAGTTATAACGTTATAAGACTCTTTTATAAGACATTATTAGGATGATGTTTGTAAGATTTTGATAAGACATTATAAGGTTCTGTTTGTGGAACTTAAAAATTAAGTTCTGCAAAAGATTAATTATTGAAATACTAGGTGCGCCCCACGGCTTCGTTTGTATGTAAATTTATTTGTTTTAATTTCAGAAATGTATACTCCTCCTAGAAATAGTTTTGTAAAAAATACGTGTTAAATTATTTACTTTGCAGTTTATTTATACCGAACTTTGAGTGATTCAAACCAAGAAATAATAATTTCACATACAAACTTTACCACCCTATTTAAACCCCTCAGAGGTTAAAATTTCCAAATTATAATATGTGTTATTCTAGGTCCTAAAATACATACCGACTTTCATTTAAATAACTGAAGTAGTTACGGAGATTACTTAACAAACATTAACACAGACTTTCCCATTCATTATAATAGTAAGATTATAAACGCGAAATTTTGTATGAACTGATGTTTGTTCCTCTTTCATGTAACCACTGAATGGACCGGGCTGTAATTTTAAATAGATGTAGTCTTAGCCGTGGAATAACATATAGGCTACTATTCATCTCATAAATCAGTTCCAAAGGATATATAGATAGATATAACCTTGTTTCCATAGAAACAACGCGTGTGAAACCGCGAGCATATCATCATCATCATCATCATCAGCCTATATTAGTCCACTGCTGGACATAGGCCTCCCCTAATGAGCGCCATAGCGCCCTGTCTTCAGCTTGCCGCATCCAGCATCTGCCAGCAGTACTTCGCAGATCGTCATCCCACCTGGCCGGAGGGCGTCCTACACTACGTTTGCCGAGTCGCGGTCTCCACTCAAGAACACGTTTACCCCAACGGTTGTCGGTTCTTCGCGCGATATGGCCGGCCCATTGCCACTTCAGCTTGCTAATTCTTTGAGCTATGTCGATAACTTTGGTTCTCTGTCGGATGTATTCGTTACGAATTCTATCCTTCAGAGAGACTCCGAGCATAGCTCTTTCCATAGCTCGCTGGGCGACATTGAACTACTGAATGGACCGACTAAATTTTAAATAGACGTAGTCTTAGCCGTGGAATAACATGTAGGCTATTTCATCTCATAAATCAGTTTCCAAAGGATATATAGAAAGATATAACCTTGTTTCCATAGAAACAACGCGTGTGAAACCGCGAGCATATGATAAAAAGAATAATAATAGAATATACTTACATTCTTCTGCTGGCTTGCGTTATTTTTAGAAAAGTTGCGTTATTAATATTGAAATAGGTAGGTACCTAGTACCTACCAGGACATCAGAAACAAAGTAGAAGTGCCCCCTTTACTATAAACATCGATCACTAGATTAGTGTCACTGGTTACATAACAGAGAACAAAAAGTATTTGTTCGTAACTGGTTACAAATCAGTGAAGAAAATTATTTTTACGTAACTGGTTACGAATCAGTTAGTTACCAAAGTGGCTGAAGAGTATGCTGCTTTATTATATTACTTGATCTGACCTTATCTAGCTTAGCTCCATACAAGCGATAACAACATAATGTCCTTTTCTCCAATAAATCCATTCCGATCGCTGTAGGTTACAAATTTTTGTCTCTCTTATTTTTATTACGAGTAAAATCCTTATGGGACGGTTATCGTAAAGGATGGATATTTAAATGTGACCTTATATTCCTGAAACGATTTGATTTCCGATGTGAGCGTTATAAAGTTTTTGTGGATTATGATTTAGTTCTGGTTTCCTAAGCGAATATTGTTGCTTTACTGAGTGAAGTTCTTTGATGACTTCTATTTTGCAGCTTTGCTTCCATTTATTCAAAACTAGCTTGTAAACAGCACCTAAAGTAGCGCCCCATTTTATCATATAATTCCTTTGTATAACGGAAATAAACGATAAAATGAATTGGGGCGCCACTTTAGGTGCTGTTTATGCCTGAGCCTTCAGTTATTTAAGTCTTTATTTTTATTTACATTATACTTATTATGAAAAAATAATATTTAGTATTATATTATACATAATAATATAATAGGTTATTATTTTGTTATATTCCAGGCTTTGAACACTGGCAATTTTCAGTAGTTTTCCATGAACAGAATATAATAGAAGACAACTCTTTTTTTATCACACGAATTAACAAATAAAACATAATAATTGTATATACTAGTGAGTTATGTGCTCTAATTATGTTATAATAGCATACAAAAGAGGAAGTATAAAGAGCGGCCGAATTGCTATGGCGATCTCTAACAGGCAACCTTAGGATGAACAGGACAGGGTCGAACAATATAGATGGTGGTACTAACAATACATTTATTTAGATAAAGAACAAAGGAAACAAATCTTTACAGTTACATACCATCATAATACATACTTATCCTACCTACATATATTTTCTTCCATATTTTATGACTTTACACGACGTAGGATTTTTCCAAATTAGAAGAAATGTTCAACAACAAATTCTTCCGAGAGCACAATTCAAAGGAGCATCAATCAAACCAGCTATCTACCAATATTCCTCACATTTGTAAGGTTTCAGGTTCTTCAATGAAAAGAAGCCCAAATACTTCTAAAAATAAAGTCCTTATTTCGAATTTCACAATCTTTCAAAGGTTTTTAAAGACATTCACGTTGAGTGCTGCCATCTAGAGCAATAACACGAAGCTTCCGAGATTATAGCATTACTGAAAGGCCTTGCGCTGAATAGCAGCATGAATCCCATTTTCACTGGAATCAACTAGAATGGGGCGTGAGAAATCTTTACATTGCCCTATCATGAATGCCTCTACCTATGTAGGTAGACTTGTTCGACAGTGAACTTGCATGGTTTACATTGGCATTTTTACTTTAAAGAAATAAACAATACAAGTGATTTTCCTATACAAACTATCGTAGTTTAAAGAATTCACTATTGTAATGAAACAAAGCTTGCTGAATGAACACTGTTTTATTAATCCACTGTGGGTAGGTATGTAGGTACATTACATGTGTCTACCCACATCTTGTTAACTATACTACATCTTTCCCCTTATTATATAAGCATTTTACAAAGTATAAATGATCCTTGTTACCAATATAATCTAACAAATCAATAAAACAAAAGTGAAACAAAGTAGGTAAAAAGTTACGTTATGAAAAACAATACTGTATATGAAAAACAATAGAAATGTACATATTTAAATCCCACATCTTTTCATAACAAACAAAGTAAAAGTTTAATTAAAATAGAACAGCCTAAAGAAGACCCTTAAAATTAAACATATTAAACGTTAATCTATATTTAGATTCCACATCTTTTTATTAATGTCAGATATCGAATCTTTAATCATTTTTCTGGTAATCATACGACTAGACTCATTATCTAAACCGCCTGCGTTCGTTGCTGTATCTGACTGTGTTACAGAAACAGAAGAAGAACCTTTAGTGCTGGCCTGAGCCTGTCCGTTATCTGTCCCGCCCGAGTTAGGTACCGATAGGTTGCTGCCGGCCGCTGCTCTGACGGCGCAGTCGTCGGTCTTATCACTGGTGCCTAACTTACGCACAATATGCCTACGATTGCGACGATATTTACGACCTACTTCGTCTTGCAGTATGTATGATCTAGGCTCAGGAGCCTTTTGTACTACTTTCACACTTTTCTGCTGATTTCCGTCCCGTACAATTACCATATCATCATCTTGTAGAATAGGGAGGTTTTTGGAGGAGCGATCGTACCAGTTCTTTTGTTTAATTTGTTTTAATAAAATAGCTTGATGATTCTTTTCCCTATCAACTTGCCCTTCCAGCAAAATCTTATGCACTGGCAACCGAGTATTAAGTTTTCTGCCCATTAGAATTTCTGCTGGTGAGTCTAACTGATCCCTAGGCGAGGAACGGAAGTTTAACAAACTGACATAATAATCATGTCCGGAATCTATACATTTTTTAAGCAGACTCTTCACCGTTCGGACCGCTCGTTCACTCTTGCCATTTGATTGAGCGTATAATGGCGATGACGTAATGTGTCTTATCTCCCAGTTTTTAATAAATCTCGTAAATTCTTTCGATGTGTATGCCGGCCCGTTATCGCTTATTAGCTCGCTAGGTATGCCGTATCTTGCAAATTGTTCTTTCATGGCTCTTATTACTGCCTTACTTGTTATTGAACCTAGTTCATTAACCTCAACGAAGTTCGAAAAATAGTCTACCAATATTAAATGATATTTTTTCCGATATTCAAAAATATCCGAGCCTACTTTAGCCCACGGTATGCTAGGTATGTGATGCGGTATCATGGGTTCCTTGGGCGGCGCGGGCGCATGTAGGGCGCACGTGATGCAACCCTGTACCATGTTCTCCACGTCACGTGACATGCCCGGCCAGAACAATGCCCCCCGAGCGCGCCTCTTACACCTATCTTTCCCTAAGTGCCCCTCGTGAATGCGAATGAGCATTTCCTTTCGTAACGATTTAGGTATAAAAACACAATTTTCCTTGAGGATTATCCCATCAACATACTGTAATTCCTCCTGAAATGACCAATAGCCACGAATATTTTCCTCTACTTCATGCTTGGACCTAGGCCACCCATCTTTGATACGCCTGATTAACGATTGAGCTTCCGGATCTAAGGCTGTGTGTTCTTTTACTAAGGATAACTTTTCGTCACTGAACGGTACCTGCTGCAGCATGAAACAAACCTGCGCTTCAACCTCCTCGTTCATTCGGTCATGCATTAACTCTGGTAACGCTGCACGTGATAACGTATCTGCTATATACATATACTTCCCCGGCGTATAGACAACTTTTATGTTATACTTTTGGATTCTAAGCATCATCCTTTGTAGGCGGGCAGGAACTGAATCCAAAGCTTTTTTGAAAATTGATTCTAAAGGTTTATGATCTGACTGCACTGTTATATCGTTTCTGCCAAATATATATTGATGGAATCGTTCACATGCAAATACAATTGCTAGTAATTCTTTTTCTATTTGCGCGTACCTACCCTGTGTGTCCGTCAGGGTTAACGAAGCGAATTCTACCGGCCTCCCATCCTGTAACAACACCGCACCTAGCGCATGTGCGCTCGCGTCAACGGACAGCGTTATGGGTATCTTGTGTGAATATAGTGATAACACTGGCGCAGAGGAGAGTTTTTCTTTGAGTAACCTGACCGCTTCTGCATGCTCCGTGTCCCAGAACCATTCTGAATTTCGTTTTAAAAGACCTCTCAAAACCGAAACCGACTGTGAATAATTGGGTATAAATTTAGAAAGGTAGTTTACCATTCCTAAAAATCTTTCTAATGATTTTTTATCTTCCGGAGGCGGCATATCGATGATTGCTTTTACTTTTTTATCATCCGGCCGCATACCTTGCTCATCAAAAACATGCCCGAGGTATGTTATCTCCCTGACGCCAAACCTACATTTCGCCTGATTGAACCTAATGCCTACTTCTTTAGCGCGCGTCAAAAGAGCCCGTAAACGTCTGTCATGCTCCTCTTTGGAAGAACCCCAGCATATAATATTATCTATAAAAGAATCGGTTCCTTCTAAGTCTTCTAAAAGTTGTCTTATCTTCGCGTGAAACATCTCCGGCGCGCAATTAATTCCATAAGGTAGTCTTAAAAACTGATACCTAGAAAACGGCGTAGAAAAGGTACAGAGGTCGGCACTTTCTTCGTCTAACTTCATCATCCAAAATCCGCAGCGCGCGTCCAGTATACTAAAAAACTTCGCGCCCTGTAACTTGGCTGCTATCTCACTCACGGTAGGTAAAGAAAAATGTGCCCGTTTTACAGCTGCATTCAACACCCGCGCGTCTAAACAGACCCGAATTTCGCCGTTTTTCTTCGCCGCTATAACGATTGGGTTGACCCATTCTGTCGGTTGATTAACCTTGCGCACTATGCCTATTTTTTCCATTCTCTCCAATTCCGCCTGCAGTTTATCTCGCAAACCCAACGGTACCTTTCGTGCAGGGCAAATAACGGGCTGCACAGACCTATCAATCACTATTCTATGCACCCCCGGTAACTCACCAACCCCTTTGAATAGTTCCGAATATTCCTCCAATCCGTAACTAAGTGACTCAACTCTTTTGATGAATCCTAACTTCACACAGTCTTCCCTACCTAAGATATTCTGAACCTTTAGATTAACTACGGCGAATTTTAGTTCATAAATACAATTTTCCCTCATTACAGACAGTGACCCTTCGCCTATAATAGGTAACTCATTTTTAATATAGGAAAACACTTTAGATTTGTACGGTTTTAAATCTTTATCCTGAAAACCCAACCTGTAAAATTCACATTTTGACAAGATATTCAAATCGGCCCCACAATCTAATTTAAACTTGATTAGCTTACCCCCAACCTTAAGAGTCTCTGTCCACTGAGTGTCCATCCGTCCAGAGCCCGTCTTCAACACGTTCACATAAAGCACATCCTCGTCAGATGTTGCCTCACTCGAGTTAACGTTAATATCGTGCACTTTTTTACCTGACTTATTGTCACACATTCTCGCATAATGACCACGATTTTTACACAAATAACACATCACTACACTCGCTGGGCACCAGCCGCGCCCTTCGCACCGGCCTCCTCCGCAACGCACACACAGTTGGCCCGCCGCCGTCGCCGCCGTCGCCGCCGCCGTCGCCGCCGCCGTCGCCGCCGCCGCCGGCGCGGGCTCCGCCCCCCTGCGCGTCGCGGCGCGGCGCTCCTCGGCTCGCACTCCCGGCGCCTCCGCGACCACGTCCTTGCCCCCTCTGAGCTATCACATCCACTTGTCCGCTTGTCTTATTAGCCTCTTCGATTTTTTGCCCCTCTGATCGAGACAGCTCGTCCGCCTCACAAATTTGAACCGCTTTCGCCAAAGTCAGCTCATCTGTGCGTAATAACCGATCTCGAACAACTTGATTACAAATCCCGCAAATCATTCGGTCTCGTATGAGACCGTCGGCGAGATGTTCAAACTCACAGTTCTGGCTCAACACTTTCAACGCCGTAACAAACTGACTTATGGATTCCCCGGCGATCTGGTTGCGTGAAAAAAATTTGAACCGGAACATAGCCACATTGCATTTTGTTCCAAAATGCTCGTCAAACTTCGCCTTCACGCTATCGAGATCTTCCGCCAACTCGGGCTTAGCAAACGTAAAGGTCGAATATATTTCGTAACCTTCCGCCCCGATGAGGTTCACTAGCAAGCTCGCCTGCACATCCTTAGGTTCCTTGTTTACTCCAGAAGCTTTGAGAAACACTACAAACTGTTTCCACCATCTTTGCCAAGCGTCCGCGCGCGCAGCCGGGCTGCCTTCAATCTGTAATTCCGGCGGCGGCCGCGCGTGTTCCATATTTCTAAACGCAGAATCGACTTATTCAGCACTTTTAATCTTGATAACTTCACCAAATCGTCACAACAACTACTATTTTCGGTTTATTCTTAGGACACCGCTGTCACCATGTAATGAAACAAAGCTTGCTGAATGAACACTGTTTTATTAATCCACTGTGGGTAGGTATGTAGGTACATTACATGTGTCTACCCACATCTTGTTAACTATACTACAACTATTACTCAAACTAAGTACAGGTTTTGTTTGAAGAATTACCTCGATAAGGTATTCATGTTGTGTTCTCCAATTAAAAAAAAAATAAGACCAAGTATCATTTTGCCAGATTTAACCGTGCTGAGAATAACGAACCAGAAGTCCAAAGCATAGCTAACTGCGAAGTGGTCCAGAGCTACATTTATTTGGGGTCCTACATCACCAACAGCAGAGGCTGAGAAGAGGAAATCAGAAGACGTTGCGCTATTACTGAATGGCTCAACAAAGTTTGAAGGGACCGGCGGATAACCAAAACCTTCAAGGTTCGTCTGATGCGGAGCCTAGTCTTTCCAAATATTCAGTACGGAGCCGAAACGTGGACCCTGAGATAAAAAGAGCGGAGGAAAAAAGATGTACTAGAGATGGATATCAGAACATTTGCGCGAAAGACACTTGCGCGAGTGACACTTGCACGAGAGACATTTGCGCGAGAAGTCATTTGCGCGAGCGGTCACTTGCGCGAGCAGACACTTGAGCAAAAAATCACAAATTTCTTAATATCTCTGGAAATAGAGGTCGTAGAGAGTTGCGGATTTCGCCAATATGTAGATAATTTTGCTCTCTTTGATCTGACATATATTACTTTCCCATACTCCTTCCCCTTTTTACCCCATAACGAGATACATATTTTAACGTAGACCTTCATAGCACTTGCTACGGTGCTACGATGGTGCCGTGTAACATACAATAGACTTCAACGAGTACCCACATTTCTTACCACATACTATATTTATTCTTCGTGGCTTTGAAACTACCATCACCTGCAGAGTTGCACTCTTCAGTATGATTTATAAAAGATTTTGCCCTGTATTTTACATGAACTGGCCGATTCTTACCCCCTATTAAGAATTATATTTTGACGTAGACCTTCGTATCACTTTGTGCTACGGTGCTACGATGGCGCCGCGTAGCAAGCTAAAGACATCAACGCGACCCCAGTTTTTTTTATAATAGTTCCCTTGTAGCTTCGAAACTACTAAAACCTGAAGAGCTTTCACGTTTAGCTAAATATGAGCTCTTGGCCTTTATTTTTAATTTACTTGATTTTTCTTAACCCTCGCCCTCTCTTCCCAATAGTTTAATAAATATGGTATTTCGTAGACCTTCGTAGCATCGTAACAGGTGCTACGATGTTCTGAGAAATAATAATAATTTATTTGTAACGCTGTGTAGCATACAACGGCTAACGCGATTTTTCTACTACTACACATAAAATTAGAAAACCTAAGCCCTAGCGATTTTAGTATGATAAACAACAGCTCTGCCTTTTTTTTATTCACTGACATTTCCTTACCCCTCACCCTTCCTCGTAGTCGATAATCATTATTTTATTACCTTTGCAGCGTGTGCGTGTGCGTGTGCGTGGGCAGACTAGCGCCCATTCCCATTCCCATTCCCATTCCCATTCCCATTCCCATTCCCATTCCCATTCCCATTCCCATTCCCATTCCCATTCCCATTCCCATTCCCATTCCCATTCCCATTCCCATTCCCATTCCCATTCCCATTCCCATTCCCATTCCCATTCCCATTCCCATTCCCATTCCCATTCCCATTCCCATTCCCATTCCCATTCCCATTCCCATTCCCATTCCCATTCCCATTCCCATTCCCATTCCCATTCCCATTCCCATTCCCATTCCCATTCCCATTCCCATTCCCATTCCCATTCCCATTCCCATTTCCATTCCCATTCCCATTCCCATTCCCATTCCCATTCCCATTCCCATTCCCATTCCCATTCACATTCCCATTCCCATTCCCATTCCCATTCCCATTCCCATTCCCATTCCCATTCCCATTCCCATTCCCATTCCCATTCCCATTCCCATTCCCATTCCCATTCCCATTCCCAGGACATTCCAGTCCATTTTCGCGAAAGTGTCATTTGGCCAAGTTTCCACTCGCGCAAGTGTCTTTCCACCCAAATGTACTTCGCGCAAGTGTTTTCTTTCGCGCGCTCCGTCGTACTGAGGATTCCCTGGACCGCGCATCGGACTAATGTGTAGAACTTCCGGGACGAACGGGAAGAACTTCGCTTATAGAAGAGATTATCGTCGTCTGTGCAAATACGAATACGTATACGTATACGTTCTTCGAGCACGTGGCACGGAATGAAGACTCGACGAAGCGCCTCGTAGTACAAGGCAGGATGGAAGGCAAAAGGTCCCGTGGTCGCTCTCCAACTGGTCGGACCTCATCACCTCGCTAACATAGTCCACCATGACAGACTGCTCCCACAACGCAACCAATAGGGAACGATGGCAACGCATTGCTCGAGCAGCCGTTCATCAGGATCTGCCATAACCACGACCACTCTGCCAAGAGTGCACCATTATGAAGAAGAATCATTTAGCCCAAAACTAAGCAGAGCTTCTGTTATGGGTACTATAACTGATATTCATAAAACAATTTAGTGCATAGATAGCTATCTTTTTTTTATTCAATGGAAAACCCCAGAACCCTGGAACAAATATTTACAGATCCTGCAAACATTTGTCCCAAAGCGGTAATTGAACCCGCAACCTCCTGTACCGCAGGGGAACCTTCGCCCGCCGCGCCACATCGGTCGTCAAGTCAATAATAATCGTTGGTCGTATTTTTAACATACCAACAGAAATCTAGCTCAAAATTTCCGTTTCAAAGCACTGAATTCTATTCAAGCTAGACAGACAGCATATCGTAAGCTTCAGACAATTGCGCTTATATAACTGAACACTATTCAAACTGTAGTTAAGTCTCAGACACCTGAAATTGCTTTTGAAACCGGTTTTAAGGGCCTACTCAGTAATAACATAAACGATATGAGTAGGTAAGATTATAGGTTTATTCTTTAGATAAAGTCCGATAGTAGGCATCTCGCTACTAAATCATTTATTCGACCTGTGTCAATCTCAGCTATAATAGAATAGAAAATTCTTTATTGCACAAACAAATAAAAATTTACATTTAAATTACTTAGACGGAGCCACAATTGACAGTCTTATCGCTCAAGAGCGATCTCTACCAGACAACGTTAAGAGACCACGGGTATGAAACTGTTTTTCAGGGTCTACTACCTAAAATAACATAAACCGCATGAGGTAAGAGTAATAGGTTTACTCTTTATTTTTTCTAGGTTTATTCTTTACTAGCGACTACTTCGCCCCAGCTTTGCTCGGTTATTAAACGTACAAACCTTCCCCTTGAATCACTCTATCTATTAAAAAAATCACGTCAAAATGCGTTACGTAGTTTTAAAGATTTAAGCATTCAAAGGGACATAGGGATATAGGGACATAGGGACAGAAAAAGCGACTTTGTTTTATACAATGTAATGATGATTTATTCTACCTGTGTCAATGTTATAGTCTGAATAAGAGTAATAAATAAATAGTGCTAGACACTCAACACAGCATCATCTAGCCCCAATCTAACAAAAGCTTGTGTTATGGGTACTAGATATGACTGATTTACTTAATACATAGATAGAGATTTTTATAATACTTAGGAAACCTAACCCCGAAACAAATTTTGCAGATAATACAATGATTTGTCCCGAGGCGGGAATCAAACCGGGAATCAAACCCCTAAGGCATCGCAAGCGGACCTTCGTCCGTATACCGGTTAGAACTGAATAGGCCTTTCAGAAACGGTATAGAATCGCAATGTATTTTAGGAGTAGCAATGCGGTAACATGAGTGCCTATTGAGAGCGGAACGCTTAGATACTGCACGAATATTGTTCATCTACCCTCCATTCATTATGAAAAGCCCCGGAATATCTCTGGAAATATAAACCTTGTTCACCGAGTTGTTTGTTGTAGGAACGGTTTCTGTGTCTGTCTTTATGTTGGTCTTGTCATAAACAGTTAAGACATACCTAAGCGGGTTTATGGGGATTATGGGCATTACCCCTAAATGATAGTCATTTGGCGCTCATTGGGTGAGGCCTAAGTCCAGCAGTGGACTAATATAGGTTGATGATGATGATGAAGGGGGTTTGTTCTGTTAATTAAATTGAATATATGAAACTACATTTATTCATATGTTATTTGTTTTTGTTATTTGTAATGTTAAGTTTTCATTTATTTATTTTCTTTAAAAAACTGTATTCTATATGATACATATAATAAAAATTTATCTATATTTATGTACCTACTATGATTTAGTACGTTAATCTGATTTCTAGTACCTACCCAAAACGCAAACTGTGCTTAGCTTTATTTGCCGTCAATGAGATAATCATTTATGTATTAATACGCCTTCTTCAAAAGACTTTATTCTATAGGTTCTGTTTAAATCTACGTAATAGGGAGCTCAGATTAGATGAAGAATAAATAATGCATTATGCTTATACTTGTACATCAGTTGCGCAAGAATTTATAAGACTTTACCCTTTACATTTCAGATTGTAAGAAAGTACGCAAAAGTATATCTCACACGAAAGTATTATCTTGTCACGAATGGTCTTGGATACCGATGTAACCTCTAGAGAGGATGTAGGTACGTGGTTATTTTTGGTCTTAACTCAACAAACAAATAAATAATTAACCTTTTAGCCCCTTATGTTAGCCTTATAATAGCTTTACTCTTCTTATTTTGTTTTCTTGTTTTTGAATATGTTATATTCAATAAAAAAATAGAATAAAAATAAATAAAGAGTCATAATAATTTTCGACAATCCATACAGCATCATCTAGCTCCAAGCTATATATACATAGCTTGGACAAACACCTATTGTACACATATTGGACGTTTTATATGACATAGAGAGATATTTTGTAATATTTATATGAAAAAGAGCATAAAAATATATTTTTTTGAAGCACGTCTTGTGTCGCGCGATTTCTTACAATTTTGCAGCAAGTTTTGAAAGAAAGCAACGTGATGAACAACTTCTAACAAAAGTGTTATAGTTCCAAGTTCGAACTACCAACTGAACTATTCTTAAACTCTAACCTCAAGATAGTCCTTAGGTATCTACATCCACGTGCACGTGGTGCACGTACGTGTGAAGAAATAGCCCGACAAGGAGGATTAGTGGGGGGGATAGATGTCTTCGTAAATAATTTGCTGCGAAACATTGACCGTATGTAGAAATAAAACCTCCAGGCTTAACTTTTGTTATGACTTAACTCTGAGTTTACCACATTACATGTAAAAACCATTACGACCCCTATGACGATTAAGGCGGGTTCATTTTCATAAAAAAAAAATATACTTACACTATAATGTATGTCGTTTAGTACTCATAGCATAGCTAGATGATGCTGTGTAAATTGTCCAGCGCCGATACTCACACAGGTACCTTTTGCGGAGAGGAAATTATTACCAGTCCTTATTTGAGGGTTACGGTACGGAACAGAAAGGGATAAGCCTCAGCAGTCTGTCCGTCCGTCTTTCCTTCTGTTCGTCTGTTAGCAGTTTGTGTCTCAAGAGCCGTTCAAGTTTAGAACTGTTAAAATAATAAACAAGTGTATAATGCGCTTTCCGTGACAACAAATAGGTAGAAAAAATCTTTTTAATCATGGGTTCAACGTCCCTAGCTCCGTACCACATTGCGCGCGTTCTGTCCTTTATTTTTATTTTATTCTGTTCTTTTGTTTTCTCTTGTTTCTCTTACTACAAAATAGTAAACAGGAAACTTTGTAGAAAGTTTTGTGTGATGGTACGGAACCCGTAGTGTACGAATCGCACACTACGGCACAGTACTCGCACTTAGCGGGTTTTTATTATTTTCGTATCTACCTCGTGAAACTCCTTCTGTTATCTATACGCCAAAATTATAAGGGTGTTTTTGAGCTGGACGATTTTGCCATTCAATAATCGCTTCCGCTAACAACAGAATACAGCCTTAACCGTACGCCTATTTCCCAATGCACATGCATCCCTGCAGGACTAGCATGGCCTTTCTTGTCTAGGTAGACAAGACTAAAAATGACATAAAAGTGACATTTGGGTGTAGAGAGTAGAAAGTTTTCTTCGGTTGCGAGCATGGCGTTGTAAAGAATGAGCGGATAGAAATGTTTCTTTTCTTCCTAGAGACGAGTCTACACATTGCGAGCATGGCGATCAATTTACTCTATTTTTGACATTTGAGAATAGAAAGTATTCTTCCAAAATTCTCTACACCTCTCGAGGCCTAGACAAGCGTTTCTCTCGTATTTCGTAAAAGTATTATGGTCTTTGGCTATTATAAACGGGGTAGGAATTGGGTTCTTAGACACTACGAGGAGAAAAATGACCGAAGAAGAGAAAGAATCGCAGTTCAAGAGCTCTTTTCGATTTGCCGAAGGCCTAGTTTCGGAGATTTTTTTTCATAATGAAGGATAATATTTGTGCCAAAAGCTGTCTCCTCACACAAAACAAGACTGCCCAACAATCGTAAAAGTAAGTACCTAACCTAGTCAACTACCTACTAAATTATACATAAGTCTCATTGCAAGTTTAATGAAAACCATTTATAGGTTATGTCCGGTTGATAATTTTATTTTCACCTTTATATTTGCGGGAGCAAAGTTCACAAAGTACCTATTGATTTCTGGCCATTACCAGAGAGGTGTTTTAGCATTATAAATATACCTACATAATACACACACACACAGTTTAAACCAAAACACAACATCATCAATGACAACCAACAACATCATCATGGTTATTAGCACTAATACCTATCATTTCAAATGGGATATTTACCATGATTGATTTGGTTTGAGAAATTCTCACTATTACATACAAGTACTTTTAGTCACCTCCTAAGACATGCCGACATGTTATTAATAATTTTGTTTTTCAGGGACGTGAGAGTTGATCCCCACAATCCACATGAGACGGAACAAACAACAGATTAGTGAGGGAATATTTCAATGACTAGGTAACCTACCTATTTATTTATTGAGTGAAAACACAGTATGAAATATTATGTTTTTATTATAACTTAAGTTAAGTAATCTATAAGAAGAAATAAGTAATTATTAACATTAATTTATTATATTTCCCAGGTATGGAGCAGGAAATGCCAGCAATGATACAAGCAGTACTATATGTAGATATACTCCAAGTTCGGCGAGGGTCACAGGTAGCCTACTCATCATGCGCACAAGCTGAGAGCTTTCCCGAGGCGCCTCATGAAGTCCTCGAAGCTGGTGCATGTGATGGGGCTGGCTGTCTAAAACCGCTTCCCATCTACAATCATCAGTGCTTCCTCAACGCAGTCCTTCAAAACGAAACTAAAGTTCTGGCTAATTGAGCAATGTCATTATACATTTAATGAACTTTTCGACATTTTATAATTTAGTATGAATTTAATAAATTATAATTTTTGCCAATGTATATTTGAATTTATAAAAAGTAACTAATTATTAATTAAATCAGAAATAAGAACCATGACATGTAACATGAAACCGTTATTGATAACTACATGTTTTGTTTTCTGTATAAATTAGACACCTATGAATAAAACTTTACATGAAGTTTCTCATCTGTATCTTCTCCAAGTCATGTTTTTTAGGTTGTTGTTTAGATCCTAAAACAAGAGCATTTAATGAAGTTAGTTATCAATAATTAAAACATCAAAACTGGGATGTGTAGAAAACTTTCACAACATTGCAGCGCATAAGTGACCACTGCTTGCTGCAAATAAACCTTCAAATATACCTATTAATTAGTACTCATAACATAATGAGCATTAGCATGAAACTTTCAAAATACTTCTGAAGCTCCAGTCCAGAGCTGAAATAAAAATTTTGGTGGCCTGTGTCTGTAGGTAGTGTTAGAAGTCCCAGACTTCACACAGACAGTAGAGAGTTGTAAAGTGTTCTTTTTAGCATGATATTCTCCGACGAACTCTCCATCATCTAAATTTGTTCTGTGATCTAAATCAATGAATAATAAATCAAATAATGTTTGTTTATAAACAAAAACAATCAACTTCAACTTCTTGATTATGGCTCTGCGTCTGGTTTGACTATGATTTAAATAGTACATAATGACATTGGCAAAGTCAATGATGTGACGTAAATTTACTTCTTAATCATTAGAACGTCAAATAAATGTCGAAGTTAAACGTTTCGATTTACGTATTTGCGAAACTTCTTGTTCCTTGTTGACATTATTTTGGTAATGAAACGCTACGAACGAGCTTTTTACAACAATTCATAATTTATCTGTGGTTTCGTTCCCGTTGCTATAGAAAGAGCTTGTCTACGAAGAAACTGTTTTCTAGGGTTCGTTCCGAGAAACGGTGTGCTCGGGAAAGAGACAAATTTCGAAGACAAGAAAGTTTTCCAGTCTATTCTAGGTAGAGAAGACAAGAAAGGGCGTGCTAGTCCGGCTGATAAGAGCCAACTCGAGCCTCTATCAGATTGAAGGCGGATTCAAATTGAACTCCATTACCTACATTATGGGCTCCACGGGCAATTTCCCACTCCGATGCTTACCTTTATTCGCTTTCCATCAGTCTGGCTTTCCGTCATTTGAAGTAGGTATTAGTTGAGTTCTTTGTAAAAGCTCTTTGGAGAAGTAACTTGAATACATCCCTGGTTATATTTGAGATATTTTTGCGCATGCAATTAGGAAGTGGAACTATTAAAATTTAAATAATAGTCAATAAATAATTCTAGACAATCCACACAACAATGCTGTATCTTAATATCTACATTTGCCCGATCACACATTACTATGTAGTTACTAGCAGCGCCTCGCGGTTTCATCCGCGTAATTCCCGTTCCCGTGGGAATTGCGGGATAAAATATGCCCATGCGTTATTCTGACTATAATCTATCTCACCCAGATCCGTTCAGCAGTTTTTGCGTGATAGAGTAACAAACATCAATCCATCCCTCCATCCATCCATCCATACATTCATCCATCTTACAAACTTTCGCGTTTATAATATTAGTAGGATTATGGATGCCTAATACGTAGATAACTGATATACTACATAGATAGAAATAATTTTACTATACACAGAAAACAACCAGAACAACTGCCAAACGAATATTTGTAGATCATATAATTATTTGTCCCAAGGCGGAAATCGAACTCGCAACCTCCGGCGTCAAAAGTAGACCTGCAGATATTTACTATCACTAGATTTTATAAAACAAAGTCGCTTTTTCTGTGCCTATTTCCTTCTGTCCCTTTGACTGCTTAAATCTTTAAAACTACGCAACGGATTAAATGCGGTTTTTTTAATAGATAGAGTGATTCAAGAGGAAGGTTTATACGCATAATAAAACCGTGCGAAGCCGGGGGGGGTCGCTAGTTAAGTATACATGGAGAACACCCAAAACTCTCAGAATAGTAGAAACAATATCTGCAGATAGTATCTGTCTTACATAAGATAAGAAACGAGTACATCAGAGGAAGTTTGAAAGTAGCGCCAGTGACGGAAAAGATGAGGAGTAATAGGCTAGCGTGGTATGGGCATGTTATGAGAAGAGAGGAAGATCATGTTACGAAAAGAGTGATTGATTTGAATGTGGAGGGATATAAGGGGAGAGGAAGACCGCAGAAAAGATGGATGGATTGTGTAAAAGAGGATATGCTTAAGAAAGGTGTGAATAAGGAGATGACGAATAACAGAGAAGAATGGAAGAAGAATTAATGTTGTGCCGACCCCACTTAGCGTGGGATAAGGCCCGGAAGAAGAAGAAGAAGAGTATAAACTTTTGTTTCGAGACGGGGCGCTCGATTTGTACCTATAATGTCCGAAAGGTTCACAGACAATACGGGTGCTTCATACATAAAGGTAGCATTGTTTCGGAAATTTAGATTAATAATTAATATGTATTACCTATTATACTGTGTATGTTATACGTCCTTGCCAAAATTCAGGGACGCGGTTTTAACTTTTTTGGATAGGAAACACAGGGAAATGTAGAGTTATTTAGTTTAAGATATTATAGTATTAAATTGTGATTACCTAGTAGTAGTTAGTTTTAATAATGTTTAGTTTGTAAATGTATTTTTGTATCATTTTATATTTCCGTGTCGCCTTGGTCTTAACTGCAAGGTAAATATGTAAATATGTAACCTTAATAAATAAATAAATGTATTATCCTATTTCGAATTTTGAACTTTTAATAAAAAAAACTTACTTCCGCACAGCGTAAGTTTAACCTACTCTTCTATCGAACGGGATCCAGTGTGTGTCTATCCTTGTTTCCGAGAAAGTTTCACTTCAAACATTGTATTTTCTGATACTAAACATGGCTGATTATACTTCCTCACTGCCGATAGCAAACGAACGGTTTAGAGTCTTGCTTTTACCCATTTCATTCTATAAATATTTTATAGAATGGGAATGGGAATGGGAATGGGAATGGGAATGGGAATGGGAATGGGAATGGGAATGGGAATGGGAATGGGAATGGGAATGGGAATGGGAATGGGAATGGGAATGGGAATGGGAATGGGAATGGGAATGGGAATGGGAATGGGAATGGGAATGGGAATGGGAATGGGAATGGGAATGGGAATGGGAATGGGAATGGGAATGGGAATGGGAATGGGAATGGGAATGGGAATGGGAATGGGAATGGGAATGGGAATGGGAATGGGAATGGGAATGGGAATGGGAATGGGAATGGGAATGGGAATGGGAATGGGCGCTAGTCTGCCCTAGCACACGCTGCAAAGGTAATAAAATTAACCTTTTAGCCCTTTATAATAACAGCTTTACTCTTCTTATTTTGTTTTCTTGTTTTTTCTTCTTGTTTTTGAATATGTTATATTCAATAAAAAAAATAGAATAAAAATAAATAAAGAGTCATTTAATTGGTAATTTTCGACAATCCATACAGCATCATCCAGCTCCAGGCTATACCTAGTATACAGGGTGTTAGTGTGAACACCGTTGTCCTTGAAACCAGAGGTTCAGCATCATGAGTAGAATCCAAAACCGATGAGAAAAGCTTAACACCTATTTTAGTTTTGCAAGATTTTGATATTTCATGTCTTCGCTATCGTACATGATGCCATAGTCACCCTACATACTTTAAGTACCTACCTACGTAAGTACTTATACCCGCGCCTTACTTGGACCGTAACTTCTTTACTTATGCCCTTCAAAAGACGGGATATTCGCACAGAAGGTGATCCGACACTGAGGTGCACATGCCACGTGTCGCCTGGTCGAAGTACTTGTGTCACGTGTTTGTGAGCAAACGTTTAGTGTTTATAAAAATTTTCTTTAAAAAATGAGTAACAAATAGAATCATTTTTTTTCATCCGTTTTGGATTCTACTCATGATGCTGAACCTCTGGTTTCAAGGACAACGGTGTTTATACTAACACCCTGTATAGCTTGGACAAACACCTATTATATTGGACGTTTAATATGACATAGAGATATTTTGTTATATTTATATGAAAAAGAGCATAAAAATATATTTTTTTGAAGCACGTCTTGTGTCGCGCGATTTCTTACAATTTTGCAGCAAGTTTTGAAAGAAAGGAACGTGATGAACAACTTCTAATAAAACTGTTATAGTTCCAAGTTCGAACTACCAACTGAACTATTCTTAAACTCTAACCTCAAGATAGTCCTTAGGTATCTACATCCACGTGCACGTGGTACACGTACGTGTGAAGAAATAGCCCGACGGGTTGGTGGAAGATGTCTTCTTACTCAGCTACATAATTTGCTGCTAAACAATATCACAGACAATATCACTACATAGTATGAAACAAAGTCGCTTATTCTGTCCCTCTATGTTCCTATGTATGCATAAAATAAATCTTTAAAACTACGCAACGGATTTTAATACGGTTTTTTTTAATTGATAGAGTAATTCAAGAACGTATAATAAAACCGTGTGAAGCGGGGGCGGGTCGCTTGTGTATGTATAAAACCTCCAGGCTTAACTTTTGTTATGATAAAACTCTGACTTTACCACATTACGTGTAAAAACCATGACGACCACTATGACATGGCTAGTTACATTCTCGTCCCGGGATGAAAATTGGTTTGATCTGCAGAAATTTCGTCAGAGTGTTGTGGTAGTTTTCCATGTATAATAAAAACAATCTGTAGAGTATAATGTTTGAAGTTCCTATTTTAACAACGAAAATTACAATCAATGAATAGAAAAAATTACAACTTTGAAACCATTGAGCTAACTGCATACGGTCGCAAACAGTCTTAAGATAGCTCTATTGATCCATGTCAATACCAGTCAGAAGCGTCCCCAAAAAACTGGATGTTTTAAGTATATCAGTTGTTTAGTACCTAGTACCCATAGCACGGGGCTAGATAATGCTGTGTAAATTGTCCAGCGCCGGTACTCTTTGCTACTCTTTGCGGAGAGGAAATTATTACCAGTCCTCATTTGAGGGTTACGGTATGGAACAGAAAGGGATAAGCCTCAGCAGTCTGTCCGTTCGTCCTTCCTTCCCTTCGTCTGTTAGCAGTTTGTATCACATGAGCCGTTCAAGGTTAGAACGGTTCATAATAATACACTGAGTGTATAATTAGCTACAACAAATGAGCTACCTTTAGACTGTTTGCAACCGTCTGTAGTTAGCTCAATGGTTTCAATTGTAAATACTAGTTGTAATTTTGCTATTCCTTGTTTGTAATTTTTGTTGTTAATAAAATCTTATTCTTCTCAAAAAAAAACACATAGGTAAAAAAATATTTTTAATCATGGGTTTTGACGTCCTTAACTCCTTACCATATTGAGCACGTTCTGTTTCTTATTTTTATTTTATTCTGTTTTTTGTTTTCTCTTGTTTCTTTGCTACAAAATAGTACAAGAAAACTTTGTAGAAAGTTTTGTATCTGATAATTATGTCACCCGTCGTGTGAGAGTCGACTAGCACTTCGCGGGTTTTTATTATTTTCGTATCTAAATCGTGAAACTCCTTCTGTTATCTATACCTAAGCTACCGACGCCAAAATTATAAGGGTATTTTTGAGCTAGCCGACTTTGCCTTTCAATAATCGCTTCCGCTAACAACAGAAAACAGCCTTAACCGTACGCCTATTTCCCAATGCACATGCATCTCTGATAAGAGCCAACTCGAGGCTCTATCAGATTGAAGGCGGATTCAAATTGAACTCCATTACCTACATTATGGGTTCCACGGGCAATTTCCCACTCCGATGCTTACCTTTATTCGCTTTCCATCAGTCTGGCAAAGGCTTTCCGTCATTTGAAGTAGGTATTAGTTGAGTTCTTTGTAAAAGCTCTTTGGAGAAGTAACTTGAATACATCCCTGGTTATATTTGAGATGTTTTTGCGCATGCAATTAGGAAGTGGAACTATTAAAATTGAAATTAATAAATAATAGTCAGTAAATAATTCTAGACAATCCACACAGCAATGCTGTAGAATATATACTTTTGCCCGGTCATACTTTTTATTAATATCCTTTATTACTATGTAGTTACTAGCAGCGCCTCGCGGTTTCATCCGCGTAATTCCCGTTCCCGTGGGAATTGCGAGATAAAATATGCCCATGCGTTATTCTAGACTATAATCTATCTCTGTGCCAAATTTCACCCAGATCCGTTCAGCAGTTTTTGCGTGATAGAGTAAAAAACATCCATCCATCCCTCCATCCATACATTCATCCATCTTACAAACTTTCGCGTTTATAATATGTATAGTAGTATTATGGATGCCTAATACGTACATAACTGATATACTACATGTATAGAAATAATTTTACTATACACAGAAAACAACCAGAACAACTGCCAAACGAATATTTGTAGATCATATAATTATTTGTCCCAAGGCGGAAATCGAACTCGCAACCTCCGGCGTCAAAAGTAGACCTGCAGATATTTATTACCACTACATAGTATAAAACAAAGTCGCTTTTTCTGTCCCTGTTTCCCTATGTCCCTTTGACTGCTTAAATCTTTAAAACTACGCAACGGATTTTAATGCGGTTTTTTTTAATAGATAGAGTGATTTAAGAGGAAGGTTTAATACGTATAATAAAACCGTGCGAAGCCGGGGCGTGTCGCTAGTTAAGTAACATGGAGAACACCCAAAACTCTCAGAATAGTACAAACAATATCTGCAGATAGTATATACATTTGTTTCGAGACCGGGCGCTTGATTTGTACCTATAATGTACGAAAGGATCACAGACAATACGGGTGCTTCATTCCTAAAGGTAGCATTGTTTCGGAAATATGTATTACCTATTATATTGTGTATGTAGAGGTATTATACGTCCTTGCCAAAATTCAGGGACGCGATTTTAAATTTTTTGGATAGGAAACACAGGGAAATGTAGAGTTATTTAGTTTAAGATATTATAGGTATTTTTTGATTTTTAAAATGTTTAGTTAGTAAGTGTATTTTTTGTATCATTTTATATTTCATTGTCGCCTTGGTCTTAACTGTAATGGCAATGTAAATATGTAACCTTAATAAATAAATAAATAAATGTATTATCCTATTTCGAATTTTGAACTTTTAATAATAAAGACTTGCTTTCGCACAGCCTAAGTTTAGCCTACTCTTCTATCGAACGGGATCCAGTGTGTGTCTATCCTTGTTTCCGAGAAAGTTTCACTTCAAACATTGTATTTTCTGATACTAAACATGGCTGATTATACTTGCTCACTGCCGATAGCAAACGTACGGCTTAGAGTCTTGCTTTTTTTTATTTTATGTATTTTTAGACACTTATATAAATACATACACTTTTATGAAGCCATATTATTATTATAATAATAATTGGGCTAGATCCAAAAAGTTGATTTGGATACGCACCGGCGTATCGTCAGGAAAATCTTCTCTCTGCACTGCTGTTTGAGCCTAGTTTCGCTTCCGGTGATCCACCGTTTATAAATACTATTAGGGTCCTGTATAATATAACTGTATTTCCACTAATAAATTTAAAGAATACTAATGTGAATGTTTTTTTTTATTATGGCAATGTAAGAAACGTACAGATGGTAAAAAACCAATTCTAAGGCCCATTGTAAGTAGTTACCTCACAGACGTTACAATATATATCAAACTATCATTAGGAACACGTTTGCGTTAGAGAAACCCTTAAACCTTTATCTGAAGTGGCCGACAACCCCAACACTTGCCGAATAGACCCTTCATCCTGATTAATTTCGAACAGAATTCCTTAATGTAAGGTAAGACATTATTAGAAATTCATTATCATCCGAGGCCTTTGGGGCTTGCAGCTAAATCCATAGAAATTCACTAATGAGAAATTAAACTATGAACGATGAATGAAATGAAGTTTCAAGAAAAACCTGAGATGTGAACAAAAGAATCTTGAAACAATGTTATTAAAACAACAAAAGTTATGATCATGTTATTGTGTCGCTATTTTGTCAGGAAGTTTGATAATTATTATGATATGTGTTTACTGCCGTCCGATTACTAAAAGGCCGTCAAGTGATTTTTGTTATAATTTGAGTTTTATGTATTAGACGAAAGCTTCTTTTTCTCTCTATCAACCAGTTTGGTTCACATTTTTCTATGGTTTAAAATTACTGAGATTTTAAGACCACTCACATACCATCTACATCCGTTTTAAACTTGTTCACAACGAAATAAGACATTCTAAAACAACGTGTTTTAAATTATGTAAAATGTGTATATAGGTACCTAATGACTATGATGTATGTCATCATCATCATCATCATCATCATCAGCCTATATTAGTCCACTGCTGGACATAGGCCTCCCCTAATGAGCGCCATAGCGCCCTGTCTTCAGCTTGACGTATCCAGCATCTGCTAGCAGTCTTTCGCACATCGTCATCCCACCTAGCCGGAGGGCGTCCTACACTACGTTTGCCAAGTCGCGGTCTCCACTCAAGAACACGTTTACCCCAACGGTTGTCGGTTCTTCGCGAGATATGGCCGGTCCACTGCCACTTCAGCTTGCTAATTCTTTGAGCTATGTCGATAACTTTGGTTCTCTGTCGGATGTATTCATTACGAATCCTATCCTTCAGAGAAACTCCGCATAACAGCATAGCTCTTTCCATAGCTCGCTGAGCGACTTTGAACTGGTGGACCAGCCCTACCGTGAGTGTCCACGTCTCAGCTCCGTAGGTCATTACGGTGATGTACTATGTAATGAGTATGTAATGCATGACTCATTATGTAAAATTAGTTGACCGTATTTTAGAATGTCCTAGATATGAAAAACATAGCTGCTAAATTCACATTGACATTATCTGAAATAATCTTATTTTCAGCGTAATTTTCTTAACTTTTATTTACGTAGGATAAACTTCTATAAAGTTTTAGAAAACATGAAAGAATTGGTAAAGACGAATATTTATAGATTTAGCAGATCATTGAAACATTGGTCGGATATTTACCCTGTCATGGCAGCAATAAAATTACAAAAGAAAATGGCGGAGAAGTTTTCAGAACTTAAAAAAACCCTTGTCTGTGGCGTAAGGTTGTATCTGCATTACTAAAGGACTCTGTTAGTCCTTTAGTAATTGCTAGGGGATAATGTCGAAAACCTATTAGTAAACACGCTTGTAACACTGTCATAAGTATAGAACTTAATTTTTTAATTTGAAATTTCTTGTAAATCATTGAAATACTTGTCCAATTTAACCAAAGCCCTTTCACAAAGCTAGATTTAAAAATTATGATGCGTTCAAACTTCAACGTCATCATTCATCCGTTTCATACATATTCATACTAGGTGTCTACTAGCGTCTATCCTAGTCCACTGCTGGACATCATCATCATCATCCCATACACACGTTCACAGCTGGACCTGCCTCTCCTAATGAACCCCATAGCGCCCCCCAACTAGCACGTTGGCGTTAAAATAACCTGTATATTATACTTATAACGGTTCCAATCGAGTATCTTAGTGTTAAAAATACCTGTAAGAATGGAGTTAGAGCATGCTCTAACTCACATATAACCACGAAAGAGGCCCACGATTTTGCAGGTAAAGGTGTTATAAAGCCTGTATAAGGGTGGTATAAGGGTGTTAAGTACCTGCACAAGAGTGTTTATTCATTCTCAGCTAATACCTTAACCGGTATAAATGTCTTGTAGATGAGTTGGTTAATACTATAGGTGTTAGAATCATTTCGGTTAAGAATGAAATATCACCTAACATAAGTATTACAAGACCTATTAAAAATACTTGTTTGACACTTAATCGCTTAGTAGTTAGTTATAATATTCTCAAGCGTAGTTATTTTGTATCTTACGACGGGAAGTCTATGAACTTTGTTACTTAATAAAATTATGTGACTATCAGTGAATGGCGTAACAGAATTGACAGAGGAGAATAAACAAATACTAAGGAGTTAAAGTTTTCATTGTGAAGTGAACATAATCTGCCGCGGTAATTTTACTGTAAATGTATACCATGTTTCTCATCTCAATTTTAACGCGCCCTGGATTAAATTAAGATTTTAAATAAAAATTATGAAGAATAATAAAGAAATTTCAAATTTTTATTTTTTTCCTTATTAGCCAGTAGCATGTTAAATTAAGTGGTTTCAGTAGAATGACAGAAGTTACATAAATAATGAAGTATTTTGTTGTCAAATATTGAATAACCTATTCAATATGTCGAATTAGAGGGAAAACAGGATCATCTTCATGATCATCTCCATAAAACCGGATCACCAAGCATCAATGTGGTTTTGTCAGGAAAGCGCACTCAAGGTGTTATCCGGTACACCAATCTTTACTGGACTAATGCAGTGCACGAGCGCATGCAATAATAAAGCGTAGCTACGATAATCATGCGATTTAACTCAAAATAATAAATTAGAAAAATGCAAGAGATGGTCACTGTCATTATTTCAACTAAAGTAATTAATTTTCTTTTATGACATTTGTCCATCAACAGTCTGTTGTCCTTGAATCACATGTTCTATGGCCTAGCCGCCTATAGAGCAAAGAGACCGAATACATATCAAGAAGTTATCATTACTCTTGACTATGAAATGCATGGTATCAAAACGAAGGCTCGCTAGTATGAAATAAAATGAGGTCTGGAAACGCAGCGATCTGCGACAAATATATATAAGTTAATTGACCAAAACAATGGCGACTGTTAAACCACGTCGCCTGGTTTAGCGCCCTGCTTTCTGCTTACTGGTGCGCCGTCTGATTCCACCGTCTCGTTCTGCTTCGGTAGGATTCAGCCGGTCTTACAAAAATTGAAACACTCTCGAAACACATGTATTCGTTTATTATGCAAACATTTGTACAAGGTTGAGTAAGTGAGTGATTAAAGCCAAAGCAGGCTTCTGAAGTCTTCCAAGAACCCTGCGTTCTCGTCAGCGCGATCTAGCGCTGGGCCATTTTTACTAGCGACATCTAGTTATATTTTTTTGTCACAAGTTAAACGTTAGACATACCGCCCACCAAGGACAAACTGACCAAATTTGTCCTTTTATTATGATAAAGCCGCTAGTAACCGCCCACCATGAGCTCTCTAGATCGCGCTGAACATTAAGGATACATTATACTTTATATTTTTAAATACTACAATAGATAAGTTACAAGTTAAGTTACACCCTAAGTTACATGCTACGTTACACACTAAGTTCAAGCTACGTTACACGCTAAGTTACACCCTACGTTACACTAGGTTAGTTCCTTAAGTCAGACAATGCTGCATGATTATTTCGCTATAGGTAAAATACACAATTTTGAGGTAGGTCTTTTAATGACATTTGACTTAGTGCGAAGAGATACTACCCGAGTGATGTTGTCCGGTCCTGGATGTTTGGTGATCACTCGGCCAAGCAGCCAACGAGAAGGAGGTAACCCTTCTTCTTTTATTAGGACCAAGTCCCCTACTTGCGGTTCAGGATTATGAAAAGACCACTTATATCTATGCAAAAGTGAAGTTAAATATTCGTTCGACCAACGTCGCCAAAAATCTTGGGTCATTTTTTGAGTAAGCTGCCAACGGCGTAAGCTTCCCATGTTAATATTTTCTAATGAATAGTCAGGCACAGTAATAAGCGGTTCCCCCACCAGAAAGTGACCAGGTGTAAGCGCTTCGTATCCTTCAGACTCCGTATCAACTCTTGACAACGGCCGTGAGTTAAGACATGCTTCTATCTGTACTAAGACCGTAGCTAATTCTTCGTACGTCAAGGTAGAGTCTCCAATGACGCGTTTTAAATGAAACTTCACGGACTTAACGCCTGCTTCCCATAAGCCGCCGAAGTTTGGAGAGAGAGGAGGAATGAAGGGCCATGTTGTTCCATTGCCTGCCAAACTTGCTGCGATCTCACTCTGTATTGTAGCTTGTTCTGCTGCAACCATTTTAGGCAACTGCCTAGATGCTCCAACAAACCCGGTACCGTTGTCGCTCCAAATATCAGAGCAAAATCCCCGTCGCGACACAAACCTCTTGAATGCTGCCAGAAATCCTTCAGTTGTCATGTCACTGACGACTTCGAGGTGCACGGCTTTCGTAGACATGCATACAAAGAGGCAGATGTACCCTTTATAAGAATGCTGCCCACGACCCTTGGATGTGCGGATGTTTATCGGCCCTGCATAGTCTAGGCCGCTTTGTTTAAACGCCCTCATTGGTTTCACGAGAGCAGCTGGTAATTCTCCCATGAGTTGATTTGATGTTGCTGCTGCGTAACGAGTGCACTTGACGCATTGCTTGACATATTTCCTAACGAGATCCTTTGCCCCAAAAATCCAGAATTTCAACCGTAAGTATGTCAACATCAGTTGAGGTCCCCCGTGCAGTGTCTTCGTGTGTGCGTCGCTTACTAGAAGATTTGTTAGATCGGCTTTTTTAGGTAATAAGATAGGGTGCTTCCTATCATCGCTCAAAGCTGACATTTCCAGCCGCCCTCCAACTCTTAAAATTTGCTTGTTGTCGATATATGGATTAAGCGCTTTGAAAGGACTCTTTAGCTTGATCATCTTCCCATCCCTACTTTTTGCTATGCTTTCTAATTCTTCCTCAAAGTTTTCTTGTTGACATTTTCTGATACACACTTCCAATGCTTCGTTTAGTTCTTGTGTAGTCAGAAACCCCTCTGCTTTGCTTTGCTTTCGTTGTTTCTGAGTCATAAATCTTCGACAGTATGCTATCACTCTAATCATTTTCCCTAAATTTGAGAACTTATCCCAAATTTCTAGCTTTGTTACTAAATGTATTTTGTGGACTGTATTTTCTTCTAAGTTTGTTTCTTCATCTTTCTTTCTATCATACTTTACTTCTTTTGCTTTCAGGATATCTGGACCATTCAACCACAACATGTTATCTAGAAGTTCAGATGGTTGCAGACCTCGTGAGGCTATATCTGCTGGATTTTGTTTCGTCGAGATATGTGACCACTGATGAGAGTCCAGCGTAGTCAAAATTTCAGACACCCGATTAGCCACGAACGTCTGCCAACGATTCGGATGACTATTCAGCCATGCTAGCACCACTGTAGAGTCCGTCCACGCATGAAGATTTCCCTTTTCTATTTTTAGCGTTTCAGAAACATCCAACAGTAACCTTGCCACGAGAACAGCTCCGCATAGTTCCAATCTCGGAATCGATACTTGCTTGATGGGTGCTACTTTCGTTTTCGCTGTTATTAGATTAACATGGACCTCACCATTCTCGTTGACAATACGTAAGTAAACGACGGCAGCATATGCTTGCTTTGAAGCGTCTGAAAACCCGTGAAGTTCGACGATCCTGTTCTCTGGTGAAGCCTGTATCCAACGAGGTATGCGCAAAGCAGATAAGGCAGGTAATTGGTTCCGGTAAGTCAGCCATTCCTTAGTTACAACTGAGATCATTATTACTCCGTTAAGCAGTTAAAAGTAATAATAATACCTGTAACTGACACCAAAATGTTAGTTGGGCCTGTCTTTAGGCACTTGTCCCACCGCCGGCGAGTAAACAACTATTGGCTATTTTCTCGCTCAAGACACGTACCTCTACAATAGATACTTAATACATTACGTGTAAACAAAAAAGATGCATATACAAATAGTTGATCGCTGACTGTTCACACTGCCAGCGAGTAATAGCTCATCGCTCTCGCACACTCGCTTATAGCCGACTCGTTTCTACATTCTAGCTCTGCTCGCTACTCGTTCATCATTGCCGGTGAGACAACTGTCTCAGCTTGCATTCAGCATCTGTCTGCAGCTTTTCACAAACTGTTCAAACTTGTACAACATATAGACTTCTCAGTAGCGCGAAGCGAGGAGCCAAGAAGAAGCTAGTAGCTACTACTTTATAAATAGGGACCGAACTATTTTGAATCGACTTTAAAAAAGGAGGAGTTATTCCAATCGAGTGTTTTTTTATTTAATTTTGTATTCTCTCAGAACTTTTTTCTAGGTGAACTAACTGCTTTTTATGATTCATTTTTTATTTAAATGGTGGTGCTTCTTGTGTGGTCTCTCATAAATTTGATCAAGCTTTGGTAGTTTTCAGTAGTTTTTGATTTATCCTTAATAATTCTTATTTTATTGAATTCGACTATAAGATGATCATCTAATTTTTGTTGAAAACACGCAAAATTATATAAAAAGATCCCGCGTCACGTGTAGTTCATCAAGAAAAGGGTTGTGAATCTTTCGTCGAAACAGAAAATTTACACTTCAGTTTAAACGTTTACGCTAGACGTTATTCTGAGCATAATTCACAACCTCTATAATTTTGTTAGTCATCACAGCAGTTGTTTCTAATGGTTCGTCTCCGTTTGGTTCCCCTCATCATCATTATCATATAATAGGAAACTGCTAAACATAGGCCTCGCCTATTGAGCGCTACTAGCGCTCTGTCTTCAGCTTGTTGCATTCAGCATCTGCCAGCAGTCTTTCGCAGAACGTCATCCCATTTGGCTGGACGGCGTTTTACACTACGTTCCCCTCATGATTTCAGCAAAATGACGACCGATGATGTGGCTCGGCGGGCGAAGGTCTTGATTCCCGTCTTGGTAAAAGTGTTATGTAATGTATTATATAAATAATACATTAATACAGTTATCTAGTACCCATACACATCTCTACTTAGCTTAGGGCTAGATAAAGCTGTGTGGATTGTCCAGTGCTTTATTTCCTTTAGAACTAACAGGACTTAAACATGTCAAAAAGCACTTTTGTAAAAGTACTTCGTGATCATGTCAAACCGCAAAAATTTTATGATTTTTGTTATTTCTGTTCGTTCATAGTGCATTCCTCATTCTTTTCACTGCGTTCGGACCAAAGTAGTCCGAATAATCAAAATTAATTATTATTTAATTTGTTTTTGAGAGGAGCTCCTTTTCGGAGTTTGATCCCGGTAGAACAGTTTTATGCTCGTTTAAGCTACTGTGGAATCTTTGTTTCCTTCGAACTCGATTTTCGTTTTCTTTACAGTACGGTACCTAATATTTTACTTCTTTCAGCTCAAAATAGGGCCTATGTGGGTGATTCTACGAAAACTCGTTTTTTGTCTGACTTCTGTGGCACATTTTTTTTTGTTGAAATTGCACATCATGATAGTATATTCTAAATAAAGATTTAATTTTGAATTTTTTGGTAGTGAAGGGAACTTTATTGGCTTTATGGTTACGGAGTTATTCAATTTTAAAAATATGGTGTCCACGGAAATCAGAATTTATATCATCAAAATCAAATAAGGGTTGGTTTATCGATAAAAATATGTGTTTTCGGTAGTAAGTAGATTATTAAGCTAAGGACCAATTATTTGACGTTTGTAGTTTTAATCAGTTTTTACAAAAACACCTTTAAATCATTACTGTAAATACAACTTTTACCAAAAATCACACTAACAATGTTTATCTTTGTATTAAAAATATTATAATTATTCATTTTGTATTTATTATAAACTTTTATCCTAAAAAACATCATAAAAACTGTAAAAAAATATTATTGAGATGTTAATGAACCCGCAAAATCCACGGAAATCACACCACGGAAATCAAAAAAAATAACAAAATCTTAGAAATTTTCTTAATTTGCTGGTTTATTTTACATTGAAATATGCAGTCGAAATTAGGAACACAAAAGGCATGAATTATCATCATAAATAAAACAATTTGATTAGCATAAACAAATTTATAGTCAACATGGTAATCAGAATTTCTAGATACCAAGCCACGGAAAGTGATTACGTACTGAAATAACAGAGTGACGTGGAGACTTACACACTTGTTGTACACACCACTGATGGGGCGTGACTGATAGTTTCTCTCGATCTAACAACAATTTACGCAGATGTTAAAGTACAGCATTTATGAATGAATTAGTGCGCACCAGGGGAATCAGAGCTAAACGACGGACGCGAAGTTATCTCGTTGTAACTTGTCAACTAAAGCTTAGTTTTACGTAGTAATAGCGTCAAATAAGCAAGTAACTATCTGGGTTATTGTGAACCTATGTAAATTAGTACTAGTGTTTTCAGAAAATGATATAAAAATTTATTAACACAGAAACATGAGGTCCGGACGCACCACGGAAGTCAGAATTTCCAAGGATTTTATTTATTTTTACTTATTTAAAATAAGATGAATTAAAAACTAAAAAAGGCCTCCCCTATTATCTTTGTCTAATCTACTATCATAAAAAAAATCAAAGGGCTAGGGATACTTTTTGTATGATTTTTCGAGCCGGACATGTTTTTTTCCACCCCGGGAGAATCACCCATGTACTTGAACAAAATACCAATAAGAACCTATGTGCCAAACGATAAGATTGAGAACTGCAAAGCAACATCTTACATTTATCATGAATCCTACAAGAATATAACGTTCATACGAGTATTACCCTAAGCCTCGATGGTGCAAATGCATCGTTTCCTCGATCTTACTAACTAAAACTTATGTTTAAATAGTTAATTATGTATTTATTATTGTACAAATTTTATTTCTTTATTTTTCTATTGACATGTTACTAGGAGTAATAAATAAAATCTATATTTCTGTTTAGACGCGAGGGCTGCCTAGCAGACATCGAGAGTACGGCTCTTAATGGTTCGGTTGGTAATGTCTATTCAGCTTTTCAACTACGCATAATAATATATAGTAACACAATTGTTTTTAAGCAGAAATTGCTACCAGCAATCCAAATACAGTAGCAGTAAGGGTTATACTCATCATTCTTAATTCAGTATCCACAGGAACTCACAGTAAATCATTTACACGTGGATGAAACATATTGTGACTCGACAGAATCCTTTATTGTGTTGTTCGCCACTATGCCTTTGGGTCTTTCTGAGCACAATGTCAGCTATCATAATAATTAAAGGGTCCAATTACAAGCTTGTTTCAGTAATGGGAGGTCTATATGTCGAGTAAGCTACAATAGGCGAAATTATCTAATACCATAAATACGAAATCTGTTGTTACTGATATTAAACGCGAATATTTGTAAAAAATGATGATTGTTTCTCTTTCACGCAAATCTACTGAAAAGATCGGACTGAAATTTAAGTAGATGTATTTCTGGCACTGGAAAAAACATAAGCTACTTTTTTACTTGTTCCCATAAATTAGTTCTTTTGGAACAGAAATAATTTCTATATAAATATTTTATAAAGTATTTTAAAACACGCCAAATTATTATACTCTCCTACTATATCATAAAACAGTGTCAGTTAATAAGCTGACACGAATAAGATAATAATAATCACTACATAGTATAAAACAAATTCGCTTTCTCTGTCCCTATGTCCCTCCCTTTGTATGCTTAAATCTTTCAAACTACGCAACGGATTTTGTTGCTGTTTTTTTATAGATAGAGTGATTCAAGGGGAAGGTTTAAACGTATAATAAATCCGTGCAAAGCCGGGTCGGGTCACTAGTTAGTATATAAAAGGCGACCTTAACCAGGTTTATGTCTAGAGACACCGGCAGATAGAATTAGTCACCCTCAATAAAACTAATTGTAAATATTTAAAATGAAATAAAAATAAATTACCATCATTAATCTCTCCCATCATCATCCAATAAGTTTATGAACGCATTACAGGTCAGTTGATGAGGCATAATTAACAGAACGCAAGAGAAATTTAATTTGGCATCCTACCAATATCGTCTTACCTTTGGAAAACTGCCATAAATTATAAAGTAGTGGTGATGTAAGAGAGTTTATATGCTCTATTTTGTACGACATAAGGGCTGGATTCCCACGATTGATTAACAGGAAGTTTGTCATCTAACTGTCCTTTCGGTACGGCTGTTGATGGAGCAGTCGGTTCGTTAATGAACAAGATTTTATCATAGTTCTAATGGGTTGTGTCTGGAAGTTAGTTTGGTCTTCATATTTGAGAAGTTTCTTTATTTTAAATACAAAGAAAATAGAATACATTTTTATGATTTATTTTTCTACAGTATCTAAAACTATACATCAGCCAAACTCGATGTAGAATGTTTGTAAACAAACCATACTTAACCTAAAATACACTTTGATGCCGCGCCTTTTTAGACGCCATTTACATTACTTGTCGATTTAAGATCCTTCCTTCTCTAAATATTTCGTACACTCATATCTAAAATTCGACGCCCAGCAAGTGAATTTTTGTTTTTTGTGTCGTGGTTTGTTTACAAACATTCTACATCGAGTTTGGCTAGAGTGTATAAAACCTGCATGCAGTATCTATAGCACCTTTTGTTTTTGTATTTTCACCAAATAACGGGTGGGCCATGAATTAGTTAATTTTTAAAAAAATCATAGAAAAAAACCAATATGCGTTTTTTCAGAAACTATTTATTTAACAGTTAGCTTAAACCCAGGAATTTACTTTTTTAAAAGAATATCATTTAAATGTCCACCATCGCAACGTATACATTCATCCAATCGAGCACGAACATTTTCGATAACCCTTCGACATAAAGGCTGTGAGATTGCTGTCATCTCTTCGCTTATCTTAGCTTTTAAGTCGAGCAGAGTCCTTGGCCTATGGTTGAAGACACGATCCTTCAGATATCCCTTTAGAAAGAAATCTGCTGACTCCTGGGTGGCCACGGAATTTCGCCTCTCCGAGAAATCAGCTTTTCAGGGAACATCTCTTTAACGACAGGCAAGGACTCATTAGAGGTGTGGCAAGTGGCTCCATCTTGCTGAAACCACGTATTCCGATTGTACCCAGCAAATTCCTGTAGCTGTGGTGTCAGAAACTCTCGTAACATTCTTACATACTCAGCAGAGTTAACAGTGACAGTACAGCCGCGTACATCCTCAAAAAAATAGGGTCCAATGATTCCTTTTGCTGAAATTGCTGCCCATACAGTTACCTTGGGCGAATGAAGGGGTCTTTGATGCTTAGTTTTGAGATTTTTGCTGCTCCATTATCTGCAGTTCTCTTTGTTTACATGTTCATTAAGATGGAAATGGGCTTCGTCGGAAATCAAGATGTTGTCGAAGTTACGGAAGCCATCTAACATTGTTTCAGCATAAAATTTGCGTAAATTTAAATCATTAGGTTTTAATTCCTGCACTATTTGGATCTTGTATGGGTGTAGTTTCAAATCTAATTTCAAAATACGGCGTAAAGATGTACGTGATATTCCTAATTCAGCTGAATGTTTGCGCGTCGAAAAACCTGGATCGCGTCAAATTGATTACGAAACTCTAAGCGCGTTCTCTTCACTCCGTGAAGTCCGTGGGCCGCCGGCTTGCTTCACATTTAGTGTCGATCCCGTCTCTTCGAACTTCTGTACCCATTTCTTTATTAAACCGGGACTCGGACACTGATTTAAGTCATGTAAATCGTACTCAACGCGAAACAACCGCCTTACAATAATGAGCGAACCACTGTTAAAATAAAATTGCTTTACGCAAAATGCACGCTGCGTCCCCGTGAACCGATCCATTGTGACTAAATTTCCGAGAAACGAGCTAGCCTCTAAACCCCTCCTATCACCCCGCGCCGCTTTGGTTTGTGCGGGAAATCAAAATTCAATGTTAACTAATTCATGGCCCACCCTGTATATAAACTCAAATAGTATCTGACCGCCGCTTCGCACGCGCTGTTTCTATAAGTTTTAAAGCTTTTTTATACCATGGGAACTGATTTATCAAATGAAAAGTAGCCTATGTTTGCCCGGGCTAGAACAACGTCTATTAAAAATAAATATATGTAATATTTTACCTGTCAATCATACTAATATTATAAACGCGAAAGTTTGGATGGATATTTGTTACTTCAGGATCTGAATAGAACTCGTTCTAGCTAGGTCTAGTATAACATAGCTTTCTATCAACTTTCAGATGGGTAAAGCCGTGGGGCGCATCTAGTAAATAATTTACCTTTATATAGTAACTTTTGTTATTTCTTAACGACAGAACAAATTGATTTGAAATTATAGAAGTACTAGAAGATTATCACTAAATCTATTTATTTATTCAATAAAAGGTTTTCCTGCACAAAAAAACTACATGTATAGGTATACTAAGAAAAATAAATCAACCCGATATGCATTTTTAATAGGTAAATACGACATTCTTAGCCTTAACTACCTTTAAAAATCTACAAAATAATAAATAATTTAAAAATACACAGTTATAATTTTTATCTTCTTACACAGTATCTTTTAAATCATTTCCCAATAACGCGTGCGAAGACGGGGACAGAAACAAGAAAATTAATATTCTAATGACTAATAACTTTTTATTCTCATTGAAAATTTCGTTCTTCAGTTTCCATAACTTCAGTAACGCAGCTTCATCACTTTAGGCAGTAACTTTACGACTGGGCACTCAACTCGTCAAAATGATGGATCGGCAAATATATTTCCAGGCTAAAGTGCCTTTACATTGTCCTAAATAAATATAATGGTGGTAGAATAAGTATACAGCTTTGTAAGCTTTCCTATGTTCTCTTTCATACATGGAAAAAATATCCAGAAAGTTTGGCAAACTACTATATACTAATAAAAATAAATAAATAATACGATTATTCGCGAAAAAACGTTGTTTTACTATCGGAATAAAATTCCTGAACTAGCTATCTTTATCTTTCACTGCACATCATCATCATCAGTGTATCTATCTTCAGTCTTAAGTAGGTCCAACCACCTAGGAGGCATCCCACACTATGTTTGACGAGCGGTCTCCACTCTAGAACACATTTATCCCAGCAGTGTTGTCTTCTGCAAGAGAAATTGCCGACTCATTCCCACTTCGCTTGGTAACACTTCGATAAATATTTTTTCGATCTCTGCATAGATATAGAATAACGTAGATAGGAACCAGAAATTTTAACTACAGCAAAGATAATCAAGATGTTATGTTTATTTAATAACAAAAATTACAATTATGGAATATCAAGATGTTACCAACATTAGAATAATTGAAAACGAAAACAAAACTTTGCCATATAAATTCTTGTTTATCTTATCTTCATGGACTCATGGGAAAGGGCATACAAAGTTTTGGTATAAATTAGTTACAATTGAGATCTAGCTGCCGAAAGATAACAATTATTTATGCAACTAATAATTAAAACTAGTTTTCATTATAAAAAATAATTGAGAAGAGAAATGGATCTGCCAGAATTTCAGATACTATTTTAAAAACCAGGGTTACGTTTTTACGAAGGTTTTATAGACCTATTGACGCCATGGACCTAGGTCTCGACCCCAAGGGGAGAATAAGCATAGGCTCTGTCGAGACCTGCATATGCATCCACATTGCGCCTCTTGGGATCAGTGAAATCTGCCGATGTCCTTGAAAGATAGGAAGACACAAGTGTGTCAAACCATGTAGCCCCCAAATGGGCTTCTAACTCCCATGGAACTAGTGTCATACCTTGAATTGTTATAGTCAACAGTAATGACAACTTCTTGACTATGTTTGTTCTATAGAGTATATACCCTCGACTTCTCACGCGTTGTTTCTATAGAAACATTTCAAGGCTATTTCTATCCCTTAAGAACTGATTCATGGGATGAAAAGTAGCGCGTTATTCCAAATAGAACTCTATATTTATAATGGTCTCATGACAATATTCCGTAGTATCTACGAACAACCAAAATGTATAAGGAGAATGTCGGTAGGTATAGAAAAATATTATTTTGGTTGCAACATCTATGGCATCCTCTTACCTACTTATTTTTCTAAGTTTCCTTTCTATGTGTCCAGCTACGCTTTGTTATTGCATGCGCATTCATGCATTTGAACATTATATAATGGTGTACCGAATAACACCTTGAGACATTTCCTAACAAAACTTGATGATCGGTGGTCCGGTATGACGATCATATTATGACGATGATCATCTTTCCTCCTCTCTCCGACATAATCACCATCATTGTCACCATTATTGAAGAGTTGTACAATCGTAATAAAAACAATGCGGGTTTATAATCTTATCAAGGCTATAAAACATCGCAGCCGCCTCTATCTAATCTGTTATTCTCCACTCTGGGCTACAAAAACAAGTAACTACGTTTCAGCGTATTTTCGTTCTGAGATATAATGTATTCCAGTCGATTCCTACTCGCCATATGTCAAAACATCTAGCCGGGTTCAGACGGGCGTATGTCAAAACATAGGGAACTTTTAGAATTCTCTCTAAAATTAGTCGATGGAGTTCTACGGCGAGAAATAACGAACGAAAATATTTTTAGTTTAGGTATTAAAGCGACACAAATAGTCAAGAAAACAAAATAATTTAAGAACCCCTACAAAACTCGAAAAAACTTTCTCTCTACCTAGGCTATTATAAATTTTATATAGTTTTTTTATTATATTTGGCACACAAAACAGAATAAGTACAATCAAATAATGACAGATGGAAAGACATAGAAAATTAAGTATGTGTACTCAGCATGATCAAAGAGCAGTTTGTAATAAGCAAATACGTATTGTTTTTTTTAATATATAAAGACTTTATTAACAACGAAAATTACAATCAGGGAATAGAAAAAATTACAACTATTATACAATTGAAACCATTGAGCTAGCTGTTTGTTGAAAATGAACACAATATACCTAATGTTACGTAGGTAGATAGAGGTACTTACTTATTTCATTTGAGTCAATACTTGTTTAAGTAGCTAAGGTGAAAAGAAAAACAGTACAATGACTCCAATCTGAGACACTGAGGCAATCATTCGTAAAACTTATTTGTCCATTGTTTAATTTTCCACATTTCAATATACGTAGTTATATCTAAGGGTTTTTACTTTACTAAAACGTAACATACACTTAGCTCTCAATAGCGGGTTTTTCGCAGTTTTCAATTACAATCTGTCAAAAATTTGTTATTTAAGACGTTTAAATCTTCTCACAAACGATTGCTGAATTCCCATATTTGCTAATTTTTATGTTTTTTTGTTTGTCAATACCTAATTGCCTATCTAAAATGTAAATTGTATATGTCCATTTTATAATTTTCTACATTTAAATATACATAGCTCTCTAGATTTCTGATAAGAAAAACAGAGTTTTTACGTTACTAAAACGTAACACACATTTAGGTTAATTCAATATCGGGTTTTTCGCAGTTTTCACTCAAATTCTGTCAAAAATTAGTCTTTTGAGACGTTTAACCCTGAGATACGTTTGAGTACCTATTTAATACCTTCTCGCAAACTATAATCTGGTTGCTGAATTCTCTTATTTTGGTTATTTTGTCAATGCTTAAATTTCTATCTATAATTTTCAGACGGCCTTTTGCATGGCAATGACTGAAATAATCAGTTCCAGCAATGACATTGCGATTTAATGCGGATTGGCGTTTCTCCATAATTTCCATTAACATCAAACAGATTCGCATTTTGACCTTCGTCACTATACCTAATCATCTCTAATGCGATTAGGATCCAGTTGAAAGACAATTACAAAGAACTTACATTAAAGTGTTTATTCATTCATTTACTAGTTCTTTTATTTATTATTTTCATATGTAACTACGTCTTCTTTCTATGAAATAAAAATGTCTAATGATTCAATTATTTTAGTTTAGTTATGGCAACATCTGAATTAACTCTATTGTTTGCTGACTATCCGAAACTTAACTAATAATTAGGATTAGGTTCTAAAATGGTAATATATCGTTTATAAACGTAGTACTCAATAAAACTTATAGGTAAATTATTCTATCTAGCCCCATAGTAAACAGAGTTATAGTTTTTTTTACCATTATTTTTGATTGTTTAAAAGTTTTAGTTTCTAGTTCTAGTACATTTTTCTAATCACTCAACATTTTACACCTTTCCAGATTGAACGAAAACATCCGTATATAAAATAAAACACCAAAACACGTGAACATTGATTGATTCCTGATAGACATTGATTAAGGTGTGGAACCATTGCTTCGCGCGTATAAGCACCATTTTGATATTAGTCATTTTGATATGGCGTATGCACGCTATAACCTCAATTTCAAAATGCAAGAGAAACGCCCGTTGGCATTTCGTGAGACCTCTTAGGGAACATAAATTGATGAAAGCAGCCTATCCCATAAATATGTATGTAACAAATTTGTTAGTAGTCAGCGTAAAGATGATTAAAGTTTCGAGAACCTGACAGATTATATTTTAATTACTTTATCACGGCTTTTTATCGCATTTAGGTTTTTTTGAGTATTCCAGCAGGTTACAATACCTTTCTTAATTGCTTTTCTTGCTACCTACGCTGAAGCAATACGGGCAACTGATAACCAACGAAATAAGTCCAACCATTTATAAAAATAATAACATCAATACTTTTGCATTGGGCATGAAAATTGTTTCTAATATTTATAACCATCATTCCTATATCCGTTCCTTGCTCTTTTTATAAACATCAAATTGTAAAATTAATGATTGTAAAAAGGTGTGCAATTACGGATAATAATAACAATTATTATTGTAAACGTAAATCAAAATAATAATTATAAACTCTAGGCGCAGACGTAGGTATGCATTTTGCTTTTGCGTTTCGAATCTTCCTATTTCTTTCTACTCTCTTCAAATAATTAGATAATAATAATAATAAAGTATTTATTTCTCAACACAACGGGTCAGTTATTAACAATAGGTACAATAAAATCTGAATCATCTTTAGAAAGATGTCTTTACCCCAGTAGTGATTGCTGATCTGTTGACACATTATACGGAACTTAATATAGCGATCAGTTTGCTCTCGTGTTGCAGTTGATTAACAGCTTAACCTTTGTTCCGGTATGCGAGATCGATTGAATGATTGGATGACGATAGTAAATTAAACGCATCTCCAGTTGTAGGTACACAGCGGTGTAATTGAATGTGGGGATGTAAATTAATAAATACGCGAACCAACCAAACTACGAGTATTTATTATTTTATTTTTAAGTCTCGAATGCCCCGATCAAATAAAATAGTTTGATGTGTGAGAATACCCATGAGAGTTTATATCTGTATTATTGGTAAAATCGTACGTGCCACATTCTATCTTAGTTGTAATGAAAATTCTACATAATGTAATCTGAAAATTCACAGCTTAACTCATTCTCCTTTTAGACCTTTTTTGTTTCTATCACAACTTGGGTTGGGTTGTTTTGTAAAAAAATAAAATACATGATTAATTATTTTCGTTTTTATTTAAACAGAGTCATGTGTGACCGAGAACCATGGAATAATAATAATCTATAGTAACTTTATCACCCCTTTTAAAACCCGCAGTGTTTCATCATCTCCCATCAGCCTATATTAGTCATCTGCTAGACATGGCGTCCTAATCCCTAATGAGCGCCATAGCGCCCTCTCTTCAGTTTGCCGCATCCAGCATATGCCAGCATTCTTTCGCAGATCGTTATCCAAACTTGGCCGGAGGACTCAAGAACACGTTATACCCCAACGATTGTCGCAGAGTTTAAGTTTACTAAATTAAATTGACTTATGTGTTATTCTATAATAGGTAAATATATGTAAGGGATACATTCACTGCCTACCTGCAGTGCAGCTTCTCAAGATAATTCTGGTATGCGAAGTCGATTAAGTAATTGGTATCAAATAACTCTAGTCGTATTTAATGTGAACGTATCTCCAGACTATCTTTCTCAAGTGGTATATAGGTAAAATACTATGAAAACCTCAATGGTGGAGTGGGCGAAGGTCAGAAGAGTTCAATAAAGAAATGTTTGTTTATTTGATGTATTTGGCGCCGATTGTACATTTCTTAATCAAAAACTCAAACATAAAATCGACTTGTGCCAGCAAAACCGTTGAATATAACGAAGTACCATCGCTTACGAGAGCCCTCGAAAGCTCATCCGACCGGAGGCTAATTGCGAATTGTATCGAGTCTTCGTATTGAGATCATTTTCGATAGGTAAAAAATGTTTTTAGAAGTTAAATAGGGAGGTTTTCTATTGGTCTATTTTTGTGTGTAAATGTTAACTTTTCTTTAAAACCTTTATCCAGGGTAATCGATTTTTATCATTCTTTTTTGTTTGAAATCTTATGTGACCCTTATAAGTTTTTGAGTTATTAATGAATGAAATTTACTTAAGTCGGTTTTTAGAAAAATACACGGTAAATTGACTTTATTTACTACAGTCGTAAACGAAAAATTCATTATTTTATTTAGTGTTTCACCCAAGTTTATTGACAAAAAAAAAATGATGGCCCGAATTTCAAGAAATTCTCTTTTATTTTTATTCGAATTAGCCTCTATCGGCTTATCACCACGTTTGTTGTCAAGGGTTGAATACATTAAGAACATTCGACGTCTTTTAAAAAAACAATGTTTGCAGCTTTTTTGGTGTACTTACTATTTCAATAAGTGTTTATTTTGTATTGTTTATTTTTTATTTGATACCTATATAACAAAATATTGAATTCTTGAAAAGTCTTATTTTGACATTGTCAAATTGTTGTGCGCATCATTAACGAGCCATGAGTGCTGTTTTCTCCATCCATAATCACCTCGCCTTGCAATGTGTCCAGCTCCATTTGAGCTCTACCATTTGAAACTATAATATACATAAAGTATGGCTCTAAGATAAATTGGAATAGTAAAACAGTTTGTCACATAAAACTAAAGAAAAGGGAAAAAAGTATGAATGATAGTTAGAGCTTCTGCACTAGGCCCTGACGTCGGAGTCAATCTCGTGCAGCGAATAAAGTGTTTTCTTAATGTCGTTAAATTAGTCAATCTGCAGTAAGATCATCTTTTCAGTAAAATATGGCGCTTTTAGTTTGAAATTAGAATGACATGACATTCTAATTTCAAATTAAAAGCGCCACATCTGTACAGGCATAATATGAATGAACCTCAAAAAGTTTGTGCTAGTAGAATACCAAAAAGAGTTTAACACAATACTATTGTAATGGTGATGCGATTTATTTAGTGGATTTATTTATTAGGGCCCTGGTTTAGAATCGCCAGAATCTCTAAAATACATCGTAATCTTTATACAGAATCTGAGCCCAGTTTTCTTTCAAATTCTTGAAGGTAATACAATAAAATTTGTTTAAGTCAGCGAAAGAAAAACGTTATTCTTACTACGGTTTTTCATAACATTCTCGATTGGACACTTTCATTGCATTTTTCCAATTTTATTCTTTTGTTATACAGTCGCACCTGGTTGCTTAAGCAAAAAATAATGAGAACTAAGGAATTTCATATCTCGAACCTTTTTTTATTCTATATTTTCAGTAAAATTAGGTTCGATTCAAGTTGAACTGAAAATTTCGATTTAATTTTTAATAAAACGTTACCCAATCATAATATCCCTGATATCAAATATGTATTTAATTTCTCCTTTATATTTTTTTTAATCCTGTAAATAAGAAGTTTTATTTTTCAGAGAGCGCAGGAACTATATGTCTCCAAGAGCGGATTTTTGCAGTTTTCAAAGGAAATATGGTGCGTGGGGCAAAGCTTTTCACTGAAATGGTCGTATATCCGCTGTTTCCACGTAAACTCGGATTAAGTTCAACGATAAAATGGCTTCAAAGTACAGGTTTAGTTGAGGTGTGTGTTGTGTATTCCTTTGTCCGCATTTAGACTAGAATTATTGGGAGAGACCCTTCAGGTTGGAATAGGGTCTATCTAGTAGTAGTTTGTACATATTTCTGTTATTAAATGTAATTTAGTTACAAAGATTACATAACTCTAATGTAAAATGCATAACGGCCTACTACATAATAATATTAAATTTATAACACCATTAAATTACCTAGTAATTATTTATAAGTTTTTAAGAAGCTATGGCTTACAAAACGTTGTACATAATAAGATTGTATAATTTCTAGGGTTCTATTTACACTAGAAATATACTGTAAGCGCTTTTTATTAATAAAGAACTTTTCAAAATTGAATTGAATTATGTAGTAGTGAAAAAGTTGTTGAAGAAGAAGAAGAAGACTAGAATTGATCTATTTAGTGTAACTAAAGTTTGGCTACGTCCAGAATCAAATTCGTAATCGGAGTGACTTGACAAAGGGTTAGAAGGTCTAAGAGAGTGACTTTGATTGGTCGAGGATTTCAAGTCGTTGCGCTGTCACTCCTACGCCTTTTTACATGGGTTGATAGTTGATATATAGGTAATAGATCGATCATTTATTCAGATAATAAACATAGCACAATATATGACTTGACAAAGGGTAAGAAATTCTATTGGAGTGACAATTCAATTCAATATAATTCACTTTTTTAATTATATATAAATTAACATTACAGATTACAATAATCTAATGCGTTATAATATGGAACACGGAAAACTTATATGTAATAATAAAAATCTAATAAACTTCAAATTATTACCTAGTGAAAACACACATCTAGAGACATATACCTACAGACAAAATCTAAAAAAAAATTAAACTAAGATCATAAAAATTAAAAGAAGAAACTACAAGGAACATTGATAGACAGACAACAACTAAACTATTAGGAACTATGATAGACAGACAACAACTAAACTATTAGGAACTATGATAGACAGACAACAACTAAACTATTAGGAACTATGATATTGCTAAGCGACATCACAATAACATTGGGAGGTTGAGAAATGCACTTTCAATCCCACGTTTTTTAGGTTGATAGTTGATATATAGGCAATAGATAAGCCATTTATTCAGTTCACAAACATAGCGCAATATAAAAAAAGAAAACAAATTAATAACGTAGATATAATAATGTAGGAACATTTTACATTCAATCCATAACACGAATTTTTAATATACAAAAGATAAATATAACCCTTAAAATGTCCAGAATTATTTATTAATGTTATTTAACTAAATGAAACGTAAAATAGAGAAACTACTACCTGTAATAAAATTCTCCGAAATCGAACCTGCAACATCCTGCGTGTCAGTCGAACCTATGACCGTTGTGCCACAGAGTTCATCGTATTAGTACCTACCTACTTACCTAGACGTCGAATAAATCTTAATAACAACGAAAATTATAATCAAGGAATGGAAAAAAATTACAACTAGTATATACAATTGAAACCATTGAGCTAACTGCAGACGGTTGCATACAGTCGGTAGCTCAATTGATCCATGTCAATACCAGTCGGAAGCGTCCCCAAGACACTGGCTGCATTACCACGCTGTATCGAATAAATTATATACTTATGTAGAGGTAGTTTCGACTTTGCCTTCACAGCGGAATCAAAATATACCTTAAACCATCCAAATAGGTCGAACCATTAAAAACCGCTAATATTCGACAGAAAAAGGCCATTACCGTAACCGGAAAACACTTACACAATAACAAAAGATTCAAAAAAACATGCAACTCGTATATTAACCGTAATTTGGTCACATTATCACGTGAAATCAAACTGTACCGACAAAATGTCATATACTTATTCATGAATACTGTAAGAATGGTCTATAGGTCACGCAATAAGGCGTTGACCAGACTGAAAAGAGGGTAAGTAAAGTATATACTTTTAAGGTATTATGCATACCTACTTCTTTCTTATCTTAAAACAACTCAAAAGTATACATAACTAGCAGTGCCTCGCGGTTTCACAAGAGGTTATTCCCGTTCCCGTGGGAATTCCGGGATAAAATACCTATAGCATATGTGTTATTCCAGACTATAATCTATCTCTGTGCCAAATTTCCTCCATATCCGTTCAGTAGTTTTTTCGTGAAAGAGTAACAAACATCCATCCATCCATCATCATACTTAAAAACTTTTGCGTATAATGTTAGTAGGATACGTTTTAGCGAATTATTTATTATTACATATTTATTATACAAGCACATTTTGTCTAAACAGTTTGTACGTAAATACTATTTAAGGAAAAAAGGGCAGCCTTATTGCTTCAAAATTTTCTTCCAGGCAAGCTAATGTCTTTTCGAGTTCCATACCCAAGGGTGCCAAAAGGACCCTTTATACCATACAACGGAGGTTTACAAAAACGGTCTATAATAAGCCGGCTGTTTCTTATGTAACGTAAGGTAGATAGTAAGATAGGTAGCTTTTGACAATGTTCGTTTATCCTGCCATAATAACAAAAAATATAACAATATTAAAAACAAAATAAATACCTATAACAATAAGAAGAGCCAACGGCCATATTACATTGAGTACTGATAACTGATGTTAAGCAACGATGGGCTTTGTTGAATTTTTGTCTATTTTTTTCACACTGAAAAATTCAATCAAAAAAATTCAACAAAGCCTAACTTCGGTTAAGAGTACTCAATATAATATGGTGGCAGTTGGCCATTCTTGTTTTCATATTTAGGTATTTTGTTTTTATTATTTTTTGTTGCTGTGGTATAAATGCACAATGTTAAAAGCTGTGTAAGTACTTGTTATCATCTGGGCCCGAATTCCACTAAATAAATTGTTTCACCATTCCAGTAGTATCGTGTCAAATTGACAGTGTGAAACTCTTTTTGGTATTCTACTAACATAAACTTTTTGAGTTTCATTCTTACTTGAGTATGTTTTGTAGTAATGCTTGAAGCACCCTCAATCAAGTTTGATTGAGGATTTGGAGGAGATATAGAGAAATATTCGAGTAATAATATGGGTATTTTCAATTCGAACTTCGTTCGGAAACTGTTCAACTATAGGCATATGTTAGAAGATAATTTTCAGGTTGATTGTTTACCTTGAAATGTCAATAAACAGATCCTTGTAAGTGTATATTGAACTCTCTGTGGTGTTGAATATTGATAGTTTGCTACGAAACTATTCCTTCGTTATTCGTCCTTCGACCGTGCTCTCATAAATAAATCAATCAATTAATCCAAACTCTAATTATTTTGACTGGATGAGACGGAAATTATTCTCTGAAATTGAATGGGTATACTGTGACTTAAAATATAATTAGTAGGTAGGTAGGTATGTATATGTAATGCTGGTTTACGTGTAATAATTCCAGCATTATTTATTTAATTTGTTTTATTTTTGACTAGCGACCCGCCCCGGCTTCGCACGGTTTTATTATAAGTATAAACCTTTCTCTTGAATCACTCTATCTATAAAAAACCGCATCAAAATCCGTTGTGTAGTTTTAAAGATTTAAGCATTCAAAGGGACATAAGGACAGAAAAAGCGACTTTGTTTTATACTATGTGTGATGTATTGTTAAAATGTGTATATATTTTTCGGCACCTATATAAATAGTACCTAACGGATTTTATAGTAATATTTTTGTTGGTTTTTAATGTTTTTGAAAGTTAGACGATTTTATAACAATCAATCGTCCAAGAGTTTCTACTAACTGTAGAGTTTGTAAGCAAAATAAGAGAAGATGAATATAATTTCTATTATAACGTCACTTGAAAAGATAATTGCAACTAACGACTAGGTAGGAAAGTACTTCCTGCCTGCTACTTCATCTATTATTCAGTTTAAACAATAACAAAACGACTAATTACAGCTAGTATTTTATAACAAACTCCTAAAAATCTAAGCTGTCTCCAGAAGGCAGAGTGCACAGAATGCTGTCAGCATTGTCACGTTGATTGGCAATGCTTATTCCGTTGATTGAAATAGAAGTCGGCATTCCGATCACCTTTGGACTCTATGAGAAGTTATAGAGTCCACAGGTGCGAAGTAAGATCATTAAGAGATCTTTAAAAGTTGAATGTGAGAATGGAATGAGCTTTCTGCTTCTGTTTTCCCGCCAGAGTACGATCTCGGAGTCTTCAAATCAAGAGTGAATAGGTTCTTTCTGGGAAAGCGTGCTCCATACTAGGCCACATCTTCAGTTACGTGAGATAGTGGCCAAACGCTCCACCATCACTACATAGCTTAGAACAAAGTCGCTTTCTCTGTCCCTATTACCTATATCCCTATGTACTTTTGTAAGGTTTAATCGTTTTTTTTAGATAGAGTGATTCAAGAGGAAGGTTTATACGTATAATAAAACCGTGCGAAGCCGGGGCGGGTCGCTAGTTTCCAATAAAAAAAAGAATGTGCCCAAACCCCAAACGGCTCAAATAGGGAACTTCGGTCAATATTCGCGTATTTTCGCCGTTTAATTAGTCTTACTACACCTAATCTAAATCTAAAGATCTAAATCGGATAACACTATTCAATGCCATTTCTTCCTCTCTTCCATTCGTTTCGATCACCTGGGGAAATCCACCAGCTCATACAACTGTCAAAATTGTCCCGCCATCTTATCTCTATTTATCATCAAACAAATGGTATTAAATTATATTTTTTTATTAAATAATGATAGTTTAACATTGTAAGAGCCACAGGTGCGCAGTTATTCGCCGCAGTAGTCTACGCTTGGCCTCCTTATAGGATGGACGTATCGCGCGGTATTCAGTAAAAACTCACAGTGAAGTGAAGTGACTGCTCGAAATAACGGTTCCGAAATTTTGTGCTTGGATGGTTGTGTGTGATTTTACCCTATTGTTGCAAGGGTCGTGTTTTTTTTGGGAAGATTGGATGGATTTAAAATGTAAGTGTAGTTTAATTTTATAATAATATTTAGGATAGTTACAGAGTTGTGAGTAAATATTATAAAATAAGTATCTACTAAAACCACACCACACAACACTACTTCTTAAAATTTACTTAAACCTACCCACCCTCTTTTACGTAGTTTGTAAAATATTCTGAACTGTTTGTTAATTTGATGATTTGATTTTCTTGTTTTATTGTTTATAAATGTTTGTTCCGTAGTAACGAGTCGATATTTAGGTATGATTTGGAAGATCGTTGCCTCCTAATACAAGTATCCTATACTTAAAAGGCACATTATAATAAATACATTAATACACTGTAAATTTCTGAAAATGAAATAAACATTTTGTATTTTGTATATTTGTATTTTTAAAGTATAGATATATTCTGATGGATATTTTCTTTCTGATAATATTAAATTTAAAAATGTTTTACATTTTTAAAAGAGCAGTTAAAAAATATTTTTTTCTGAATATCTGAAATAAATACAATGAAAATTAAAATTATTTAAACCTCATTTGATGATTACTACGACCTCCTCCTTTGCATCTACCTAAGTAAATTAAAAGAAAGAAATCTTTTCATTTCACGTATCTGTTGTATTTTTGGGAAAAGAATAATTTATGAATTTCTCTTTATGAAAAGTATTGTATAAAAAGAAATTCTGAGGTTCTCTGAAGCCAAAGGTAGGTAGGGTTTTCAAGAATTTGCTTTTCAGGAAAAACTGCGAAGTATTACAAAGATTTTTCTTCTTGAATCAAGAGCTCTTTACCTTGTTTGAGTGGAATATCCTTGATTTCATTCTTTTTGGGGTTTCTTGGGTTACGATGATGCTTATAAGAAAATATACGATAATGTTAAAATAATTGTTTGCTGTAGTCTGCGATTAGATCAATTTTATTGTTTCAGTTATAAATTACTTTGTAGTTTTAATTGACACACTATTTCTTGGAACAAACTGTCGGAAATAAAATAATTTGGCATTTTCCGAATCTTTGCCTGGTTATTACCAAAAGATAAACGGTCAATTGAGCGGCTTTTGACGATAAATGTGTTAATTTTTAAACTTACAAACAACTGTTTAACAGATAACATTCATAAACCAAAAAATATATTTATCGAATTCAGGTTTCTTTAAAATTTAACCATCTGTTGGTGAACTCGGGGCTTAGAGATATCATCATCATCAACCTATATAAGTCCACTGCTGGACATAGGCCGCCCCTAATCGCTTCAGCATACCGCATCCAGCATCTGCTTGCAGTCTTTCGCTGATCATCATTCTAACTGGAAAAACCCACCCTTAGAAATATACTATCACTACATAGTATAAAACAAAGTCGCTTTCTCTGTCCCTATGTCCGTTTGTATGCATAAATCTCTAAAACTACGCAATGGATTTTGAAGCTATTTTTTTATAGATAGAGTGATTCAAGAGGAAGGTTTATACGTATAATAAAACCGTGCGAAGCCGGGGCGGGTCGCTAGTTATTACTATAAAAGGCGACTTTAACCAGGTTTTAACTATAAGAATAGTTAACCTTAGCCAGGTTTTAACAATAATAATAGTTAAAACGTGGTTGAGATCGCAGTAAATCACCGGTTTCGAAAAACCGGTAACTGCTGAGATTTCTAGGGAATCCTATGTCCAGCCGTGGACGTCTTTCGACTGATATGAAAATGATGAGTTAGGACCTACCCTACGAACGGTTGAAGTGACGTTTCTTTCAGACCCAGTTAGCATTAACTAATGACATGTCTGGTGTTACTAGACACAATAGAATCATCAAATCCATATTAGAATATTGCAAGTCATTTAATGACATGAATAAAATGACTCTACAATAATGATATGTAACTATGGCGATGATTAGTATCGAATTGCAATTTTTTAACAGAGTTTTATTTTAGGCGTACATAAATTATCACTACACAGTATAAAACAAAGCCGCTTTCTCTGTCCCTATATACCTATGCTTAAATCTTTAAAACTACGCAACGGATTTAGATGCTGTTTTTTAAATAGATAGAGTGATTCAAGAGGAAGGTATAATAAACCCTTGCGAAGCCAGGACAGGTTGCTAGTTTATGATTAAATACAAAGATGATTACTTGAAAGGTTTTAAAATTTTGTTGTCTCTTTAGTTACTTGCTGTAAAGATATTTAACTGAAAATAGTCTTTATTATGTTTAATAACTCTACTTTTTCATGTGTCTTATAAATCTCTGCACAAATACAGTTAATACATTAATTTCTTTGTAATCTTAGAGATAAGTAAATATCAATCCACAACACAACTATTAAACATATTCATACCAAACAACATTTTTTGTGACACCTACCTTTAGACCAAAAACTTTTTGGAAATCACAAAATCTAAAATGTTTTTGCAATTAGAGGTGCCCCTTTGCCAATAACTAATTCATAGGTATAATTGTATAGTAACTTAGTATTTTACATTATTTATTTATGATTTAAGTTTTTGTATTTCTACTTATGAAAACTATTTATTACCAACAACTTTTAGGCTGATAAAAAACTTTTTAAGGTGCGTACAATGCAGAATTAAATATATTAACTTCATTTGGTAAATTGTCAAACAAAATAGAAGAGAACCCAGTCCTTAGATAATACAAAGGCTTTAAGGCACTGCTCACCAACTTAAGCCAGGAATTTTGAATGAATAAATGATCTATCTATCTAATGACAACGACAACGACAACTTGTATCAAATATACAAAAACGTCCAAGTTCAATACAATACAACTTTCCATACAAAAACAGTGGTGTCAAAGTGTTTTTTACATCATTACGTACTATCGTGAGTAAACTAATGAGTGGTACTCAAAGATTCGTTTTGCATATATTTGCTAAGAAATTAAGTAAATCTGCTATGACGTAGTTCTATGCTAACAGGGGATTCATTTTTTCGTGATTATGTTTGTTTGTTAGTATTTGTAAGCCAGCGGTACTTAAGACTCTTTTCTGGTACATTATTATGCTGGGTCTTCTATGGTTTAAAAAAGTATCTCTCATATCTTTCTCATATTAATAACAGATATCCTCTTACTGAGAAAACACTTAATTTATCACTTAGTCTAATTATTATGCTAAACACAGTGAGCAAGAGTTAGTAAATATTACAAAACTTTGTGGGTACCGTAAAAGGGGGTGTTTAGAGGCACCGCCGGGGTGAATTGAAATAGACGAAATACTGGAGCAAAATATTACCTGGCTGGTAGCAGTGGAAGTATCCTTAGTCGATGACAGTGTACCTCCTGTGTCAGTGGATCTGACTTCTTCAAAGATTATTTGCTCTTGAGGGTGAATTGAAATATACGAAATACGTTCATTTCAATTCACCCTCAAGGGCAAAACATCTTTGAAAAAGTTTCTATTGACCCCGTTTCACTGTACAAAAACATATATAGATGCTAAAGTAAAATTTAAACTAAACAGCAAAGAACTATTTTATGTGATTTTAACTAACAAATAGAATGCTGCTTAAATCAGAGAAGATTGTTGACTAAGGTAGGTGGCATGGTGGTAAATATTGCTTACTAGCAGCGCCTCGCGGTTTCACCATCGATAATTCTCGTTCCCATAAGAATTTCGGGATAAAATATGGCCTATGTGTTATTCCAGACTATAATCTATCTCTGCGCCAAGTTTCATCCATATCCATTCAGTGGCTTTTGCGTGAAAGAATAACAAACATCAATCCATCCAAACTTACAAACTTTCGCGTTTATAATTATTAGTAAGATATTTTTTTTTTATTAGCAAAACCTTTATTAACAAATAAAATTACAAGCAAGGAATAGAAAAATTACAACTAGTATTTACAATTGAAACCATTGAGCTAACCGCAGACGGTTGCAAACAGTCTAAAGGTAGCTCAATTGATCCATTACTTGAATTATATTTTTTAAAGTATTTAACATAAAAGTATTTAGGATGTTTTTTGTTATAATCTTTAGGTAATTTCTTTTAGATAAAATCTGTCTGTCTGAACAAATACTCAAACAGTTTTCACCAATGGTTGGAGAAAGTGATTTATAAGGAAGGTTTAGATGAAAAAATAATAAAAGGTTTTTGTTTATTGTCTGAAATATGATGATGATTGATGAATATGTCGGATAACAATTTCCGCAATTCGTATTTTGGTTGTCAAGTCAAAGTCGGATGATTTTGGGTTAAAGTGCTTTTTATTCCGTTTTTTCCCGAGAGAGAAAGCTAAACTTGAAGTTGGTTTTTAGTTTTCGTAAAAATCTTATTATATTGGCATTTTTTACATTTCTGTACTTATAGTAGATACCTTCCTAAATAAATAAATAATGCTGGAAAATCCACATAAACACACAATAGACCAAAGGTAAGAAGAGCTTGTGTTATGTTACGGATGACTGATATTCTTTATACAATACATTACGATAGTTAGATTTATTTTACAAAGAAAAACAAAATTTCAACACAAGCGACAAAAAAAAATACCCTGACAGGAATCAAACCCGCAAAAGCGGACCTTTCCCCCTCTGTGGCACATCGGTCGTCTAACTAGCAATAAAACTAACACCACATTTGTTTTAACTAGCGACCCACCCCGGCTTCGCACGGTTTTATTATACGTAAAAACCTTCCTCTTGAATCATTCTATCTATTAAAAAAACCGCATCAAAATCCGTTGCGTAGTTTTAAAGATTTAAGCGTTCAAAGGGACATAATGACATAGGGACAGAGAAAGCGACTTTATTTTATACTATGTAGTGATTAAAAAAGGGTACCAAATTTATACACCATAATTAAATAAATAAATAAATAATTCCGGACAGTCCACACAGCATCATCTAGCCCAAAGCTAAGCAGAGCTGGTGTTATGAATAAATACATTAAAGTACTAAGTTGCGGAGTTAAATAATTAGTAAAAACTGTGATAAAAACTAAAACAACTATACCTTTATGCTTACTCATGCAAAATTGGCGCGTACCTGATTTATAAAAAACTACCTAGCTGATTATACGTAAATATTATCCAGGCCCGTGTCAAGTACTTACGACATTCTTGACCTTTTAGTTTTTTGCTCATCCAGCAAGTAGCTCGGTTAGCAACTAATTTCTGTTTTATTGAGGTACATTTTTCACTTGAGACTAGAAAATGTTTTTTAGTAACTAGTTAGTAGTTTTACAAGATTTTAAACAAAAGAAGGATCTAAAATAAAAAAATCATGTGTGATTTTTATACTTTTTCAATCGTGCAGATAGAGTGTCTATAGTGGTGCAGGTATATAACAGATGCTGAAAACCTTTTGGCTTAATAAGGGAAAATGAGAGTTGAGATATTAAAATTATCGAAACATACCTAACTCCAGTATGTTTTGTAGGAATGCTTGAAGAATTCTAATGCAAGTTTCAATGGAGGATTAGTTGAGGTATTGTATAAAGATATGAGTGATAGTTTTAAATTTGGTTAACAAGATGTAAAGTACCTACCTTTTGATAGCAAAAAAAGTGAGGAAATAGTTCAGAAATAAAATCCCGATTTTTGAACTCACCGCTAGTAGGTAAGCGAACAATCTACATTATAAAACTCCGTCTATCCTACATACGAAATATATATGCGAAAATAGTAAGTTGACTTTAGAATCTCGAGGGAAATGAAGAAATGTCGAAGGTAAATTTGCTATTTCTGAAACTAAAACTCTCTTTTCAAGCTAAAACCTCCGAGGAGCATATCTTATTAAAATTTTCTACTTAAGCTCGGTAATTTATTCCACGTTTTACCTAATGTCATGGATTATGCTTTAAAAGAATTTACTTAGAGAATGTTTACACTTACTTTCATCTTAATATTTTAAGCATTTTTTACGTTTAATTTGCTTTAGTATCAAAATTTTATTTGCAAAGCGTGGTAATGGAATTTAAAACTAGCTGAGTTTACGGCTAGGTGCGTTGAATTTTATTTTTGCTTGAATTTTATCTGTTTGATTACTCTGCTATTTGGGACAGGAAAGATCATTAGAATCAGTTCAGCCGTTCTAGAGTTATAAATTCTGTAACAACCCGACTTTTTATATACAGGGTGTAAGTGTAAACAGTATTATCCTAGGCATCGTAAAGAGTCCAAAACTGAGGAGAAAAGGTTAATGTTAATTTTAATTTCGGTGGATTTTCATTATTCATTACTACGTTATCGTACGTAATTTCATGGAAACCCCAGTCATCCCAGCACGTCGCCGTTTGCATCGTTAATTACTACATAATTAATGATGGAACACCTAGATATAGAAAAGATAATCAATCCTGGTCTAGATCTATGCTAATCTAGACCAAGGCCCTAACCTCGAGTTCTATTTTTCCCCAATAGAGTGAAAATGTGTAGAAAATTACTGGGTATAGATAAAAAATATTTAAAGTAGTTTTTCTGAGCTCTATAATTATTCCTCAATAGTGTGAAAATGTGTAGAAAATTACTGGGTACAGTATAGATATCAAAACTTTAAAAATCTATTTTCTCAGCACTAATATTCCTCAATATAGTTACTAAAAATAGCTCAATCAGCTAGGAGCTCTAAGAAATAATACCTCAACAGATCACATGTCATGTAGTGTCCCTGCTACGCTAAATAGCGGAAGGCTCAATTGATCTGATAAGAAGCATCAATTGGACTGCTACTACGCGTTTACATACATCATGCACCATCCAGAAATATCTGGTCCTGCAGTTATCAACGAGGTACAATTAGAGTCTGTATACAACAATGTTGGAACTCTTGGAGCAGGATCACAGCACACTTTTGATTAAGAAGATTAATCATAATAATAACGAGGTTGTTAGGATGTAGAAGAAGATAAAATCAACCAGGAAAGCTGGCCCCACCACCATAAGGGATCACTAGTTGGAAAGAGAGAGAAGTAAGGTACATAGAGACAGAGTTTTAAGGCGTCACGCATTATGTTTAACATAGAGATTGCAATCGTTTATTGTAACGATTACAATCGCGTAAAATAGATAAAATTTATGATACATGACTACCTACAAGTCTTACAATAACAATATAATTAAGGTATCTACAGGATGTTTTCTATGTATAATAAAAATCAATGTAATGTATTGTAGAGGTATTAAGTATATCAGTCATCTAGTATACCCATAACAGAAGCTCTGCTTAGCTTGGGGTTAGATGATGCTGTGTGGACTGTCCGGAATTATTTATTTATATATTTATTAAGTACAGGGTGAAAAATATAACGTGGTTTCAGGAAAAGTACCCGGTGATTACAGATTTTACCGATAAAATAAAAATTAATATTTTTTTTCAAAAATAAGTTAAACTACAACCAGTAAGGTTAGTGACCTGCTGAACCTGTAATCGAACCAGTGAAAAAATGTAAATAAAACCGACTTAGTGCGAGTCGAACGAAAGGTTCTGTATCTATAAAAACAGCAGCCCCGTTAAATACTTATTTCATTGTTTTTTTTAGTTTTTATTCCATCCATTTAACGCCTTTAAACAACGTAGCGACTTTGAGAGTTCGTGTGTTTGATGAATGTGTAAAAACCAAGAACCCCGGATCAAATATATTTTTCCCAAGGTGGTAATTGAACCCGCAACCTTTTGCGTCGCAGGCAGATATTCTCCCGCCGCGCCACATCGGTCTTCCTAATCTATGAGTTTTAAAATCCTGTTTCTGGTGAAATAGGTACTTACCTGCCTTATTTTTCACAGTAAATATTTCAATCAGACAAAGAAAGCCTAAGTCGACAGTTTATCCTTATCAAAACCTTATCCTTATTAGTAATCTAAACGATCGTATCGGACATTTTAACATTATCTACGACTATGACTAAGTAACTTTATATGAAAATTTGTTTATCACTCGCATATTTCTTTATTTAGGCAAAAAAATACCACACATACATATAATACAAGATAGCTGCCCATAACTTGGCCTGATTTGAATTTAATTTGTTTATATATTTATACCTTGTCCTATGTTAAATTTACAACCAATCACATTATTTACAAATTACTAATGTAATTTTACTAACGTTATAGATGACTGTTGTAAATATTAATTAAAAAGATTTTTCTGTTATGTAAAGTAGTACCTAGTTTCATTTCAAGAGTAGGAAGTTAACGAGTAACTTGTTCATAGAAAGAAGTGTATATCCCTCTAGACAAAAAAATATTATTGAAGAATTGTGGTAGGTGAAGAAAAGAAAGAGTTTCATAAATTATATCGCCAAAAAAATGGCAAAGTGGAGAAAGAATACTAAGTAATAACCTTACATCAAGATTGTGTCTTCATACTTAGTAATAATGAGTCTTGAATCCTTTCCATCATTCGTATCAGAATTATATCAAATGACTATCATTTGTCTTGCTTTATTTTCAAACGTTCGCGAAACGTATTCTGATAAAGCGACATTTATCATGTCAATGACATTTATCAAAAAAAGTCTTGGGTTTCCCAATAATGAATGATCGATTGAATCTTTAGATACCTACAAAAGATTAAATGGCATTCTGTCTCATTTGAAGTCATTTTGGGCGTTATTGAATAAAACTAAGGCGTCATCTTTCTAAGCTATATTATTTTTTATGTTTAGCAATGAATAATATGAGAAATTGTAGGTATTTTCATTGGAGACAATAATTTTAATACTGAAAATGTTTCTCCTCTAAGCTGTAATTTCGCTGCAGAGGAGAGATTTAGCCAATACCTACCTACCCCCGGGATTTAATAAAAACTTTGTAGACTCTCGCTAAGCCCTATCGGTGGAATTCTATACCTTACGTTTAGCCACAGTAAAAATGTAGCTGAGTTTTCTGCATTCAATAGAGGCATTTTCTATACGAATGTACACAATTTAATTTACTAGCTGCCCGTGACATGTTCAGTTGAATATACAGTTTAAAAAAACGTTCTAAGAAATTAAATTAAATCGTAAAAAATAGAATTTGGCGAGACTTGAACACGTGACCTTCCCGAGGGAAAGTCTGAAATTTTAAAGATATAATTTATCTTTTAATTAATTCATGTTTTACAGGCGGTTATTTAGAAAAATATTTATAAAAATTTGAAAACGTTCAGCATACAATCAACATAAGAGAAAAGCTTGTTTCTTTACCTTACTACGTACGTACCTTACTGCCTACGTACCTATTCAAAATGAGCAAAAATATAACTATTATTTTCATAAAATTTTATAAATTGTGTAATCTACAGCGCTAAAATGACTCCTTGCTTTTAAAATTATTTGAGAAGCAAAGACAATTAAAATGAACCATAGGTAGGTACCTATTTTGTATTTTAGCTGAACACACAAAAGTCGTTTATTTTGATATTTAACCATTCTACTTCTACATCAAAGCTATCGGGTTGTCAACGTCAGAATGACAGTCAGATAACTTTGATCACTTTCCCTCGGTAAATGCCACGGTTTTTTTATATTTTTCACGTAGTTTAACTGGACGTTAAACTTAGTGAACGAGTCACGTATAGATTGCGTAGAAAAATATTAGTATGGAAAATTTAACGTATTTAAAAATAAATTAAAATTCTTTACAGGAAAATGAGGTCATTATAAAGGTTGCCGAAGTCAATAAAATACACATTATTAAGGATAACTCAAAAACTACAAGTCAAATCCGACTCTAAGAGAACCATCAGCTTCCAAATGAAAAAATAAATCAAAATCAGTTTGCCTACAAAAAAAATCTAAGTCTTTTGTTTACACAAAAAATAAGACTAATCGTCACAGATTTTTTTTGGCAAAAACATTATTTTAGTAAGGACAGATAAAGGTACAGATAAATTCATTTTATGAATGAACATGCATAACCGACGTAGTTGGGATGCGAATATATTATTATTATATACTTGTTACTTGCAAAGGAACTAAAAACTAGGTTTACACTTAAAAAATCGTAAAATAACCTTATCAATCAATAAATAACTTTTCCAATAAGAAGATGGATTTTTCAACTGTTGTTTTTTCAAATATGGCGATTTTGACAGCAATTTTATCATTCGGAGCGCTCATTGGCTGACTGTCATTATGGTACCATATTTTTCATATCTACCTACTCTCACAAGATAAATCAATCGAATACTATAGAAATAATACAAAAATCAACCAAACAACGTAAGTGGGATCCTATAATTCTTTTAACGATTGTAATCAGAAATAGACTGCCATAAATCATAGCAATTGTTAAACTCTCGGTTTATTTTTCATTAAAACGAGGAAGTTTTCTTTATTTCTTGTTATTTTTAAAATTTGCCATTAAATTGGGTTAGACTAACTAAACCTGAGTTATAAAGTTACTTTGACTCAAGTTAAAAAGAATTATAAAATCTTTTTACTGGGGGAATCACCTTTGAATCTACGTAGATACAAACATTAAAAGCACCGATGATTCTAAAAAATAATTTACTCGTTACTTTTATATTATACAAAAATTAATTATTATGTTATATTTGTTAACCTTCCTCCTTTTACCGAGATACTTAAGTATAATTTGTTTCATTGAAATCTCGACTCTTATATCAGCTAACTATTAAATAATGAAAGAATTTGAATAAAAGAAAGCACTTTGAATCTTTCTTTCTTCGATTCCAATTACCCAGGAAAACAACAGACCTACTCTGATTATTAAAAAACTAAGAAACATTCAGCAAAAGGATACCTTTTGCCATTTTCTTTTTACCCCTATAATTTTAGCATGCCCCAAATTAATATTTGCGTTATTTTTGTATTATTTCATTCTATTGGGTTAAATTCGGTGAAACCCACCCGCCCCGGGCATGACCGGGTGAGTTATATCCACATAATTTCTTCAATCGGTCGCCGTGGCCATGTGACGTGACCAGGGTACAAACCACGGTTTTGATTGGCCACGTAAACTATATGGGGTTGCCAGCAGGTAAAAGTTTACGACTTGCAATAAGGTGCGGAAAAATTGCGTGATTCGTTAAGCAAATTTCTTGCTTTTTAATTAGACCAATGTTTATTACATTGGTCTAATTGTAATCAAGACGAAGTAAAGAAAAAAAGGTTGGTAAAGAAACTTCGAAAAGATCCACTTGTTATTTAACTAAAAGATTTCTTGTTTAGTTGTTTTTACAAACTTTCTATTGGTCTTGAAATTAATGATTTTTTGGAGTCAAAGTCTACATCAATGGAATTTTTAAATTCATCCTCGTAACACTAAAACTTACAAAAAGATTTTACTGAAACAAAATAAGAGATTGAACGATATTGTTACGCAAACTTTTAAAATTCCACGAAAAAATTACAAACATATTCCAACCACGATAGAGTGGTGCTCAAAATGCAAAACAAAATAAAATATCAATCCAGGCGAGCAACAAAGCTAATATTTATATTCGACTTAAAATGGTGATTCCATACAGAATGTTGTAATGTTCACGTTTATTTTAATGAATTTTCTGTAGAGTTCGTTAATTTAAATCAGTTTTCAAAAATTTGTAGAGCCCTCGTTCGCCAGCTCGGTTATTTGGCTTGTTCTTGTCAAAACGCCAAATGACAGACAGCAAAGCATAAACTTAACTCATTTGTTTGACATTTGGTCAACGAAATGTCTACTCAGTTAGCTTTGGGTTTTTGCTATTTGCCCCTCTTGTGGACACTAATTGGACAAGTCAAACAAAAAGTAACGTCCCCTTCCGGTGATACATTTTATGACACCCTGCCAACTTTTGAAAGACGATCTTTTAGGACAGAATTTTGAATTTACGATCTTAAGGTACGAAACAGTATTTATAATTCGTAGGAAAAATTTCTACCTCATAGGTAACTGGGATTTTTTATCATTTTTTTTTTTATTATACGAACAATTTTTAGTTTCGCAAAGGGTTTGAGGGATTTAACAGAAGCTATTTTCACGGAAAAAAACAGGTTTTTCTTTTTTTGGACATGTAACTGTAAGTTAGGTTAAGATCTATAGAGTTTTGTCTATCAGTAACACCGAAAGTGTAAAATTGTGTCGCGTTCAGTTTCGTGAATAAAATGTTGAATTACTTAATAGGTAAATAGAAAAATCTGTAATCTCTCATTACAGATTTTTCTATTTACCTATTACGTACAGTAGAGCTGGTCCACCAGTACAAAGTAGCTCAGCGAGCTATGGAAAGAGCAGTGGAATTCTATGAAGGATACGATTCGTACCGAATACATCTGACAGAAAAACAATTTATCAACATAGTTCAATGAATTAGAATACAGTGGCAATGGACCGGCCATATCGTGCGAAAAAACCGACAACCGCTGCAGGGGAAAACGCATTCTCGAGTCGAGACCACGACGATATTGTCAAGACAACATTATTATTTCAATTCAAATACTCTCCACGATCGCCTTTGATCCTAACACTCAAGATGCTAGACCAGTTTCGATTCGAAACAATCAGATTATGTCAATAGCCTTCAATTTATTCAGTATTCAGTTACCTGTTTCATTATGACAACATCACGATTGGTTTAGCATTTAAAATGGCTTCCTATTATTAGCCTATGCCAATGTCAGGTGATTATTACCTACTTATTTGTATACTACTAATGGGTGATTCTACGAAAACTCGTTTTTTGTCTGACTTCTGTGGCACATTTTTTTTTGTTGTAATTGCACATAATGATAGTATATTCTAAATGAAGATTTAATTTTGAATTTTTTGGTAGTGAAGGGAACTTTATTGGCTTTATGGTTACGAAGTTATTCAATTTTAAAAATATGGTGTCCACGGAAATCAGAATTTATATCACCAAAATCAAATATGGGTTGGTTTATCAAAAAAATTTGTGTTTTCGGTAGTAAGTAGATTATTAAGCTAAGGACCAATTATTTGACGTTTGTAGTTTTAATCAGTTTTTACAAAAACATCTTTAAATCATTACTGTAAATACAAGTAACTTTTTACAAAAATCACACTAATAATGTTTATCTTTGTATTAAAAATAGTATAATTATTCATTTTAAATTTATTATAAACTTTTATACTAAAAAACATTATAAAAACATAAAAATATTATTATTGAGATGTTAATCAACCCGCAAAATCCACGGAAATCATACCACGGAAATCAAAAATAATTACAAAATCCTAGAAATTTTCTTAATTTGCTGGTTTATTTTACATTGAAATATGCAGTCGAAATTAGGAACACAAAAGGCATAAATTATTGCAATTATTATAACAATAGGATTAGTATGAACAAATTTACAGTCAACATGGTAATCAGAATTTCTAGATACCAAGCCACGGAAAGTGATTACGAACCGAAATAACAGAGTGACGTGGAGACATACACCTTTGTTGTACACACCACTGATGGGGCGTGACTGATAGTTTCTCTCAATCTAACAACTATTTACGCAGATATTAAAGTACAGTATTTATGAATAATTTAGTGCGCACCACGGAAATCAGAGCTAAACGACGGACGCGAAGTTATCTCGTTGTAACTTGTCAACTAAAGCTTAGTTTTGCGTAGTAATAGCGTCAAATAAGCAAGTAACTATCTGGGTTATTGTGAACCTATGTAAATTAGTACCAGAGTTTTTAGGAAATGATATAAAAAATTATTAACACAGGAACATGAGGTCCGGACGCACCACGGAAGTCATAATTTCCAAGGATTTTATTTATTTTTACTTTTTTAAAATAAGAATATTAAAAAACTAAAAAAGGCCTCCCCTATTATCTTTGTCTAATCTACTATCATAAAAAAAATCAAAGGGCTAGGGTTACTTTTTGTATGATTTTTCGAGCCGGACATGTATTTTTGAAACCCGGGAGAATCACCCTAATATATTAAAATCGAGGAGACTCTGAGATGTTGAATGGTTTTGCGTCTTATTATGTAATGGTGTGTCTTCTTTTGTTTTGTTACTCGAGCGAAAATTGGACTCCTTTGTAGTGCTGAAAAATTTACTTACCCTGAGAGATGTGGCATATTTTCAAGGCACGAATTTTTGTTATTTTCCTGTGGAACTTTAGTCTGTTGCGAAGACAATGCAAAATTTGTGACAAAAATTGATCCCGAAAATGCATTCTGTGGTTTTACTACTTTAGTAGTTTTAGTCGTTCTATAGTTTAGTTTTAGTCATAAAAAGTTTATTGAGTTTAACTTCAGCTTCAGATGTTTTTTCCTACATTACCATTTCACAGAAATACTTAAAACGTTTGAATTGTTTTACTGAGGGGAAATAATTTCCCAATGCTATACTAATTATTAGTAAAGTATCTCCGAGAGAATATTTTGTGTGATTAAAGTTGGTAGCAAATAGGTAGGTTAAGTTTTACAATTAATACCTACTTTGGTTTTATATTATTGGTAGGTACTAGGGCATGTAAACCGGTTATTCGGTTAATCGAAAAACCGGTTAACCGACTGATTTTACCTCGGTTTTTAACCGGGTTTTTTTGATCAGGAAAACCGGTTTTTTCGGTTATTATTTGTTTCTTCAAACTCAAGAATTTGTCCCTTATCTGTATTAAAATTGGGTCATAAAGAAAACTATTTCGTGTTATAATGCAGTGCATGCATATAATATTACGATCCATCTAACTATTTTATAACATTTTAAGATTGTCATATATAAATCTTACCAGATAGAGATTATTGAAGAAAAATATTTTCATCTACACTTCCGAGCTATAAACTGGAATCACTTCATCGCTGGTTTTTGCAGACCATATTTTACAGTTTCCATGCAATAAACTGTAGGTTGTGGTATAATATTTTAAAGATAATTTTATTAGCTTTCAAACTCTTTCGATATCATAGCGAAAAAAATGTTCATCATATGTCATGGAACGTGAAAACAAAAGACAAAATTTTTTTGGAACGAAACATCAATTTTTTTAATCTCCTGAATCCCTATAAAAACTGGGAATTTATGCAATTTTTTCATCAGTCCAATCAATCACGTCACTCAAAATACTGGAATTACAAGAAAATGGAAACCACACCAATAGAAGCCGCTCAAATCGTCACCCTAATCCAGCAAGGGTTCTCTCAACGTACTATCGCTCGACAGCTTCATCTGAGCCAGTCCTGTGTCTCCAAAGTATACAAGAGATTTAGAGAGACTGAAAACTTAGTCCGAAGACCAGGATCTGGACGACAGCGATGCACTTCGGCGAGAGATGACCGATTTATTGTCACCACTTCTCTCCGAAGTCGACATCTAACCGGCGCTGACGTCCAGCGGGAGCTCGTAGAAGTTCGAGGGAGAACTGTCAGCGAGTGGACAGTGAGGCGAAGACTCAAAGAAGCTAACTTGACCCCAAAAAGGCCAGCAACGGGACCCAAATTGTCTACAGCCCACCGACAAGCCCGATTTCAGTTTGCTCGTGATCACTTCGATTGGGATAAACAGCAATGGAGCCGAGTTTTGTTCGCGGACGAGACTAGGATGTGCCTGCATGGCAGCGACCGTCGACGGAGAGTCTACAGGAGACCGGGAGAGCTATACGCACAATGCTGTATAGCGGAAACAGTGGAATATGGGGATGGGTCTTGTATGATGTGGGCGGGGATTTCAATTGAAGCTAAAACGGAGCTGGTATTCGTACCCGGTGGAGGTCGGGAAGGAGGACTAACCACAGAAAGGTATATCAACGACATTCTGCTGGGCCATATACTGCCTTATGCCGGGTTTATTGGCGAAAATTTCCTGATAATGCACGACAATGCCCGCTGCCACACCGCTCGTGTGACTAAACAGTACCTGGAAGAAGTCGGGATTCCCACAAAAAACTGGCCAGCCGTCAGTCCTGACATGAACCCTATCGAACTGAACTGCTGAAAAGGCGGGTACGAGGAAGATCTCCAGCTCCGGCGTCAATAGAAGACCTAAAAACTGCTCTTATCGAAGAGTGGCAGGAAATTCCACAGGATTCCATCAGGAAACTCATTAGGTCAATGAAAAACTGTTTACAAGCAGTCATTAGGTTCCAGGGAGGGCAATACAAAATATTAAGCGGGAAATAACAAAGATTTTAAATAAAAATTTGATATTTTCATATAACTTCTTATTAATTTAAACATCCACAACTTCGACCTATTGTAATAATTCACTAAATGAAGGTAGGAAACTTAATTAAATTTATATAATTTTTATACCATTCGAAAGCTAACAAAATTTCTTTTCAAATGGTATACACCAATCTGCAGTTTATTCCATGGAAATTGTAAAATATGGTCAGCAGAAACCAGCGATGAAGTGATTACAGTTTATAGCTCGCAAGTGTAGAAGCAGGAGAAAGGATTTAAAATGTTTTAAAGACATAAAGGAACGGTATTAACGATTGATAAGAAATATAGTCGATTGACAGATTAATTGAAATAAATGAACTTTAGCGTTCATTTATTTGTATCAATCTCTAGCTTAGAAAGAAGAAGTTAGAAAGAAGGGCTAGAACTGTAGGGCTTGCAATCAACCACGACAAAACTGAATACATCCACATGAAGCGCTATAAAAACACCCGTGTTAAACGTAAAGACTTAGATGCGGGACATGTGGTATATAAGGGTGCTGCAAGCAAATAATAAAAAACAAATAATAATCAAATATCTGGGATGCAGGCGTCCATAGTCGCGGTAACCTTTTTCCATCAGGCGGGCCGCATGCTGTTTGCTACCTTGGTAGTATAAAAAAATACTGTAGGTGGTACATTTCTGTTACTATCGACAACATTATATGTTTTAATTATAAGAAATGTGATTTAAGTCAAATTAATGAGGCCTTAGATAAATATAAGTACATTTTAATACAGATTTTATTGTTTTAATTCGTCTTGTAGAAAATAACCGAAATCATAAAAACCGAATTAACCGGTTTTTAAAATAACCCGGTTTTTACATGCCCTAGTAGGTACCAAAGATTAGGCCAACGTACCTATTTTTGGGATATACTTAATACTCATATTTCGTGTCTAATCATCTTGGAGTAAGCAATTAGAACACTCGCATTTCATGTCCAGTTCTAAGTGACATGGAATATCACACATCACTACATAGTATCAAAACAAAGTCGCTTTCTCTGTCCCTATGTCCCTTTGTATGTTTAGATCTTTAAAACTACGCAACGGATTTTGATGCGGATTTTTTTATTGATAGTTTAATTCAAGAGGAAGGTATATGTATAATACACACGTGCGAAGCCGGGGTGGATCGCTAATTTTGATTGTTGAAATTAAGAAATGTGAGCTAAGAATGCTGCTAAACCTAAAGATTGATGAAGATATTTATTAATAAAAAAATTACAATCAAGGAATAGAAACGAATTAAAAGTTATATAGGTATACAATTGAAACAATTGATTTGACAAACAACACGACTAAGTAAACAAATGTGATTCTATAGAAGAGGATAATGGAACAAAAGTTATGTCATTTTTTTTAAGCTTCGAAGTTGTTTTACTAAACATTGTTTATGCGTTTTTTATAGCGATATAATGGGTAGGTAAGCCTAAGTTTAATGAACATTTAAACCGGCTAACAAATAAAAATGTTTTAGGGTGGATTTATTTTACTATATGGGATTTAATTACAGCGATGTAGCTTCACGTACTTTTTCCCTCTTAAGGGAACTCTGTTACGATTAAACGAATTTTAATTGTTTTCATTTACTTTACTATTAATTTTCATGGAAATTATCAATTACTTACACTAATTAATAAGTTAATGATATACTATGCTTGTCATTATATATAGGAACAGACCTCAAAGTCAATACATACGTGAACAAGTTTTTTATTAAAGTGAACGGTTTTTGTTTTGCTATTCGAAGTTTTTTCTATTAGTTTATGAAGAAAGAACACCATTCATAACTTTGAAGTTTGAACTTTGAATACACACACTGGGTATTCAATTTGGTTTTTAACGTGTCACATTTCGTCGGTTCGACCTTTAAAACTAGCTATGCTTCAGTATGAGTTTTGCATTACATTCGCATCACTAAAACTATAAAATTTCACGTTTCTTTCACTACATTTAACTTCTTGCAGCGCCATGTCAGATACTGAGAACAAATACTTTTTGTATAATGATGACAAACCAATAGTTCCCACGGCCTCAATAATAGTTTTCGATTGACTTTGGTTATTTCTTGCATTTTGGCTTTGCTAGCTCTAATTATTACGTATAAATCTTCCTCTTGAAACACTCTATCAAAAAAAAATGTGAAAAAAAATCCATTGCGTAGTCAGATTGTTATATTAAAGCATACATAGGGATATAGGGACAGAGAAATCGACTTTGTTTTATACTATGTAGTGAAGCTGCAACGTTGCTACTCTCACAACTTTTTCACATATTTTTTTTTCACACTCATACTAGACGTACTGCTTTGTACTAATATCGCTAAAAACTCAACCTAATAAATCATATCAAAAGGTTTATATTTTACTGACACTAATGGTATAAACTAACTCCACTCCGAAGTAATGAGAATTTACTAGATTTACGATGGCACGAGCTGACGGGCGTTTATGGAAACAATGGTTCGTAACACAAGGGAATAGAACTTAAAATCGGAAGGAACTGTTTGCGTTTTATGGACCATAAAACTAGTAGATACCTAGTTGATGTAGTTTCGGTTCGAAACCGGAACTTTTCATTGGCATTCTAAAGTTTTCCATCAGGGTTTTGTTTGGATATTGCTTATCTAAAATAGGGTTTCTAAAGGTTATTTTAAGAACGAAAATTGCTTGCAGATGTTTGGATAAAATTTTGGTGTATATATTGGTCTCTTCTTACTGATTCTGATTATAGAAGCGCTGTCTAACTTTAGATGACCTTTGTGGCTCAGAGGCAAAATTCCGCATGCAAGGCAGGTAGCGGGTTCGATTTTCGGCCTCGGGATAAAATTAAATGTTTGCGCGTTCTGAAGATTGGTAAAGGTGTGTTTTCTATGTAGTGTAATGTATTATGTATATAGATTATGTATGTGTGTAGATAATTTGACATACTTCTGCTTAGGATTAGTGAGAAACTTATGATTTCTGTATTAGACGGCTTTAATAAAAATATCTTCCATTTATTTTTCTAGTTAAACTGAAAGCCAATTTAAATCAGTTCTTTAAACAAGCGGAGAGCATTAAAATCAACGAATGAAACAAAATTGGAGACTGACAATTCAAACAATATGTAATACTAGTTTTAATATTTTCTATTCCTTGATTGTAATTTTCGTTGTTGATAAAAATGTTTGTGATTCAAACAAATAAGCTAACTGAATTTTTACTAACAGTCTAGAGATAACTCAACAGATCCATACTAAAATCATAATTTAATAATGTTTGGTTTGTTATTTTTGGTTTGGTTTCCATGCCACCACTCTGTTTCTTGATTTTTCTAAAAAACTATTGAAACGATAAAAAGTTGAACATAGAAGCGAAACCCAATTCATGTAGGTACAAAATAAGGTCAGTGGGCCATAAACGAGTTATGATCGTTAAAATAAGGTCGAGCGATATGCCCATATTATCCGATGTGTCGGATGATTACATAAATATTCTAAACTTGATGTTTTGTGAACTTGAATGTAAATAGTTTGATGGTGTTTCGTAATCAATTCATTAATGGAAATTAAATCAATTGGTGCTCTATCAAAATAAAACATTATTTTATAATATAAAATGTTTATGTTCGTTTCAAAATAACAATAAAGGAAATAATTTAATTACGGAATGGTACATTGAGTAGTGGTACGATTGAATGGTGAAAATAGTATTTTATTAGTATATTTCACTGACTGTCATAGATTTAATAATTATTTATAATTTCGTAAAACCTATTTTTCATTATTTTCAGTGGAACCATGTAGTTTTTCTTGGTTTGCCATCGTAGATTATTGTTACGAAACAACATAAAAAATAATTAGAAAAACCCTTTCTAAGATTTATTATTCTAAGTTTACGAGCTTATTCGGCTTTCCTACTTAAAAATGTAAATTATGAAGCCTGTAAGCATTATTTACTTTAATAAAGAAAAATTACCTCGAGGTCAAAGTTTTCATATTAAATTACAACTTAAGCTAATAATTTCGTGTTACGGTGCTCAAGTAAGGCGTCAAGATGAATAATTCAAATACTGAAAGGTCATGTTACTTTTAAAACATGGCGTTTTCACAAAAAAGCTGCATAATATCATGCTAAAAGCCTTTGCTAAGCAATGTTAATATGTACAGTGCATGCATGTGAATATGTACCAATATATATAAAGAAGGAACTGACTAACTGACTGACAAAGAAGTACAGCCTAAACCGCTAATCCTTAGACTTGAAATTCTGAGTTGTAATTCATCTTAGAGTGTTTGTTTATGAACAAAGAAAATAATTTGGAAATAATTCCTTTCATAAGAGGTTCCACACTGGAGTTGGCTATGAACTAAAAAACTCTATGTCCAGCTGTGGACTAATATAGGCTAATAATGATGATGAAGTAGTAGACCATTCAAATTTAACGTGCAGGTTGCTCTGATAAAAACACACATAATGTTTCACGTTCTCCGAAATTGTCTTGAAAACGGACTGACACGAATTTGTTCTCAATAAATAACTTATTACGTTTAAGTCTGATTTCAAAATGTTCCTACATAGTAAATTTTATTTTTCATTGAAGTTGCTTGTTTAAAACTGTATTCAGAAATTAATTAAGAGTGTTCTTAAATGACTTCATAACAAAAAAAATGGATGACAACTACCTCTTGACTGTTTGCAACCGTCTGCAGTTAGCTCAATTGTTTCAATTGTATATACATATTTTTATTTTGTCTATTCCTTGATTTTAATTTTTGCTTAAATTTAGTTACTTTATTTAGTATGTATTGAAAAGAACAAGCTTAGTTTTCAAAATCCATTCAACGCGGATGAAGTCGCGTGATACGTCTAGTTTCAAATATAACATGCAAATATTCATGGAGCTCTCATTACATGCATACAAATTCACACTTCCAATCTAGATTAAGCCTGCCAAGCGTGTCTGTAAAACAAAATAGGTTTTGAATTATTCTTGTGTATTTAAATTTTAATTCATCATCATCAAGCCATTAAGATTTAATAAGTTTTTGAATTTTGTGTATTAAATTGTATTGGCCGTTCAGCTAAAGTTTAATTTTGATATGCTCCCTTTGCTACTAGGTCACGTTGTTAATAGCATGTTATGCTAGTATTTTATTTAATTACTAACAGAGCCTCGCGGTTTCACCCGCGTAATTTCAGTTCCCGTGGTAGCCTATAAAGTATAGCGTTATTCCAGACTATAATCTATCTCTGTGCCAAATTTCATCCAGATCAGTTCAGTAGTTTTTGCGTGAAAGAGTTACAAACATCCATCCATCCATCCATACTTACAAACTTTCGCGTTTAGCGTTAGCGACCCGCCTCGGTTTCGCACGGTTTCATTATACGTATAAACCTTCCTCTTGAATCACTCTATCTATAAAAAAACCTCATCAAAATCCGTTACGTAGTTTTAAAGATTTAAGCATTCAAAGGGACATAGGGACATAAGGACATGGGACATAGGGACAGAGAAAGCGACTTTGTTTTATACTATGTAGTGATAGTAGGATGTAGACAGATAACAAAGTTAATAATCTATTAACAATTCAAATAAAGAATTGAAAGAACTAGAGTGTTTCATTCTAAATGAGTCAAGTAGACTATCCTAGAGTCCCACTCATATATTATTTATTATATACCATTTATATGCAAATGGTATCGATTCTAAAGTCCTAACTCCTTATTTAAGATCGTTAGTTTCTAAACAAGAATTGACGCCTACATTGCGTTTGAATTTATAAAAATACATGTAAAAAATTAATAAATAGGTAGATTAATACGATCCTGCGACGCAGGAGTTTAAATTAAATTCCCGTCTCGGGTAAATAGGGTATCCTGGGAAGAAATTTTTTATTGTATTTAGTCCGTGTGTTAGATTTTCGAAAAATATTAGGTACGTACCTACGTTTTCTTTTGTCAATCAACCAGAAGCTTCTCAAATTTTTTGCGATTTGTCTTGGTCATTTACTGTTTGATTTCCGAATTTTAGCACATCGACGGAAAAGTGACTTATAAGTGACTTTACTATACCTAGACTAGACTTATACTATTATACGGATCCCCGAAACAAAGTACTTAATGCTTTAAAGACATAAAATAGATAGATAGATAACTACCTCTATAGTACTTAAACCTACCACACAAAGAAAGACAAGAAAAATATAAAAATGCTATAGGTATACTAAGCCTAAGTATAAAGGGCGGCCTTATCGCTAAAAGCGATCTCTTCCAACCTTGAGATCGACTGGATATAATAGAACAATATAGACGGTGGTAGTTACAATAGATCTAGTTATTTAAAAATTTAAATGGGAAATAAAACAAATACATTACATAAACAAAAAAAGATCGAATATAAAACTGATTCAAGTCTAAATCGCAAAAAGCAGAACTATAAAAAGGTCACTATAACTTTTTGATCCTTTTCCCACATTGATTGACGGAAAAGTGACTTTTTATTACGGACCGTCGTATCCCTGAAACTTATGCAGGACTTTTGTTGGAAATAATATTCAGTTTGGAGATAAAACTTTTTATATAAAAGACTGGTGTATGATTTGCGCATTTTGATGAGAAACGAGTGGGCACAGAACGTTTAGAACGGTTTAGAACGTTCATATTTTTTTATAGGTACTCACATTTTTTTAGGATCTGAAATGTTTAGTACGATTTTACACAAAAAAAAACATTAAATTTGTCCCGGGCGGAAATAAAACCCGAAACCTCCTGCATCGCAGGTAGACCTTCGCCCGACGTGCGACAGAGTGACATTAAAAATAAATAAATAAATAAATTCCGGACAGTCCACACAGCATCATCTAGCCTCAAGCTAAGCAGAGCTTGTGTTATGGGTACTAGATGACTGATACTTAATACAATACATTACAGCATTGCCATACAGCGTGGTAATGCAGCCAGTGTCTTGGGGACGCTTCCGACTGGTATTGACATGGATCAATTGAGCTACCTTTAGAGTGTTTGCAACCGTCTGCAGTTAGCTCAATGGTTTCAATTGTAAATACTAGTTGTAATTTTTCTATTCCTTGCTTGTAATTTTAGTTGTTAATAAAGTATCATACATTACATAGATATTTTTATTATACTCGTACATAGAAAACACCCAGACCAACTGTCAGTACAAGATTCATCAATATCAAGCATATCGACTATACGATGCAATGTAAAGCTAAAGTGATAATGTAACTTGTTAACTAGCCTATTAATCTAGAGTTTCTCCTCAACATAGTAAGTACACTATAAAAATAACAATAACTTCGATCTGAAGGAGCTATAACAAGTCCTAGACTGACTATAATGAAAGATTAGTTGTTGAATTTATAGACGCACTAACAATACCCTCGTAAACAATAATGTACGAGACGTGACGTTAATGGCTAAGGTTGTGGGATACGCGATGCGGTGCGATCCGGTTTTTAATCGTCTACAAGTAAGGAGAATTTTATGATTGGTATTCTTCATTCGAATATATACATTATTCGAATTAAGAATACATAACATATTTTTTGAGGTGAAAACTTTGTGAACAATTTGATGATTTTTTTTTCATTAAGTAGGTACCTACCTATTGAAATTTGGTCTAGTGATCTTATTTAAGTTTTCCTATTGACTTCGACGACATAGATGATTTTTTCTTCTGTATAATAATATTTACTTATAAGTCGGTTTAATTTTTTTTAAAACAAGTCATATCGTAACATATGTAGAGAAGCTGTATTTTCTGTTTTTTGTTTATTCGATATTTTATCATAAATAGGTTCATAAAAAAAATTGGCTACATTATGTAAATTGTATACCTACCTAAAAATAATTATTTTTAACCGACTTAATAAATTGAAGTTTCTAATTTATCTGAATTCCGTAAAGCCTTCAATTTCAATTAATCAAAAATGTAACTTTATGACGTAAATTTTGTCTATTCATATTTATTTATTTCTGATGCTGACATGTACTTTTATACAGCTAGGGTCTTAAAATTATGTTCTATATATAAATAAAACTGATAACATAGTATTTTTTCTATGTATTTCAATAGTTCATGAACTTAACTTAACATTAACATAAAAATACCGACATCGCTAGTACAAAAATACAAAGAAATATACACTGAAAATTTATCGGGTCAGCGAAAAAGTGCCGTCGATAAAGAGGCGGAAGTAAAAATATTTTTTTATTATAATTTTAAATGTCTAGAACAAAAATATGCACATTGCATGAAAGGCCAAAGTCTGACGCTTCATATCCTGAAAGAATTTATAAAATACCGTGAAAATTGAAATTTTAATGATTTTTTAAAAAATAACATGTACGAACCAAGTCCGACTGCCAAGGTCATTTTGCAGGCTCAGATCCCCTTTTTTGTATTATATTTCGAGCTAAATCACTTTTTAACCAATGCGTTATATCGTTACGTTTATTTTGATATATAGTTTATGTGAATTAATCATAATAAAACGATAAAAATACACCATTCAACATCAACACTCCCGCACTTTGTAAACAATGGTTGGTGTCACTTCTTCTTTTTTTCCCGACTCTGACAGATGAATCTACTGACACTTCAGTGTTGCTGCTTGTCAAAAATATATCCTAGTATGGAATTAAACACTTGGTAGGTTTTGGGAGCGTGGTAAATTTAAACTACCATCAAAACAATTGCCGCGCGCTCCGTGCAACCGTGGTTGCACGGGGCGCGCGACTGTCCGGGGAACTTGCAACCGCAGAGGGATGGTGTGGGGATGGAGAGGTATGGGCGCGTCAGTCGTTATATGGTATTTCAAAACTAAGGCTAGGTTTCATTTCATAAAGAAGTATTATATACTAGTTTATACATACTAGTATTATCTTACCGCATAGCGCCGCATCGCATCGCACCGTATGACTCAAAGTAATAAAGTTATTGGCTACAATATGCCGTACAAATAAATCGTAAACGTAGCTTATATGAGTTTGTCTAGCACTTGTCGAAGAAATTGGTGTCGACAGTGTAGACACTATGGAGTTATGTGGTTGGAGCCAATCTATTATGGAGAAAACATTGATCCATAATATATATTATATGTAAAAGGGCCAAATAAATTGATTTTCTTTCTTTCTTTCTATATTATTAACGCGAAAGTTTGTACGGATGTTTGTTCTTGTTTCACGCAAAAAACCCGAAAAGGATCCGATTTCCTCCAATTCACCTTTTCTACAAGACATAATAGAAAGAAGAATAGCCAATATAGCTTGTAATCCGCGCGCTATTATAGTTGGATGGAACCATTTTGAACTTCGGAACAATATACTAAATGGTTTTACGCGTGAATTGTACCAAAAGAATGATGTACTTACCAGAAGATCGATGTACCTACCTGGTAAAGCGCGACCGAAAATCAAATGACTTAAGTAAAACTAGGAAATAAAGTAACTACACAAAAGATGGATTGTTGTATCCTAGTAAAGCGCGAGCATAGCACGCAAAGCATAGACTTTGATTGATACGAATCGGTTCACAAAATCGAAAATTCCAAAAGCTTTTTTCCAGGACTTTTGGAAACAACAAAATCCAATGATGTAAGTAAAAAATAGGAAAGAAACTGACATTGTTAACAGTTGAAAATATAATTTTATCGACATCTGAGACAAAATCCATAACCATCGATCCTAAACACTTTATTTCTTATATTATTTTGATAATAATGTAACTATAGTTTACGACATGTCTTATTTTGTAAGCATGAAGAAGATAAAGTTATTTCTGATTTCTAAACGAAGTCTATGCTGGTAGTTCAAAATCGTGAAATAAATATTGCCTATGACAAGGTTCCGTCCCATTCTGATAACCCGTGGAAACCTGACTTTTATAAACCCAACTATAACATAAAATGATCTTCAATCCCCTTGACTCGGCGGTCATTATTCTAATGGTCTCGGAAGTCGCTTTAGAAAGAACACAATGGCTCTTAATCTAAGGTAGCCGCGAATCCCTCGGTGGTTAGGAGTAGGTACTTATAACGGTTACAATAAATAGTTTAATAGCTGTTTTTGTCTAGTTTGTTGTTTGAATGATAATAATACGAGTTATTTATTTCCTTGTTTATTGTGTAACGGGAGATTACAAACGTTTTACTTTGAAATTTAAAACATAATAATATTCATTACATATTAAATAGTTTTAATTTTTTCTTAATTGTAATTTTCGTTGTGAATAAAGTTTTTTTCTTAATAAGTATATTTAATTTTCATTCTACATACATTACTTATTAAGAAAAAAAAAACTTTATCAACAACGAAAATTACAATTCAGGGATAGAAAAAATTACAACTGGTATATACAATATAAACCATTGAGCTAACTGCAGACGGTTGCAAACAGTAATAGTAGCTCAATTGATCCATGTCAATACCAGTCGTCGCGTCCCCAAGACACTGGCTGCATTACCACGCCTGTATGGCAATGCGCTGAGCCAGATACTCACCAGCTCTCGGGTCACGCGTCGCATCGGATAATAAGATCATTTTGTTCCCTTATACAATAATCTTATCTTAATATTATTAAGATAAGATTACCTTAAATTGTCATGCGTAATTAAATATTCTAAAAACTTTATTAATGACCCGTAAATTATTATTGCGGGTAAATGGCACAATCAGGGGGATAAAGTAGTAGGAGAGACTTTATTTTTACTGTACTGGTAGTTACTAGATATGATCAAAGAGAATATTATCATGTGACAAAGTGATGTAACTTTGTATTTCGTTGACCTTACCAACAACATCGGGAATGCGGAAGGATTTATTTTACCCTTTAATTTAACTGTGAAACAAAAACTTTAGTCAAAACAAAACCCGGGAAATTGGACACACATAGGACATTCTACACGAGTTATTTGAAGGCATGGGTAAAATACACATGCTTTCAAAATAAACCGTGGAGGTCAACGATTTATTTTGAAGGCATGAGAGAGAAGAAGACGTGATGAGATCCTTGATTATGAATTGTAACAAAATCGTGCAATTTTACCCGTTTGACTTTTTCTTGTCGAGTTCTCCTAGGAAAAACACAGAAGCCCTTAAGTTCGAAACACACAGAAGCCGGTTTTTCCTATGGCACTGCGCAGTCAACGCCTGCGGTGTGTGTGTAGGCTTTCATATGATTCAATAAAATACAACTCGCACGCCTTCGCCTCCGCTCCGCCTCCGGCTTCTGTGTGTTTCGTACTTTAAAGCGAACATTATCTGTACCATTCGATACATTCAGTCATTGATCTATGCGCCAGAAACATAGAAAGTACAGAAATACAGACTTTATTAATTTCTTCTAGTAACTTTTCAATGGAAAAATAATTAATTAGAACTTGTAATAATAATTTATATAACATATACAATTTTAATTAAATAGGTGGTAATTCCAAGAATTCTGCCACGTCAAAGAATGGGTATCGATTCCGTGACAAGTTTATTATGCATTGTGTAACCACTAAGCCCACATAAACCTAAGAACAAAACCTTTATACATAAAATCACAATAAATTATTAGAATAAATTTATGAAAATTGGAAATTTCAGTTGCTACCCAGAAAAGCCGCGGCGGACATTTTGAATGATGTAAACTAGGAAAAACACATAAAGTGCAGAGCACTGGACAATGGAAAAAACTTCTTTGGTTTATAGTGGTGTTTAATTTAAAATGTGTCTAAGCTTTTGATAAATATACAATTTATTTGTACAAAATAGAGAACAAGGACATCATAATTCCATTCAATCGAATAAAAAATCGATCTCTCTTCCATACAAAACAAACTTTTACATAAACACTTTGTTTTGTTTAAATTTTAAGGTAGGAAGCACTTTATATAGACCCTTTAGATTGCTTATTTATTGTGACGAATTAAAATAAAACCAACAAAGACTGTCGGTCCACTTGCAGTGTAGTGTTCCCTATGCACGCACGGCTTACCCATTTGCTCACAATTTCAATTCAGCACGAACTCGAGAATCCATCGTTGTTAGGATATGAGCAAAGTTGCTGATGCTGTACCTATGAATCAAAGGCTTTAGTTCCCTTTGTGCCACAGCTGCGAAAAGTTCAATTCCAGGAAAGCTAGGGTCTTTACAGACAGTTTCTCGAAAGCAAATTAAACGAATCAATAGTCAGGTCAAACTTTTTGTCAAGTGCTTATTGTTTTTGATACAAAAATTACTCGAAAGATTACGAGTAACTTCGCGGTTTTTTAGTATTATGTTTTTTTTTTCTTATATTAATCGTGTTTAGAGGGTGAGCAAAGTGTATGGGAATCCTTTTTTAACATATTATATTTCTGATATTACAGGTATCTATGGATATTTTCAGTAAATTATTTAATATAATAGTTTGCCATATTATATCGGCCTCTTTCGTTTTTGGTAAAATTATTCAAAAAAAGAACCAAATAAGAAACGCGCGCGCCCGAATTACTATCATTTGATCTTACAATTGAACTTGATAGAGTGAAGATTCTAATACTGGAATGGAATATAACTTTCCTCGAAATTATAGTACAGGTAAAGCACTCACCAAAAGGGAATGTTTCGTTCACTACCGTTTACTTATCAAAGGAATGTCACTATAATGCAACTTATCTCATATCAACAACAATATCATTTGTAAACTAATATGTTTATTAACTACCTACAAAAAACAACAATCAAAGAATAGAAATCAATTAAACCTAGTAAGTATATACGATTGACACAAAATTGAGCTAGCTGCAGACAGTTGCAAATAGTCTAGCGGCAGCTCAACTGATCCATGTCAATACAGTTGTCGCGTCCCCAAGACACTGGTTGCAAACCACGCTGTATGAAAATGCAGCTGATGCGCTGAGCCAGATACCTACTCACTACCTCTCGAACGAACAAGGACCGGCTCCAGGCGCTGCAGGCCACCAGTCTCAGGATCTGCACGGGCGCGGGCCGCTACGTCAGGAACGACGTCATAGCCCGCGACCTGCAGGTCCCAACCATTGAAACCTTCGTCGTGCAGTCGGCGCGGCGGATGTTCGACCGCGCCGACAACAGCCGACACACCCACCTCAATCGCCTCGCTCCCCGCTGCAGCCGACCCCCGGACGACGATCGCCCGTGGCGACCCCTTCCGCGGGATCTGATCCCTGCGGAAACGCCTTAGGTCCTTGGGTTCCCAAAAAAAAAATGAAACCAACAAACAATGCAGCCTCAAAAAAAAATATATAGTTAGGCAAAAAAGAGCTCAAGCAAGGGGTCGTCACCCCTCGAGTTGAATCCGGGGTAAAGAGGCTCAGCCTCAAGGCCCCCCTCCGTGCCCCCACAAAGGGCCGGAAAGAAACGTGTATATCACTACCTCTCGGGTCACGCGCATCGACCAGATAGATAATTTTATTTAAACTAAAATCGAGTTATGTACCATTGAACTTCGATCATGAACAGTAGTTCTTATCAATATCCGATAAGGCTCTGAAAGCATGATACTACCATCTCTAGATCATACAAACAAGATCAGTTATCTAGTACCTATCCACAACACAAAATCTGCTTAGCTAGGGCTAGATGTTGCTGTGTAAATTGTCTAGTCTAAAAAACAAGTCCCGCTGCGGGAATTGAACTCGCCAACTTCTTAGGTGGACTATCGACCACACCGCCGCAAAGGTTTCTATAATAATGATGATCATATTGTTATGTATATATGTAAGTCAAACTACCTAGGTCAGTATTGCTCCAATTATTTCCAATTAGAATCATGTGTCGGTTCTCATCGCTATTAATACGACGTATTAATTATTGGTCTGTGTTATTTCCGACAGCCATGATACCGTAATTTACTAAACACTCCCAAAGGTTTATGACTGAGAAGAATAAATAATGATTGATTGTTAGAAGACACATCAGAATCTTTATCCTTACTTCACTACATAGTATAAAACAAAGTCGCTTTCTCTGCCCCTATGTCCCTATGTATGCTTAAATTGTTAAAACTACGCAACAGATTTTGATGCAGCTTTTTTTAATAGAGAGTGATTCAAGAGGAAGGTTTATACGTATAATAAAACCGTGCTAAGCCGGGGCGGGTCGCTAGTATAATATATATTATACATATATTACGTGAAAGTTTGTATGGACGGATTGGGCTGATATTTGGTATATAAACGTAGTTTTACGCCTGGAATAACACTTAGGCATCTCACCAATCAGTTCTCATCGGATAAAAAAGCCTTAAAATGTTTCCATAGAAACAAAGCGTGCGAAGCCACGGGCAGATGCTAGTACATAATAACCGAAGACAGATGCCAAGCATAGCGTCTAGTAACAAAATGGCTCTGCCTCGGTGACTTGTTGTAAATGACTTTACCAAAAAATATAAAAAGGTGACATGATTAAAATGGTTGCCAATCGACGATAGAGTGAGTCATGCAAAGCATTGTCATCCGTAGTGATCGTGAAAATTACAGTATGAACGTAGATTTTAAATATTGCGTAGGTATATTGTGTGTATTATCATGTCACAGTACAATAATTTGGTGTTTGTACCAAAACTAAAAACCGACTTCAGATTTCAGATTAATAATAACTCAAAAACTGTTTGATCAGTTTTATATGAGATCACAAAAAAATAACGGTTATCAAATAAAAAAGCATCATCAAAATCGACGCTCCCGGTAAAAAAATGACCTAAGAGGTAACACTACCACAAGAAACAGTCAAATTGAGAACTTCCTCATTTTGTAAAGTTGTTTGAAAAACAATGATGGTAGTAAAGGCAAATTCATACAGCAACTGTCTTGGCAACATACATCACTACATAGTATAAAACAAATTAGCTCTGTCCCTATGTCCCTATGTATGCTTAAATCTTTAAAACTACGCAACGAAATTTGATTCAGTTTTTTTAAAAAGATTGATTGATTAAAGAGGAAGGTTTATGCGTATAATAAAACCGTGCGAAACTGGGGCGGGTCGCTAGTCAATGTATATAATCAAATCTATGCAATTAATTAGTAAATGAAAGCTTTACTATTCAGAAATAGAAACGGTTTCTATTCATATCCACTTAGTTAACATCTATTCAAAGTCCAATTTAGGTTAGTTTTGGTAGCAACTTCCGAACCGATCGATTGGTAGGTACTAGCTACTACTAGTATGACGTCATCCTTAAGATAACATTTATAAACGCGTAAGTTTGTTTGGATTTTTTTTACTTTTTCACGCAAAAACTAACAAATAGATATTAATAAATAACACATAGGCTACTTTCCATCCAATAAGTAAGTTCATAGGATAGAAAAGCTTAATGCTTTTGCGGTTTTGCGGTTTTGCACTCGTTGATTCTATGCTTTTAATAAGCATAGAATCAACGAGTGCAAAACCGCGGGCGTAAACTAGTAACTAATTATGGGTAACTCGTTTTAGTTATAATTCTATGTTTTAAAGTGAGAAAATATAGTTTCAGGAAGTAAATTACTAGCGTGAGATAATAAAACTAGCCTTGAAGCTATAACAATATTTTCTTTTTTTCGAATGGACTATAATGCTGTTGACCTCAGATGGCCATGACAGCGTTACCGGACTATGGTGGGCGCAGAGGGCGCCGCACCGGTAAAGTTATGATGGGGCAACACGCACAAGGGCCACCACTTAGGTGCGAACCTCGGCTTGGGCTGTTGCCAGATGCTACAAGAGGGCAAGGAGGGTTTCGCCTAGGTGCACGAATGCACCTATGGGCGGAAGCGGGGATTTCTTCGACCCCGCATCCGGCGGGGTCGGTTTTTGGAAGATTGATTAGTGTGCGGAAGCGAATTGGTTGCCGTCACCTCCGGGTTAGCGGCGGTGATTGGGTCAACGGGGTCGCCGAGAACGTGTCTCGGCCTACGGAGGAGAGAACTCGTGGGAGGTTCCTCTATGGGATAATCGGGTATGTTGGAAATGAGAGGGTTGGGGTGGTTGGAGGCCGTATCATAATAACGCCGGGAGGCAGTATTTATGAAATGGGCGATGGACTCGAGATTGAGATCTCGGTGAAGGTCATTGTTGCGCATGTACCACGGTGATCCCGTGATTTTGCGCAAGAATTTATTTTGGACAATTTGGAGGGGACCGGTGTTGGTCGAGTGACCAAACACCTGGGACGAGTACGTCATGACGGGGCGGATGACCGATTTGTAAAGTGTCACCTTATTTCTAAGGGACATTTTACTCTTCGCTCTAAGGAGGCTGTTTAGCCGGCTAAGTATAAACTTAGCACGGTTTGTTACAGCGCGAATGTGGGGTTTGAACGTTAGGCGGCGATCCAAGATCACCCCTAGGTATTTGGCGGACTTAACCCAGGGAATGGGTTCGCCGAAAAGGGTGAGGGTGGGGGGCTTAGAGTACCTCCGCGAAAAGTACACTGCTGCACTTTTCGTCGGATTAACTTCTATGCGCCATTTTCTAAACCAGGCACCTAGGGTGTCTAGAGCGGCTTGCAGCCTTGTACTTATCCGGTCTGAGTTCAGATTGGATGTGTACAGTGCTGTGTCGTCCGCGAAGAGGGCAAGTTCGACTTGCGGGTATCGGGGGATATCGCTAGTATACAGCGTAAAGAGGAGGGGGGCGAGCACGGACCCTTGGGGGACTCCGGCTCGGACGGGTCGGGGGGCGGAGAGAGTGCCCTCCACTCGGTAGCGAAAACTGCGATTCGACAAGTAGTCTCGTAGGATGAGTACGAGTCTGTCTGGCACACCGAGAGTGGAAAGCTTGTAAATCAAGCCGTTGTGCCAGACTTTGTCGAATGCTTTTGCTACGTCGAGGAAGACAGCTCCCGTACTGGCTGGCCAAGTATGGTGCCACATGGACAGGATGTGTTCCGTGATGCGGAGCACTTGTTGGGGACAGGAGTGGCGAGCTCGAAAGCCGAACTGCTCATCGGGTAAGAGCTTGTGCTCATTTACATGGGACCAGAGACGACTCAGAAGGAGTCGTTCGTAAATCTTCCCCAGGGAACTGAGGAGACTGATAGGGCGGTAGGAGGAGGGTACGTTCGCCTTTTTGCCCGGTTTGTGGATGCCAATGACATTGGCTTCCTTCCAGACATCAGGGAAGGTACAAGTGGCTATGGCTGCATTGAAGATGCTTACGAGGAGGTAAATGAGGGCAACAGGGAAGCGTTTAAGGACTCTGTTACTGATGCCGTCCGAGCCAGGGGACTTTTTCGGTCGGAGATCTTTAATGATCGCTGCGACCTCGGCCGCCTTGACGTAGTCAAGTTCGGCGGAAGGGGGTAGGGACACTATACGTTCGACTTCACTATTCACCGTATCGAGGTGAATAGGGTCAACCGGCTCAAGACTGGGAGAGCACTGGGCTTCCAGACTTTCAGCCAGAGTATCGGCTTTGTCCACATCATCAAACGCCGGCGCTTGATGATTCGGACGTAAAAGCGGGGGCATGATAGTGACTTCATCCGATTTCATCGACCGCGCCAGGTTCCAGTAGGCCTGGTGACCCGGCTCGATAGACGAAAGCAGATTGTCCCAAGAGGAGTTACGATGCTCTTGAATGGCTCTCTTTACCTTGCGGCGAAGCGAGTTCATTCTAAAGCGATTAAGGTAGGTGGGATAGGAACTGAAGCGACGTGTCGCTGCGTTCTTCTCAGTGATCAGACGTCTGATATCATCTGGCAGGTCCCAGCGACGATCATTCATCGCCGGCACCTGTTTCGATGATTCGCTGATAGCGGACTGGACGTGACTAGTCAGAGAGTCGATCGCGATCGCGATGTCGTCTACAGTGACAATATCATCGGGTATTTTTTCCAAGTCGGGTGAATGGATATTCTTGAGAGCGGTCTCAAGTTTAAACCATTGTAACACCGTCTTGGTGGGAGGACTGAGGTCGGGAGGAGGGCCGAGCCGCATTATGACGGGGCGGTGGTCCGAGTCTAGTTCCTGCATCACCGATATGGATTGCATCCGGAGGGATACATTCCGTAACAGCGCCAGGTCTAGGTACTCGTTGTTTTGACCGGGAATGGGAGAGTACCGCGTCGGGCACATAGGGACGATAAGGTCTAGATCTAGGGACTCAAGACACCGGGTGAGGAGACGACCGTTACGATTAGAATAACGGCAGTTCCACATCGGGTCTTTGGAATTGAAGTCACCAGCCAGAATGACTGAGCTTCCGAGACTGAGGAGTGATTCAAGATCGCTTTGAAGAAGCCTCTTGTTTGGACTGAGATAACAGGACGCGATGATGACCGATTGATGACCGGTCATCGCGAGCCTGCAGACAGAGACTTCTAAGTCTTGTAGGGGAGGAGGATCTAGGGGTATGCAGTGCAGTGACCTCTTGAAATAAATGGCAGTACCGCCTTTTTTGGCGTACGTTCTGTCATTTCGCACCATTTTGAAGTTTGCAATCCTAGGATTGCTGATGCTTTGTTTCAAGAAAGTCTCCTGCACTAGCAGAATATCTATTTGGTGATTAACCAGAAATTGGTGGACGAGTTCTCTTTGGGGTTTAAGACCGTTAGCGTTGAAAAACGCTAACGAGATGGAGCGGGGTTTAAGTCTCTCAGGTTGTACAACCATTATAGAGATTTAAAAGTGAGTGAGTCAAGGGAGGCCATGATATCCTGATGATCGGAAATGATCATCAGTTTTTCAATGGCCGTCTGGGCTTGGCTAAGTTTGCGCAGAAGCGCAGTAACTTTGCCGAAGTCGACGGTTGGGGCGGGGCACCCGTCAGAGCGAGCCGACGCAGCGGCGGGCGCTGGTTGGCTGGGCTTTGAGGGGCGGGGTAGAGGGGTGGGGGCAGGGGCGTGCTCCTGTGAGCGGGGCGCGGGGGGCGGGGAGCAAGCTTTCGCTTGGGCGGCTCGGCCTGTGTAGGGCAGAGGTTTCGCCCATGCAGAGGTAGCAGGGGGGGCGGGGGAGGGAGGGGGTCATAGACAACTTGCCCGTTGTCTTCGTGTACTGAGGGAGAGGAGCGAAACGCTCTGGAGCCCTCGAGCGGGCCTTGTTGCTGTTCCCTCTTGGCGCTTTAGGACAACCGCGATAGTTCGCGGTATGTCCCTCGGCGTTGCAGAGAACGCAGCTAGGCGGGATCGGGTCGTCCCGAGTGCGCTTGCATTCAGAGGTGCCGTGGTCACCCAGGCACTTGACGCAGCGCGGTCGCGCATTGCAGTTGCGCGCAGAGTGCCCGTACAACTGGCACCTGTGGCACTGCCCGGGGGGACCGCGGCGGAAGGGAGCCTCTACGGAGAGGCCGGAGAGGCGGCATACGGTTTTCACACCGAATACCGCTTTCCCTTCCGGGGTGAGATCTAATATGACCAATACTAGGTCGAACGGTCGTTTGTCTCTACCGCTGTACATGCGGTGGACCTCCCTGACGGGGAGGCCCTGAGACAGAAGGTCCTCTTTTATGACGTCCGGGTTGAATTCGGCGGGAACGCCGCGAATAACAACCCGGAGGGTTTTTTCGCTCTCGAGCGCATAGGTGTGAAAACCTATGTTCTCGGCGCGGAGGAGGGAAGTTAGACGTCGGTGGTCGTCCGACGTCTCGAGTTGGAGCTTAATTGACTCCTTGACTGATTGAGCCTTAAGGAATCTAATCCCCTTAAGGCTCAGAAGCTTCTCAATATTGGCCCATTTGGCCTTTTCCCGAAGGAAAATCGGAGGCGGAATTTTCTCCTTTGGTGGAGAAGAAGGGGGTTGCGGTGCGGGGACCGCGGGGGCAGGCGAGGGGCGGGGTGCGACCTGAGGGTCGAGGGCTACGGACTTGGCTGGGCGAACCGCCGACGCCTTGGGCGCCTTAGCTTTCCTCTTTTGACCGACGACAGTGAAGCCGTCATCGGAGGAGGAGGAGGAGGAGGCCGGAGTTTCAGAGTCCGACTCGGACGGCAGGGACGGGGAGCTCTCATCGCTGTCCATCGCCGCATCCTCGGGAGAGGAAGGGCGAGAGGGGGCGAGCGGGGAGGGGTCGGGCGATTCCGGAGAGTCCGGAATAGCCTGGGCGGGGGCGGGGGCGCCCTTGGTCGCGAGATGATCCTGCATCATCTCATTGACCAGTCGGGGGTAGCGCTCAAAAATGGCGCGGAGTATGGAGGCTATGCTCTCGGGGGCTAATTGAGATATGTCCATGATGGACAGCGCTTTATGAGCGCGGGGGTCGTTTTTTCCCTAGTCCCGGGGGGACACCCGGGAGCGGTGTATGATCCCTCCCTGTCGGGTTAGACAGGGGGGGGGTGAGTACCTACGTGTCCTACCTAACGGTGCGTCCCTTATGCCACTCTTACGGGGCTAAAGGGGTGAGTAACTACCTATCGCTACCTGGGGTCGGCGAGGGTTCAACCCCAAAGCCGGTGGTCCCAGGCCCAGCCGGATTCTACGTTACTTGGAAGAAGTAAAGTAGGCGCTCCGGGTCAGCGCCCAACCAAGTTCGTTGACACGGTAACGTTTCCCTTGGTTGACCACTGAAAGCGTGGATTTAGACTTTATTAAGTCCAAGAAACAGGATAGAGGAGTCGCTTTGAAAAAAGCGAGCACCTCGGAAAGTGCGTCGCTCTGAGAAGAGCGAAACGCAAAAAATTCCTTAAGAAATAAGCTCTGAGAAGAGCTTATTTGCTTAAGTACTGAGTTCTGAAAAGAACTGTTTAAACGTCGCTCTGAGAAGAGCGGACCGTTATTAAGTCCCCAAGAAACAATAATAGCACACTCGGACTGCCTGGGAATCCAGGGAGAGCGAGCGAGAACGCACGAGGCGATAAGAGCGAGACAGAGCTACGGGGAGCTCAATCGGAAAGCGACCGGCTTACGCAAGCGCAAGCAAGCCAATGTGTGCTATAACAATAGAACGACACGAAATTCTAAAATACCACAATGTCATCATTCTACATCATTATCATCATCAACCTAAGTATATACAGGGTGTTAGTGTGAACAGCGTTCTCCTTGAAACCAGAGGTTCAGCATCATGAGTAGAATCCAAAACCTCATGATGCTGAACCTCTGGTTTCAAGGACAACGGTATTCACACTAACACCCTGTATTGTATAATATCTACCATACTTGCATGCTCACACCATGTTAATACTCATGTTTTATGCAAATAATTGATTCTTATTTTAAACCTCTAGGTATTAGTCGACTGCTGGACAATGGTCTCCCTTAATGAGTGATATCTTAAGGCGCAAACAGCATCTAAAGTGGCGCCCCTACTTATTTTCTCATATAATTCCGTAAAACAAAGGAATTTCCAAATTTCACTCGTACAGTTTGTTAAAACTATCATGAGCTATTTTTAATGCATCTGTAGTCGTTTTATTTTGTCTAGTCTAAGAAGAGATACGGTTTGGTAGCCACCAAACTCTGTTTTCGTTTCTCTTCCTAAAATAGAAAAAATGAAATTACTACAGATGCACTAAAAATAGCTCATGATAGGTTTAACAAACTGTACGAGTGAAATTTGGAAATTCCTTTATTTAACGGAATTATATGAGAAAATAAGTGGGGGCGCCACTTTAGGTGCTGTTTGCGCATTAAGCTTGCCGCATCCTTCATCTGTCACGATGTCCATCTGTTTGTAGATATATTTGTGTATGTGGATCACTCATACTATTGTCGCTGCTTATTTGCTGAATTTTTTCACTTACTGATCTGATGATATTTTACCAAACTATTTTAAAAACTTACCTTACGTTTAATGTTTCTCTTCAAGCACTGAAAATGAACTTGCTAGGGACCCAAGAGCTGGTGAGTATCTGGTGCAGCGCATCAGCATTGATATGGATCAGTTGAGTTACATTTAGGCTGTTTGCAACCGCTTGCAATTGTTTAAATTGTATATGCTTGTAATTTGTTTCTATTACTAATCAACCTAAATCAAACTATAGTCCTATAATCAACCTAACATTCATTCATTTATAATTTAACTAGCGACCCGCCCCAGCTTCGCACGGTTTTATTATACGTATAAACCCTCCTCTTGAATCATTCTATCTACTTTAAAAAAAACCGCATCAAAATCCGTTGCGTAGTTTTAAAGATTTAAGCATTCAAAGGGACATAAGGATATAGGGACATAGGGTCAGGAAAAGCGACTTTGTTTTATACTATGTAGTGAAGTGTTAATTTAAATAAAGAGATAAAAATTAAAAATGGTCTCATCAACAAGGTAAAATAATTATAAAGAACAACTCAATCCCCTCTTTAATTAGACAAAACAGAATTCAAAGGAAAATCGCTAGTCCTCAATCAAAATCCTATACAAAAACTTTCCTTCTCGAGCCGAGGGTGACTTCAAAGAGAATGTATTAGATAAATCAAAAAAAACCGGAAAGCTTTGTCTAATATTACAACGTTGACCTGCCGCGGCCTTTGGCCCTTACCGAAAGTGGCTGACTAGTGACCCAGATTGGGTTACAATATAACGTAAAAGTAGTACATAGCATGTAATGGATGACCCAACTAGTCACACAAAACAAACATCTGTATAATATGTATAATTGTACTTTGAGTCATAAAATTACTATGTCCCGTATTCTATCTAAGATACTTTATGGATCACAACCAAATTCAATTTAAAATTGACCTAAATAATTTATTGCCAAATCACTCTGTGGTGAGGCTAAAATAATTGGTACTACACCAATTTAAATTACCAATTTAAATTATGGTTAACGTAGATGATAAATAAATATACCAAATTATTTATTAATTTTGAATACATGCTTAAATAAAACTTTTCGCATTCGCTAAAATATAATAGAAAAAGTAATAATTTCAGCATTTTACTGTACTGTAATAGTAAATATTATTTATTATTAATATCATATTACTTCGTATCAAATATCCGACAAAGCCTCACCGATTCGGAGTAATCGTATCCTTTATCTACTGAACGGAATCTCTTTAACTTCTGTTGTTTCGACGATATTGGCTTTCAATATTGTAGAAAAAACTCCAAAAACTTTTGAGAACTGTTTAGTAAATAGAATAATAAAAACAAGTATTTCGAAAAATGGGTCAACATGGATTCCAGTAACCCATAATGTTAGTCATGTGGTAACCCATCTACGGTTTTCCGATTAAGGGCTCCCACACAAAACTGCGATTTGGTGCGATGCGATGCGATGTGATGCGATGTCACACGAACTTGATTTGCGAATTTCTGCGGCGAACCGTTTTGTAGGGTAACCATACCTTCAAGTTTAGTCAGCCGTATTTGACGTGCTTTTAGGAAGCGTAAGATGGATCCCAAAAAGATAATTGAACCGATTTAAGCAAAAATGATCCAACCCACACAAACCTCATTTCGAGATAATCGATATTTAAGTTTGTGGCGGTATTTCTCTAGCTTTGTAATAGAAAATGTTGTTATTTTAATTTAATTTAATGCTATCTAAACTCAACTTTTTTGCTATAAATAATATAAAGAATAAATTGTAACAGTTTAGTAGATAATTGGGAAAACTTGCGCCTGGATCATTATTACAAAATTAATTTTGTATGGAAAGAGCTATGTAGGGTGCAAAAATTAAAATGCAAAAATGATTCAAAGTGTGATAAAAATTAGTAATCATTTTTGTGTTTTAAAAGACAAAACAAACAAAATTGGCCCTACTCCTCGTCCAAATCAGAATAAGGTTCATCACATAAACCATCTACATCGTATATTATTGCAGCTTCCCTTCGGTTTCTTAAATTCATCAATGCAATCATCTGGTATCTAATATTAGATCTGCTGGCCCTGTACTTATTTTAATTTATTTATTTATTTTTCGTTAAAGTACGAAACACACAGAAGCCGGATGCGAGGCGGAGGCGAAGAACACGTTTACCCCAACGGTTGTCGGTTCTTCGCGAGATATAGCCGGCCCACTGCCACCACTTCAGCTTGCTAATTATTTGAGCTATGTCGATAACTTTGGTTCTCTTTTGGATGTATTCTTTACGAATCCTATCCTTCAGAGAAACTCCGAGCATAGCTCTTTCTATAGCTTTCTGAGCTCTTTGAACTGATGGACCAGCTTAATATTATAGTTTGAATCATTGTAGCAAAATAGAACGGTTATATGTTAGGGTAACCAAAGCAACACAAAAATGATTCAAGTGGCATGAAACACTCATACATTTTAAAAAATGGTCTTCGACATGACAGTTGTGGGTTGGATCATATGGATTTTCCACATTTGACCATAGAGGTGTGAGTCTTTGATATGTTAAAATATACCTTATACTGATTACATAGGTTAAAAAACTCGAAATTGACTAGGTTGTGGGTTGGATCATTTTTGCATAAATCGGTCCAATTGCACTGCTGTTATTGTTAAATCGATATAAAAGAAAAAGAAGATTCTGGATTCATCCATTTAATACGATTATGAACACTGAAGGGAACTATTTTACTCGAAATTACTATGAGTTGAGAACTGAAGCAGTTTTTTTTTACAACACAAAGAAGGCGGCTCAGGCGCCGCGCATCTTTCGCTAAAGTTGTCTCAGAGCGGACTAAAAGAGGGGTCACCAAGTATGACGTAATATGACAGGAATGCGCGATCCAAATGAGATCGGACGTTATCGTGCGAGCTCGCAGATATTTGCGATGCGATGCGAGCTCGCAGTTTTGTGTTTGAGCCCTAAATCGGAAAGAAAACAAAAGAATGTAATGTCTTCTTTATTCATTAAAATTGGTAAGCTATTACGACATGTATTTTGATTCAAAGAAAGCATCTAGAACAATTATCATGAACATGAACGCGGTGGTAATACCACTCGGTACCTTCAGATCATGTGGACATTCGCTGCACTATATGTACATTTAGATCGGACAGTATGTGAAAGCCTGAAACTAAAAGACATACGAAGATCTCTTAAGAACCATGTCATCGATTTTGGTAACAAGAAAACTACATTTATACTTTAAGAAAACGCAGCCAAAACCGAATATTTTGAAAAATAAAACTTTAACTATTTATATGTATTTAGATATCGATTGTGCAGTAATTTTTACTATAAAAACATGATATCTAAAATGAATAAGATGCACTATTTTATATCCGTCGTCGTAGGTAGGTAGATTTTCAATAGTCTTAAAGAATTAGTCTTATCACATTGTAGCGCAATTGGTAGCGCATTCTCGTACTGAGTGAAAGTTGTGGATTCCAGTCAATTTGGGACACTATTTCATTCCTTAAAAATTACCCTAGTCAGACGCACTATAATGATAAAAACCTTTTAACAAAGTCGTTGACTTTGAGCTTCTAAGAACTTCTTAAGACCAATACCTAACTATAAATCTTAATTCTAACAAATGTATCATTGAAATCGTAGTTTCAAAAAGAAATTAAATGCTAATGCCTTTCATCAACTTCATTATTTTCAAGTGAAACTAAACAAAGAACACTCAGCTTAAGTTATCTCATTAAAAGTAATTAAAGTAATTAAAATCGATAGAATGGATTATTGCAAGCACTAGTCGATGAGTTTCATCGATAAACGTCGACGAATAAATTGGACAACTCCATAGCAACCGCAGCCATTAAAAGTTAGGTAACCACAGAATAGATACATGCACTTTACAGTAAATACATTGAGGGTGTTTTTGCTATATCATTTATAATTTACAGCCTAATACCGGTCCAATGGAAGCAGCCCCACCTGAATATGGCCTAATTGACTTGTACCATTTAGAGTGTAGTGCCAATAATTCCCACGCGAGGTATCGCGAGGATTGCGGGATTGCAGTTCGGTGGTAAATAAAAAAACAATAGCGCTGCTGCCCGTCACCATAAGAAATTAGTTGCCGAGGGACAATTTCATCATCATCAACTATATCTGTCCATTGCTGATGATTTGGTATGTTGAAAATTAAACGTTGGCATCACACACCGAGCTTTTCTTTTGCTTGAGAGAAAGGGTTAGTTAGACCTCGTTATCTTGTAAGAACTTTTCATGATACAGCAAGATAGGTATATAGCTCTCGGTTGACTATTATAGTCAAGAAAAATCAAAAGTTTCGCTCACTTTTGTTGATAGAATTTTTAAAAGCTTACACAATTTTCTTCATTTCTTCCCGCTTCTCATTGCTCGCATATCGCCCTGAGATAAATTTCTAATTATTGTACTAGTTCTAATAGGGACGCATAGTAAAATAAATTCTACCCATCTAAGAAAACCAATAATTTCCTTACTTTGTGTCTTTACTTACGGTTTGAAAATATCTCAATACTGTGCTTTTAATAAAGAATTCTCAACTTTACCTGTTAAACTCACAAAGGACGAGGTAATGTTTTCTATTTTCTACCTCAAATTAGAAACTTTTATAATTTGATTGAATTAAATTTGTTTTACTTTACAGTTTCAAGTAATAAAGTCATTGACCTTTACATTTATATTAAAGCTTTCATTATAGGTATGTTCTGAAGTTATTGTTTGTTAAGTTTTCAAACTTCGAGACAAACTTAATAATACTTTTTAGATTATAAATATAAAATACACCACTGGTAGCACGTTTTGGAACTAACAGCTCGATCCCACTTGTCTTCTGTCGGATCCGTATATTATTCGGAAGCCGGAGCTTCTGTTCACATTAACGGTTAATAATGATTGTCGGCCACGGTCAAAGCATGTGCCAATTAGTATCACTCTACGTGAGGTGACTCTACATGGTGGACGTCGACGAAGTTCTCGTTGTGATGTATTATTTATATGTAGAGGGTCTTCGGACCCAACATCCGACAAATGTGAACAGCTCTATACTTACTCATAGGCGAGCTAGATCCGCCACGATATTTTTCCGATCGAAGAGGACTGATAAAACACCCGATATTTCTTGTCGGTGCCGACACAAAATCGGTTTCCAGCAAGTGTGAATAGCTTCATATAAAATGTTCTGCTACTTAATCATCCGATTAAAACCCGGACCTGACAGACGTTAAGAGGGAACGAGCTTTAAGAAAAGGTAGATTTAAATGAAACTAGCTGTGCCCGCGAGTTTTTCTGCGTGAAATACTGACTTTGGGCAGTCACAGCATATTTCCATACAAACTTTCATCATTTTAATTTTCACATAACAGGTAGGTACTTATGTTAATGTCGAATTAAAAGTAGGAAATGCAAGTTTTTATATATACTTAGTTTTGCTGTGAATCGAAACGAAGTAGTAATACAAATACAAATATTCCATACAAACTTTACCACACTTTTAAATCCCTCTGAGGAAAAATTAGATTATCCTATTATGTTATTTATCATAGAAAATAAGCTATGTGATACTAAATATATTAATATTCATATATCAATAAAGTACTTAAGTAGTTGAGGAAATACGTGATAACATTCATTCACACAGACTTTCACTTTTATTATATTAGTGGGATAACAAACAGCACTCCCTTAAGTTCGAAGCCATTTACCGATCCAGCGGCGCCTTCGTATCTAATCTACCGAATTGGACTTATAAAACTGCGTGAGGTTACGAGCCATTGAAACAAGAAGCTTTCCATTGATAACCATCAGGAATTCCTGCTATTATTGATATCTTTGGCCCCTTTATTCCAAAGGCTTTTCCTCACCGACGAAATAGATTTGGGTTCGTTAACTTAATTCCTCTTAGTTCATTCACCTATTTGCATTAAAAACACTTTTCTTTCAATTTAAACACCTGTGCCGCGGTTCATAAAACAAAATACATAACATTTAAAAATCATTATTTTCATTTTTCTATTCCTTGCTTGTAATTTTCGTTGTTATTTTCAAATTTCAGACTCATAACTCGTCAAAGCCTCTAAAGTGTCTAATGTCAGTGTGAATTGACAGTCTACACACTATTCACACTATTGTAAAATAGTGTAAACGGTCCTGCTTAAATTTTTCAACATAACTTCGAATATATTGATGATATTCCGAATATTTTTCTTTAACGATTCTAAACATTTAAAGAAGAATTATCGTTTTTCAAAATACGCGAAATTATACAGATTATATTTAAATATATATATTTTCTTGTAAGTTATACAACGAAATGTATTGGCACTAATGCGTAAGGCGCAGGCCGATACGTCGCACATTGTGTGCGTTATGTAGATATCTGTGAACCCCACAGGAAGACTTGAACTAAATCCTAACTACTCAACAGTTCCTTACCTAAAACAGTTTCACGAAATCGTCTGAATAGAACCTTACTCCAACTCCAAAGTTTCATCTTCCGAAATTGTTAAACTTTATCTTAGAATATTTATCTGAGTTTCCGAATTATTTCACAGAATTATCTTGACTTCTTTGATAGGCTATCAGGATTTTGCCATCTCGGGTTTTTACGAAAACAATAAAGATAGGAAGAATGTCATGCCATTGAAGAATTATGGTATCAATAAATATCTGAATAAGATAGTCAGGTCTGTGTAATTCATAATCATCTATACTTCAGCGACATTTGATGTGAAAACTTTGTAACCAACCAATCCAAACGTAACCTAAAATTCACTCTCACAGAAATCTGTGCATTTTTAAAGCAATTTATTTTCCTTGTCGATTTGATATATTTGATTCATTAAAATATGTATGAAATTAACGACCGACGCAAAACATGTCATTTACTTTTTTATGTAGTTTGTTTCAAACTTTCCACGTCGAGTTTGGATAGAGTATAGGTAGATACTTACCTAATTTCAATAGATAATGATTACGTAACCAAAGACTAAGTATCACACACACCGCAGAATACCTACATTACCTACGCATCTTAATATCACGTCACGTCACACGTCTTATAATATCAAAGAAAGGAAGTAGGTAACATACTTTATACTTAATTTTTTTGTTATTTACGTAATATAGGTAGATATTCATCCAAAGGTTGCCTGGAAGAGATAGCTTCTAAGCGATAAGGCCGCCTATTGTACTTGTCTTATGTTATATTCTTTTTTGTAATGTTCTTTTTCTGGTGACAATAAAGTATTTTTGTATTGTATTGAATTAAGTTTTAAAATAAGACTAAAGGTGTAGACTAATTTTACTAATTTTTATAATAATTTATATTTTAATAACGTGTAATTTGACAAATTATAAATAAAATGTTTATCTGTTTAGGAAATGAAAAGTTTTTCTTTAAGTATACCTAAATATACAACACAACTACTTAAGATTAAGTGAACCAAAGTAATTTAACACTTGTATGTGCGAAGTGGAATTTGTGGCAAATATCGCCTCCACTCAACATCGTGCTGGATCGACACTGTATGTCCAGCTAGCGCTGGTTTTCAGTGAAGGACAAAGGCATGTAAACTCGCAAGTGTCGCGATCAAAAGGGTTGATGCGTTTTTTTTAATTTCTCGCCTTTTTTATACAAACTAAACCCATCAATGCTGCCGACAGAGCTTTGCGTGTTGGTGTCGACGACGGCATGAAACATTGCTCCATGTGATACCCAGCGACTTGTGAAATTTCGGTGTATGACTATCGCAGACGACCGACAGTGTTTTGTTAGTTTGGAAGCTACTGTTATTACACCGATTTTAAAAGAGGAAGGCTTAGAATTATGGTAGACACGAACCTATTGTACACTCGTAGAAATATCAGTAAGTTTCCTAAAAATAGCGATATACACAATGTCAATGCTAGAAATAAAAATAAACTCGCTTTGCCTACAACTAGACTAAACAAGGTCAATGTATCTTTCATAGGGCAATGTATACGCTTCTACAAAAAGATTCCAAGTGAGTTGCAAAAACTATCAGTAAATAAATTCAAACAAATTGTCAAAACTGTTCTTTGTCAAAAGGCTTACTATAAAATATCTGATTATTTAGATAATAAAAAAGCTTGGGACGAGTTCTGCTCCAACTCGAAAACGAATAACCTAACAAGGTAAAGGTTTCTTTTTCGCTTATTTACTCTAGTTTTAATTATTTATAAAATGAATTTTATGACGTGTCCAAGTGTCCTGTAAGGTCTTAAGGAAATAAAGCACTTTGACTATTGACTATTGACACGAACGAGTTGTTACCAAACAAATGTGACAAATATACAATCCCCTTTTGTTCTCATTTTCCTATTCGTATACGTGCGCTTGGGTGAGTTCACGTGTATATCTTCAAGTCTTCAGTAAGTTTTAGGTACCCACACTTGTCTTATGTCTAACACGTGGATTCCTTTTTAGCTTTATAATTAGGGAAATTTTTGAATAACTGCCTTCAGCAACCACTTGTTTTTCCTGTATGCTACCGACCAAATGTCAATTCACACATACCAGTGAAGTCTCAGACCAGTATCAGTAGATTTTGGTAGAGAATAATATCGACAGTCTGTCAACGTTCCGTCAATATTTTGAACCGAATTTCATATTATATTTTGTACAGATATTCTGTCTCTGTAAAATCTCGAATAAAAATGTATTTATATCTCAAAGAAAAATAATTAACAGAGTCACGGAAAACTGTATGAGGAAGATAAAAGCTAAAGTCAAATTATGATGCAATTTTTTTTCGTTGTCATATTATGTGACTAGTATTGTACTAAGTTTAATTTATTGAATCTCTATATAATTAACGGAGGCTATTCAATAAATACTGTATTTGTCTCATTATTTTAAGATCGTGTGCGAATTCTTTTTTGTGATTATATTAAGTAACTTATACTAAGCGAACAGATAATAGCGGAAACGAGTAGGCACTTGGTATCAGGTTAATCCAATGATGAGGGTATTAGGGTGTGAACGATCCAAATATCGATAGACAGACACCTACGTCTGATATTTATTTATATAATGTGTAGGTGGATGTTTTGATGGATTTCCTTCAGGTTGTGTTTGTTTTGTAGCAACACCAATAACATAAGCTTTGCTATTTTGCTTTGCATTGCTTTGATGACTTGTAAAAATCTTACCAATAAATTGATTATTCTTGATTATTTTAGTTTGAGGGTTCGTAGATAAGGATGAGAAAGAAAGAACATTCGTTTATTTGGCTCTGTTTTTAGGATCTAAAGATAAAGATATATTTATTTGACAAAGAAATGGCGATCTGTGAACTCTATAGCAAATAATGAAGGACGATGGCAAAGCTCGTGTTATGTTCACAAAGTAATAAGGTTGAATCATGCTGATGCAGAGCTATTTTGTTAACAATTTTTTTTACTGTATTTCTGTCAATTTTACGATGTACTAGCAGCGGCTCGCGTTTTCACCGGCGTAGTTCCCGTTCACGTGGGAATTCCGGGATAAGATGTAGCCTATATGTGTTATTCCAGACTATAATCTATCTCTGTGACAAATTTCATCCAGATCCGTTCAGTAGTTTACAAAAGTAACAAACATCCATCCATCTATCCATCAATACAAACTTTCGCATTTATAATATTAGTAAGGAATTCCCAGTGACTTTTGCCAAACAGCACTCATATAAGAGACATAAACAACCAGCCTATAATATCTACAAATCCCTATGGTAGCGAAGAATATACTTAATCAAGGTTTATCTTTACCTTCAACAAAGATGGTTCATAGATAAATAAAGGATGGTTATAATTAGAACGGCCTTAGATTACATAAGTTATCAGCTAAATTTATAATTCTGGGCTCGAAACGGCCCTTGTCAGGCGGAATAATGATCAGACGCGACTTTTTAACGCATTTTTCGTTAAATTTAGATGGAAAAACGTTGTTTGTTACTCATGGCAGTGTAGTTATACGCAAAAAATCGGTGATTTTAAATACTACTCTGTCAAGAAAGTACCGGGAAAAGATCAATAATACACAAAATGTTTGTTATTCATCCAAATTTATTTTATCACCTTCAAAGTATGCTCCTTCAGAAACGATACACTTACGCCAACGAATTATCCAATGGCCATCAAAACATTTTTTAAACGCTGTTTCCGGAATTGAGTTCAGTTCTCGCCGCGAATTCTCCTTTATATCTTGTACCGATTGAAAACGGGTGCCACGAAGTGGTAATTTGAGTTTAGGAAAAAGAAAGAAGTCGGCCGGAGCCATATCTGGTGAATATGGTGGTTGCTCGATGGTATTTGTTGAGTGTTTGGTCAAAAATTCGGTCACAATGATGGCCTTGTGCGAAGGCGCATTATCGTGGTGCAAAATCCAAGAATTTTCTTTCCACAAATCTGGCCTTTTTCGTCGAATTTGCTCTCATAAACGCCGCATAACGCTCAAATAATATTTTTTATTTACCGTTTGACCTTCCGGCAAGAATTCCGAGTGCACAACACCGCGAGAGTCAAAGAAAACAGTCAACTTTGACTTTTGATCGACTTTGGCGTGGTTTTTTCGGTTTCGGTTCAGTTGGAAGGCGCCACTCCGAAGCTTGTTGACTAGTTTGCATGTCAAACTCATAAACCCATGTCTCGTCACCAGTAATAATGCGTTTCATGAATGTTGGGTCGGAATTGACTCGTTCTAGCATGTCCTCAGCGACTCTCATGCGATTGAGTTTTTGGAGAAAATTCAGGTCTTTTGGGACTAGTCGAGCGGCAACATGTTTCATACCCAAGTGATTATTTAAAATGGTACGGATCGACTCGTGAGATATAGAAAGTTCGGCGGCTATCTCTCGCAAAGTTGAATGAGGATTTTCAGTCACTGTTTCCTTCACTTTTGCGATGTTAACTTCAATTGCAGACGTTGATGGCCTACCAGAGCGAGGCAAATCTTCCATCACATCTCGACCGCTTTTGAACGCTTTGTACCACTCATAAGCACGTTTTGATAAAGTCGATTCACCGAAAGCCTTCTGTAAGATTTTCAGTGACTCCGAACACGAAATTCCATTGGCGATGCAAAACTTAAGACAAACTCTTTGTTCGATGTTTTTGTCCATTGTGAAATTCGCAATACACACTAGATATGATGTAACTAAAAACAGCACTGTATTTAATATAAATAACAGATGCAACTCAAACTCCGCGCCAAAATGGCAAACAGTTGTGCCAACCTAACAACAACAAAAAAAACAAAAATTTGAATTTGGAACCATAAACAAATCATCCATTCCCGATACTTTTTTGACTGAATGTATATTTGAATCTCATTTTGGACCAAAGTTTCGCTTGAAGTATTTTTTCTTTCCACCGTCGATATTATTATACATAGAGATAGGGAGGTAAAACTATATCATGAGATGCCCACTGTACGAATTCAATGTAAGCAAAATATTTTTTTTTAGATTATAATGTACATTATAATGTAGAATTACTTTATTCTTATTGTAAAGTTCCTATTTTTTTTTACATATACAGCAGGCGTCTCATATATAAGTGCCTTCCTATCTCTATTATGTTGGTTCATTCCCATAACGTAAGTCCCATAGTCACACCTTAGTTAACTATTCTAAGCCACGTTATAGTAAACTAGGGGATAATGGCGAACAATCCACACAGCACCATCTAGCCCCAAAGTAAGTTATTTAGTTAGCTATCACAACACGTGCTGAGACGGATATTCTATTTGGTTTATTTTTTTTATTTTAGTCTTTTTGGTGTTGGTTATTTTATAAATTTTAATACATTGTATAATGTTACAAATCAAGAATATCTTATCTTAATCAAAGCTTATGTTATGGGTACTATAGAAACACTATCTTACACTACATAAGTAAACTATACTACAGTAATTGTCAATTGGGCTTCATTAGCTTAGAATTTGGATTTTGATTGAGATTTTCCACGACACCTAACGTCAATTGCCTAAAACCTACGACATACCAAAGATATCCAGGCAGTAGGTATTAATTTCGGTGGCATGTCGCGTCCAACACAATATTGTCAGGCTAATCCCGGCCCGTATTAGGTGGTCCATATTAAATGGCATTGTCTTGTAGGCGCAGAACAACGCCCGTTTGGGATTACGGAGTTCTAGATAGCTACTTTATTGTTGTGAAGTCAATTCCGAACCTAATAATCTCATTGTTGAGAGTGTTGGATGGAGTTTTAGTTATTTTATGTGCTTAGAATGTATATTTTGTGTATATATACATAATTATATTATGTTGTAACTGGTATTATATACATGATTTTCGTTTTTAATTACGTTTGTTAACATTGACGTACAACAAAGCATCATTATCATCAGCCGCAATCCATGGCGGAACAAATATTTTTCCAACTAGGTAAAGTATTTCCCCTGGAAAAAGAGTTTAAAAAAACAATCTTAATTACAACAATCTACTCCAACACCTCTTATAGATTTTGAAAGAAAGCAAAAGTCAAACCTGATTTTTATAAATCGTCTCCAATATATGTATAACAAAAAACTGTTGGTAAGTACAACATTACGTACGATTTCACAAAATTACTTACCTACGTCTTCTTGTAATTTATTATTATGAATTGACTCGTGATTCTACCGTCCCATTTTCCAAATGTCGCCATGCGTATTTTAGCGGCAACACTAAGCCCCGTTCTCCCCAGGGTTTCCACCACGTTTCCACTTTCCGCCTATTTTATTAAGCGAGCGAATACTCCAGACGGATGATGGTAACTGAATATTTTACAACTACCTTTACCTCCTCAAGAGGATTCGAATGAATCAGTAAAAGCATTTGCAAAAATAAACCCTTATTTGTAGAAAAAACCTAAAGCAAAAAAAGGAATTCTCAAACAAACGGTTTCAGTTTGAAATGGTTTCAACCTTTTCTGATCGAACTTTAATTGATGTAGGATTTAAAAATAGAAAACTTGACTAAATATTAGGGTACCTTAATAGTTAATCTATAAATACTTGATTGGGTTTCTTGAATAGATTCTTTACCGGTGGTAGAGTAGGTTGCTTGAGTTTTATAGAATTTTGATAATTCGGGATTTATTTTGCAAAGGTTATTTATTAATCAAGATGAAGATAGCCATCCTGTTTCCAAATAAAATGTTTATTCTATTCTTAGATACCTAAAACTAGCGAAGATTTAAGTCTCTTCTAAGTTAGATACATTAGTTTAAATGTAGCATATTGTAGGTACGTTGAGAATATCAAATATGACTTTACTTCCATATTACCTAAAGTGATTGCATAGTCCAGATATTATAATCCTTTAATACACCGCATCACCTGGGTAAAGCTGCTGATCCACTGACTGCGCACGAACGCGACAACTTCACTTTCAAACTAAAAGTTCCCAACACTATGCTACACCCATATAGAGATGTTGTATTGCATTAAGAGATTCGGCAAATAAAAAAAATAAAGTAATACATAAATTTAAATTTACTAATTACTTACATCTAATTTGTACCGGTAAAGTTTTAAATTATTATGTATGTTATTTACAAAGAAGTTCATCAGACCGGAGCGTTGCCGCAGAAATCATAATCTTACTTAAAAACTAAGCAATATAATTATTATGATTGATGCTCCAAAGTTTAAGACTGTGCAAATTAAGAAACTAATAAAAAAGGAGTGATTCTTGAGATAGGGGGAAATGATCTTCAAATTACGATAGGGCAAAACATTTTGGAAAGCTCTAGGCAATCCTCAAATGACTAAACTCAAAGGTGCTAAATACTTTATCCCCTTTGAGACCTAGTTTTTGTGAAAACAGTTTAGTATCAGAGCGCATTAGTTTATATACACCTTTATTGAATTGCGCAGGAAACAGAGCCGGTCAGAATTGCCGGAAATAAAGTAGCTACTCCTATTACTTAATCACCTGACTGACATTGAATACGCTATTGACATAATGCGATGATGTGGATGACCAAATAATCGAACCATTCTCGAATGACCTAATCGATACATTATTCATGTTATTAGTTTTTACACTCAGTACAATTATGTAATCTGTGTAGGCCTATTAAAAAAAACGTAGGCGAAAACAGACATACTAATGTTTTTCTTGACTTCGCAGACGGCATTTACTAAAATTATTATTGAGACTCTTATTGTGACGTTTTATACATTTACTGATAAAAGATCAGTTAGACTGTTTGCAACCGTTTGCAGTTAGCTCAATGGTTTCAATTGTTTATATACCTACTAGTTGTAATTTTTTCTATTCCTTGATTGTATTTTTCGATGTTAATAAAGCAGTTTTATTGTAGATGTTTACAAAATCACTCCCAAAATCTTCAAAACACTGCTTCATCAGCTCTATCATTCAGTGTAAAATTTAAAGAACCTTATTTTATGTAGTCTATGGAAGTTTTTATAATATTTTTAGTTTGATTGTAAGGATATATGTTGTGTAAGTATTTCGTTTTATTTTCTTTATCTTAACAAAATGACGTCAGAAAAAACACACGAGAAAAAAACACAATCGCACTTACTCTTCAGTTATATGGCGCTCTATAATATGAACACCTACGAGGAAATTAATCGTTTTAGCATTATCTAAATCACTTGAGTAAGTTAAAATTTTAATTCAAATGACAGTAATACGCGCTAGCGCGGTTTTTACTTTGTTCTTTTTTTGAATTTTGTTCCGAGAATGGAAGAGGCCGATGTTTATATGTGGTCTTAGAATAAAAACTTTTTGTCGTTTGCCTTTCCATTCTATCTCTCTAATGGTTAGTTTCAAAATCACGATTGAATCGAATAGGTACGGAATCGTTTGCTGAGCGAACGAAGGATAAAATTCATGGAAATCCATTTTTAACGTGTTAGACGCTTATACGTTAGAAATGGTTTTCTATATACTTTTATATCCCGCTCAACACGTGAGAAATGAAATTCCATAAAGTTTTCCGTTCCGCATTTTAGTACTTAAGCTTGCAATGACCTTTTTTCTCGCTCATATTTGGAAAATGAGTAAGTCATTTGCCGAGAAAGTGTAGGTACATATAAAAACTTTAAATGTTTCCATAGCAACACAGCAGGCAATGATATAAATCAAAAGACAAATTATTAAAGTAGTATATTCCAAAATTTGCTTAAAATTAAATTAAATGAGAAACTTCCCATTAAACCCATATAGTTCGTAAACATGATGTAAGGGCTCGACCCTGACTTTGAACACAACCAATGTTAACAGTTTGACGATTGCCAAATCGGATTCACCGACATCATGATAAGGATCATTTTAGATTATATCGCTTGACGAGTAGTGACAGACAGTAAGGTCAAAGTCACTATAAATCATGATTACTCTAGGTATCTATTTGTAAACACCGAATGTGGTAATATATTCTGTAAACGTGTGGTAAAGACAAAAAAGTACTTAAAGTCTTTGTGATAGGTACTTATTTCTTTTGTTACCTTATCAATCTGACAGTCAACATTTAGGGCTCCCACACAAAACTGCGATTTGGTGCGATGCGATGCGATTTGATGCGATTTGATGCGATGTCACACGAACTTGATTTGCGAATTTCTGCGATGCGAATTTGTGCGGCGAACCGTTTTGTAGGGTAACCATATCTTCAAGTTTAGTCCGCCGTATTGGACGTGTTTTTAGGAAGCATAAGATGGATCCCAAAAAGATAATTGAACCGATTTAAGCAAAAATGATCCAACCCAAACAAACCTCATTTCGAGATAATCGATATTTAAGTTTGTGGCGGTATTTCTCTAGCTTTGTAATACAAAATGTTGTTATTTTAATTTAATTTAATGCTATGTAAACTCAACTTTTTTGCTATAAATAATATAAAGAATAAATTGTAATAGTTTAGTAGATAATTGGGAAAACTTGCGCCTGGATCATTATTACAAAATTAATTTTGTATGGAAAGAGCTATGTAGGGTGCAAAAATTAAAATGCAAAAATGATTCAAAGTGTGTTAAAAATTAGTAATCATTTTTGTGTTTTAAAAGATAAAACAAACAAAATTGGCCCTACTCCTCGTCCAAATCAGAATAAGGTTCATCACATAAACCATCTACATCGTCTATTATTGCAGCTTCCCTTCGGTTTCTTAAATTAATCAATGCAATCATCTGGTATCTAATATTAGATCTGCTGGCCCTGTACTTATTTTATTTTATTTATTTATTTTTCGTTAAAGTACGAAACACACAGAAGCCGGAGGCGTGGCGGAGGCAAAGGCGTGCGAGTTGTATTCTATGGAATCCTATGAAAGCCTACACACACACCGCAGGCCGTGGCGAACGCGGTGCCATAGGAAAAACCGGCACGCCTTCGCCTTCGCCACTCCTGCGGCTTCTGTGTGTTTTGAACTTTATACACTTTATTTCGTACTTAGATGAAATAGCAATTTTAAATATTAACTTGTCAAATCTTAACTTGTTTTATATCATCATCATCATAATCAACCTATATTAGTCCACTGCTGGACATAGGCCTCCCTTAATGAGCGCCATAGCTCCCTGTCTTCAGCTTGGCATCCAGCATCTGCCAGCAGTCTTTCGCAGATCGTCATCCCACCTGGCCGGAGGGCGTCCTATACTACGTTTGCCAAGTCTCGGTCTCCACTCAAGAACACGTTTACCCCAACGGTTGTCGGTTCTTCGCGAGATATAGCCGGCCCACTGCCACCACTTCAGCTTGCTAATTATTTGAGCTATGTCGATAACTTTGGTTCTCTTTCGGATGTATTCTTTACGAATCCTATCCTTCAGAGAAACTCCGAGCATAGCTCTTTCTATAGCTTTCTGAGCTCTTTGAACTGATGGACCAGCTTAATATTATAGTTTGAATCATTGTAGCAAATTAGAACGGTTATATGTTAGGGTAACAAAAGCAACACAAAAATGATTCAAGTGGCATGAAACACTTATACATTTTAAAAAATGGTCTTCGATATGACAGTTGTGGGTTGGATCATATGGATTTTCCACATTTGTGAACATAGAGGTGTGAGTCTTTGATATGTTAAAATATACCTTATTCTGATTACATTGGTTAAAAAAACTCGAAATTGACTAGGTTGTGGGTTGGATCATTTTTGCATAAATCGGTCTAATTGCACTGCTGTTATTATCCTCTTGCCTCTCGGCTCTTGTACTGTACGGACGTGTCGTCGGCTGCTTGAGATATTTGTGGAGCTCTGCCCTCGGTACATCGGCCTCGGATCCAATTGCCAGTGCTGTGCCCACCTGCCCTTGGGAGACCCCAGAGTTCGCGTCGAACTACGCGGTGAGTGACTTGCTCCACCTCAATCGGGTCGCGGACCGCTCGGTGGACGCTGTAACCACTACACCAGGAACGACGTGTGCCGCTGGCTCGAAATTATCGAACTCTAACAATCTACTACACCGATTTCGAATCCCAGTCCAGTACCAAGTTTTATTTGTGCTGAAATACACTTTTTGTGATTTTTCATAATTTTCTAATGCAAGATTACTCAGCATCAAAGCTGTAAAAATAAAATATCAAAAAATTTTGAGATTTAGAAAGTGTAGAGCTCCTGAAATTTTTATATTAGCAACACACACTAGAGGCTGCTTTGAAAATCATAAAGTTATCTCTGTCTCAGAAGCATAAAAAATCATGATCCAACATTCGCCTCCAAATTCGATGCAAATAGAGAATGAAAAGCAAGGTACAAGTATTTCTGAAACTGACCAAGATACTGACTGCAAGGTAACAAGTCGCCGTGTAAAACGTAGAGCGCTTCGAAGTCCGGAACTAGTTAATTCCTTCAAGCTGGAGGGCACACTTAATGCCTTCCAACAACAGATCTCCGATCATATGACAAATTTATTTACGTCCTTCCAAAAAGATCAAGACAATAAGTTTGAAACACTAAGGACTGACCTACTGGTCATCAAACAGGAAGTCCAGGAAATGAAAAACTCTAAGGCGGAGACGGACCATAAATTAGAAAACCTCAGCTCAGCAACTGAAAATCTTGCCGCAAAAACCACCCTTCTGGAAAATAATTCCGTAATCAATGCTGGGAAAGTCCAACTACTAGAACGCCAAATTGATTCTATGGAGAGGCAGTTAAATCAATATAAAATAGAAATTAGAAATATACCTTCCTCAGCCATCGAATCCAAGGCTGATCTTCAAGGTATAGTGCGTAAATTACTGAAAACACTGAATTTAGAGGCTCTAGGCAACGAAATCCGTAACATTAGACGGTTACCCGGTAAACAGAATGCACCTAGGCCAATCCAGATTGAAGTTTCCTCTGCTGATGCTAAGTACAGTATATTACAATGTGTAAAGCGTTTTAACAAAGATAACTGTACAGAAAAGCTTAACACCACGCACCTGGAACTATCCGGCCCGCCTAAGGCCATATATGTGAATGAATCCCTAACATATAAAGCTAAAGGTCTATTCTACAAGACAAGAATCTACGCAAAGCAAAACAATTTTGCTCACTGTTGGACATCCAATGGACAGATATGTTTACGTAAGGAGGATGGCGGAAATATCATCTACATAAATAGTGAAGAACAACTGAATGAAGTTGCAAAAAATGCATGACTAAACTGCAATACTAAGTATCACTACTTGCTATTTTATCATTCCCAATTATCTTTTCTGTCTTTTTTGTTTTATAAATGATTTATGTCTATCTTTAAGTTCTAAAACCATTCGCATACTTTCTATTTGTGAGCTGAAACACACACATTGCATACTGGACGTAGCCCAAATTAATAAATTGTACATATCTGTACTTACCAGCTACCCTGCTAGAAGAAGTACGGACTTTCTTTCTGATTTTGGGTACCTTTCAAAATCTGAAATCTATACCATCACACCAATAATTATATTTTATTCTCCATCAATACACACTGCATGTCATTTCGCAGTGTACATTATCTACTTACTTTTGTATATAAAATGAACGTAGATGTATTATATGACGGTATAGATAAGGTGTCTATTTCAGAAACGTATGTGTGTACACCTGAAAATTGTTTATCATTTGTAGAAAACATTAGAAAACCTATAACCATAATCACGCAAAATATACGTAGTATATCTAAGAACATACATGAATTTCAACTATTAGTAAAACGCATGAAGTCCACGCCAGACCTTATTATACTCACGGAATGTTGGTTGTCAAAATCTATAAATCTACCCGTAATGGACGGGTACGTAGCCGCGTCCACCACTAATCACATACTCCAAAATGACGGAGTTGTAGTTTACGCAAAGTCGGACATAGTTTCTACCTCTTATGAACCTATGTTCCTTGATGCTAACTGCCTCATCACTGTAATTAATAAGGACATCGCTATAGCCTCTTTATACCGCTTTCCTTCCTATACAAATTTGGAAAGATTTATGGATTCTCTAGATAATGTGTTACAGACTCTATCTAAATACAGAAATATTATTGTAATAGGCGATATTAATATTAACATAAGTGAGAATATGTTAACAAAGAAATCGACAGACTATCTTGAACTCTTGGCGTTTCATGGTCTATTACCAACGCATACTCTTCCTACCAGAGAAACAAGTTGTCTGGATCACATATTCCTGAAGTCTAGTAATAAGTCGGTTACACTTATTGTGGAAAGTAATATAACGGATCACAACCCTATTGTTATAGTCTTGCAGACCCAGGTCTCACTGTCTGTGTTACAAAAAACAGCAAAAATAAATTATTCTGCGGTTAAAGATGACATATCAAATGCAGATTTTAGCCCAGTCATCTATTCTACTGACTGTAATGATGCCACTGATGAATTTGTGAAAATTTTGTCGAAAATAATAAATAAAAATACGAAACTTAAAAAAACACCACGTCGTAATATGCCTATCAAGCCATGGGTAACTCCAGGTCTAATTAGGTGTATGAGGCATCGCGATAACCTTCATAAGAAAATTCGCAAGACACCCAATGATGAGGTCCTGGTTAGCGTGTATAAGAGATATCGGAACTTTTTTAACAAGCTTATGCGCAACCTAAAACGTAAATATGAACGAGCCCAATTTGAGGAAGCGGGTAGAGATCCAAAAAAACTTTGGAGAGTAATTAACAAAATTGCTAATTTTAAAGCGAATAAATCTCTACCACAGGAGCTTTTGCAAGTAGATGACCCATATAAAACAATAAACGAAATCAACAATTTCTTTGTCAGTGTTGGTCAAGACCTAGCTAATAAAATATGCGCAAGTTCGTCTAGTCAGATAGATATATCGGAAAACAAAGTTTTACACTCCTTTGGATTGATAGAAATTGAACCAACTGAAATAGAATCTCTCATAAATACACTTAAAAACAATTGCAGCACCGGTTGGGACAACATCTCTACCCAAATTATTAAACAATGTAAAGAGTATCTAATTCTACCCCTAACACATATTTGCAATCTTAGTTTTTCGACAGCTGTTTTTCCAAACTCATTTAAAAAATCTGTAATACTGCCGATTTTTAAAGCAGGGGACAAAAAGGTCGTGAGTAATTATAGACCAATATCTATACTCCCAGCTTTATCGAAAATACTCGAAAAAGCTCTACATAACAGGTTGGTCAAATACTTAGAGAATTACAACCTCATCTCAGATAATCAGTTCGGTTTCCGGAAAGGGCGCTCTACGGCTGACGCAGTCACGGAACTCAATGACTTTATCGTAGATTGCTTGGACAATAGAGTCAAATGCATGGGCGTATTCCTGGACCTTGCCAAAGCATTTGACACAGTCTCTATCCCTCTACTCCTGAATAAAATGGAAGGTCTAGGAATACGGGGGAACCAATTAAAGTTATTTGAAAGTTACCTCACAGGTAGAACTCAAAGTGTGAAGATAGGAGATTACATCAGTACGACTCTACCTGTGACTTTCGGAATACCCCAAGGCTCTATAATTGGACCAACTCTATTCTTGCTCTACATAAATCAAATTTGTAATATCCAGGTCGATAATTGTAAAGTTATATCGTTTGCTGACGACACAGTGCTCTTATTCAGAGATGATACTTGGCAAAAACTTTTTAAACGAGCTCAGGATGGATTCAATATAGTATCAAAACAGCTCTACAGTAATATTCTGACCCTAAATGCGACAAAAACTAAACTTGTTACCTTCTCTCTCCGCAAACCTGGGCAACCAACCGTGGATCTTAACTTAAAAGCTCATTCCAATCAATGCCTCTACTCATCAAATCACAACTGCAATTGTAAAATATTAGATAGAGTCTCTACCATTAAATACCTTGGAATTACTATCGACCAACACATGACATATGAAAATCATATAAGGGCCGTTTCTACTAGAGTACGTAAGTTAATCGCTGTTTTCAAGCTTATTAGACACGCGGCAAATAAAAGACAACTTAAATCCACTTTCCTTGCGCTATGTCAATCGCTGATACTCTACTGTGTTAGGTCATGGGGCGGTGCTGCAAAAACACACCTTTTGCCACTAGAAAGAGCGCAAAGAGCGGTATTGAAGGTGGCTTTTAACAAGCCTTACAAGTATCCCACTACTGAACTCTACAAAGAACTGCAAGTTCTCTCAGTTAGGAAGGTATTCGTACAGCAACTTATCAATATGCAACATAAAGTCTCACCTCAATTGAATGTTTCCCATAAACGCCGTAAATGTAAAGTGTTCCATTCTAAATCATGCAAAACATCGTTTGCACAACGCCACGCACAGTTCTTAGGGCCTTACATCTATAATAATCTAAATAAAACTAATGACCTACAACAAAAATCGAGACTCGACTGTAAACTTCTCGTCACACAGTACTTGAAAGACCTTGAATATGAGCAGGTAGAGCACTTGTTGGAAGTACAATCTTAGTTTGGGCTGCATCTGATGTGTTTGTGTTCTTCAGCTTCTTAGTCTTATTTTTATGTTTATTGTATTCTTAGTAATTTTAAATTATTTCTATTTAGTTGTATTGTAACTTTAAAGTATTAACCTAACTTAAATTTATAGGAGAATAAAAACATAGTCGCACTGGGTGCTGGTTGAGCCTATTTGTAGCCGGAGGGAAGAGCCCTCGTGTCTCAATACAAGTTTTTTAACTTAGTTAGAGCGAGGAGTAATTTTCTTTGACCCTGATAGGTTTATATTAAGCATGTTTGTGCTAGTGATCAGATAAAATGTTAAAGTGTATTACTATTAAAAACTAGACTAGTACGAACAATGTAAACCTTTCTGTAAATAAAGATTTTTATTATTATATTATTATTATTATTGTTATTGTTAAATAGATATAAAAGAAAAAGAAGATTCTAGATTCATCCATTTAATACGATTATGAACTCTGAAGGGAACTATTTTACTCGAAATTACTATGAGTTGAGAACTGAAGCAGTTTTTTTTTTACAACACAAAGAAGGCGGCTCAGGCGCCGCGCATCTTTCGCTAAAGTTGTCTCAGAGCGGACTAAAAGGGGGGTCACCAAGTATGACGTAATATGACAGGAATACGCGATGCAAATGAGATCTGACGTTATCGTGCGAGCTCGCAGATATTTACGATGCGATGCGAGCTCGCAGTTTTGTGTTTGAGCCCTTAACCGTGACTTTCAGGTACCTACTTGACTCGGTACTAACACACGTAAGATTTTGTGATTAATAAACCATTACTAACAACTAGCTACCCGCCCTGGCTTCGCACGGTTTTATTATACGTAAAAACCTTCCTCTTGAATCACTCTATCTATTAAAAAAAACCGCATCAAAATCCGTTGCGTAGTTTTAAAGATTTAAGCGTTCAAAGGGACATAATGACATAGGGACAGAGAAAGCGACTTTATTTTATACTATGTAGTGATAACATCCATTACCACTGAAATAGATATAATCCACAATGTTTTTTCGCTTTAAATGGTCAAACTTTATAAAAATCCTGATCAAGGCGAGCTCAGTGGCATATGTAACGAAAAATTGCGATGCAATGCAGGTTGTAGGGTCGATTCCCGCCTCAGAAATGTTTGATCTGCAGATATTAGCCCCGATTTTCTGGGTGTTTTCTGTTATACTCTATACTGTTCTGATATACTCAAATATTTCTGCTATACTGTTCTGATATATCTACTCAAATATTTGCGTAATCACTACATAGTATAAAACAAAGTCGCTATTTCTGTCCCTATGTTCCTATGTATGCTTAAATCATTAAAACTACGTAACGGATTTTGATGTGATTTTTTTAATAGATAGAGTGATTCAAGAGGAAGGTTTATACGTTTAATAAAACCGTGCGAAGTGGGGGCGGATTGCTAGTGTAATAAATGAAATAAATAGGCTGGACAGTCTACACAGTATCTTCTAACACCAAGCTAAGCATAGCTTTTTTTGTGGTTAAAAGACGACTGAAATTCTTATTACTGGTTTACTATCTCAGTTCAAGTATTTTTTAGAGGTTCTGGGTGTTTTTATATATCATAAAAACATATCTCGGCTGTCCCATTTCAAAACCTAGTAAGGGACATTTGAAAAGAAAACGGGTTTTTGATTTAAGGCTCATTGTTGGCGATTGTCCACGAAATTGCATTATCAGAATCTCAAAAAACGGCTTAGAAACAAAAATAAAAGTTTAAAAATACCTAGCAACTCCACCACGATGAAAAAGCTGGCCCGAAAAACCATTTCTAAACCTAGTAAGAGACATCGACCACTTTAAAACCTAGCAAAGGAAATTCCCTTACTACGTTTTAAAATGGTCGGCGTCCCTTACTAGGTTTTACAAATGGTTAGCAAAGATCAACATTCGCGCGCTGATTTTAGTATGACACTAATTAGCCGCCGCGTGCGCATCGTTTTTTCTGTTTTGATGAAGAAAATTACTTCTGCTATGCCTAAACAGTTTTATAGATCATCCAGGATGATCAATGCAGTGAAAAAACGTTTTTTTCAATAGCTGGACGCGGTTACTCATTGATATGAACTATGGCACCTCATAGGAAACTACATAAATGCCTATTAATTGAATGCACTGTTTAAAAGTGTACTTTACTTTACTTTTTACTTACTTACTTTACTTTCTTATTATTAAACTGGTTTCATTTAGTAAAATATAGCTTTAATACATTGCAAATACAGCAATCATCCATCCAACCTTGTCCATTTGGTAGTTTATCAGGATATAAAATAAACTATGGTAAATCGCGCTATACTGTGCTACAGAAAGGTCCTTTATAACTGAAAGGGGTACTTCTAATCGAACACCTAATTTTTTTTCGAGATTCCTGAGTTGCCAACATAACTGAAATTGTTTGCATTGGTACAGGAGAATCCCTTTTAGTTCTACAGGACATTTCTCAAGCAACCTGTATAAAAGTAATGAAAGTATGGACATTCTGCTTTGGGTAGTTGCTAGGTTTATGAAAATGTTTGTGGCTTAACGAAACCAAATTTAAACCTAGTAACAGTGCCCTTACTAGGGTAATGAAATGGTCAATGACTGTCGCTTCAGTATCAGACAACCATTTCTAACCAAGTTCGCGAATTCATTTGTGCAGTAAAGCTACAATACTGGCCATAGAGAAATGAAATTGAACTGTATGGCAAGCCAAGGTTCTACCGCTTCTTTTGAGCTCGTTCTCGTTCAGCTATTTATCATAGTTTTTCCAGGGCATTGAAATGAAGTGACCAAACCGTTTTTTGGCTCTCCTGTAAAATTTGTCTGATGTCCCTTACTAGGTTTTAAAATGGGACAGCCGATCTGTCTATGTAATGTATTGTAATAAGTATAGATAGATAGATAGATAGACAACTTCTTTATTGCACCATCAAAATTTGTAGTAACATATAAGCTTAAACACTAATAACTATATCTAAAGTGTAAGTATATATTATTAGTTATCCGTTACACAAGCTCTGCTTTGCTAGGGGCTAAATGATTTGTGAATTATTATTGGCCAGCGTTATACGAGTATATTTAGGTATTTAATCTATTATTGTATCTAATCTGGTATTGACATGGATCAATTGAGCTATCTTTAGACTGCTTGCAACCGTCTGCAGTTAGTTCAATGGTTTCAATTATAAATACTAGTTGTAATTTTATGTATTCCTTGGTTGTAATTTTATGTATTCCTTGGTTGTAATTTTCATTGACAATAAAGATGCTAAAAAATAAAATTTAATTCTAGTTGTAAATATACCTCTAATCGCCTTAGAATGTCGTGTTAATCACTACGTAACACAAGAGTAAACTATTGACGTAAGCAAGTACTTATTTGCGTTTGCACAGGGCAAATGTTGACGCCATTGGCACGTGGTAACTTCGTTCCACCACTCGGTAGATACTCGAAATATGATGAAATGTCCCACTCGACTCTCAAGATGTTGAGTGTATACGTAGGTTGATAAGTTATAAGATCATATTTTTTTATCGGAGCGCGTGAAACTTCGTGGATTGCAGTGGAATATCGAAAAGTAGGTAAACATCAGGAGTAGACGAATCGTAAATAATCAAGGAAATAAACATAATGACAGTACCATGTCAATATATTTATGAAAACCTGTTATACACTCGTAGAAATATCAATAAGTTTCTTAAAAATAGCGATATACATAATGTTAATACTAGAAATAAAAATAAACTCGCTTTGCCTACAACTAGACTAAACAAGGTTAATGTATCTTTCAAAGGGCAATGTATACGCTTCTACAACAAAACTCCAAGTGAGCTGCAAAAACTATTAGTAAATAAATTCAAACAAATTGTCAAAACTATTCATTGTAAAAAAGCTTACTATAAAGTATCTGATTATTTAGATGATAAAAAAGTTTGGGACGAGTTTTGCTCCAACTCTGAATTTAACAACCTAACAAGGTAAAGGTTTCTGTTCGCTTCTTTACCTTAAAAAGATTGAAGTGAACAAAAATCAAAGTGAGCACTTTATTTCCTAGTTTTAATTATTAATAACATGAATTTTATGACGTGTCCAAGTGTCCTGTAAGGTCTTAAGGAAATAAAGCATTTTAACTTTGTAAAAATTCTTTATTCTGCAACTCACACGAATAATACTTTGGGAAGATTTTAGTAGAGCCAACTAAAATCTGTTACAAATAAGAGACACCTTATCGTATATTATGAATTATTCAAAATATATTATAACATCTTAATGTTAGAGATACGAAACATACGGAGATACGTCGTGTTAGAGATCATAAATAGACTATAGAGATTAATTACAAAAAACCAAAGACCAAAATTCCAAGAGAACTATTGTTTTCTTGCTTGACAACACAGCATCGTCTAGCCGTAATTTTTTTGACTTGTTTTTTAATCAAAACTGAAATGTTTCGGCCTGAAATTATTACCATAAAATATTACCATCCTGCGAAATTTCATAGCAATTTAATACTAAAGTAAAAATACGCGTAAAATAATACCCACGGAAAGAAAATTACTACCGATGTACAAAAAATCCAAAAAAAAAAAAAAAAAAAAACTCGAAAAGCTGATCCCCTCGAGGTCCAGAATCAGTTCCTTTCGATTTAGTACATTAAATTCCTCTATTCTGAAAATTGCTTCCATTAATAATATTAAATAATAATTGCGTTCATTAACTTAAGGTTAGGTACCAATTAATAGCTAGCTAGATAAGCACATGCATAGACACGTTTCAAATTCATAAGTACGAGTAGGTAAATACTACAACAGAATGTAGATAAAAACTTAATTTGTTTAATATCGGATAGTAGTCGACCTTGAACTTTGGCTAATTAATTATCTGATAATGTTATCGCTGTTGGTATGACACTCTTTAGGCTGATGCGAAGCTGATGCTTCTTTTAAGCATATTTTATCTAACTATTCCAATTTGAATACATAATATACCTACCTACTTATACACGGTGTATCCTACTCCTACTAGTATGACAAAAGAAAGTTTGTAAGTATGGATGTTTGTTACTCTTTCACGCAAAAATTACTGAACGGATATGGATGAAATTTGGCACAGAGATAGATTATAGTCTGGAATAACACATAGGCAACAAATTATCCCGGAGTTCCCATGGGAACGGGAATAACGCGGGTGAAACCGAGAGGCGCTGCTAGTATTGTATATAGGTTATTAAGATAAGCAATGTATGACGCTATCTGTACATAGTAACTATGTACTTAGAACAACCAAATAATAATACAAATTGATTCTCACGAGCACAAATCTCATTGTTCATCGGATGAACTTGCGATTCATTGAACTCAATGAATGGCAGTCCAATGAACCAGCACTACAGGTAAGGGATCACCTCAGTGAGCGATTGTCATTATCATCATCATCATCATGATGACGCAATAGGTACTTGATGCATATCACGAATCTATATATCAAAAACTTTAATTAAGTATGAAATGTTTTCATCACGCATATTATTTTTTGGTATATTAGTCAATTACGAGTGTTACTGTCATTTATTTTTAACTAGCGACCCGCCCCGGCTTCGCACGGTTGTATTATAAGTATATAAACCTTCTTCTTGAATCTCTCTATCTATTAAAACCGCATCAAAATCCGTTGCGTAGTTTTAAAGATTTAAGCAATCAAAGGGACATAAGGACATAGGGACATAGGGACAGAAAAAGCGACTTTGTTTTATACTATGTAGTGATTCTTTATTGGTTAGTTTGTATGTGTAAGTTTTGTTAATTTTAGCGTTGTTTGTATGTGTGATCCGTAAAGCCAACATATGGCTCTGACGGAAGAAGACCAGCGTTAGAGACCAACTCATGCTGAGACAGAGGCATTTTGTTACAGATTTACTCTTCCCATTTTAGTCTCAGTTTAGTCTAATTTTATAAAGTGTGTATTGTGTAATTCTACACAAAAAAAAAAATTCTATTCTATTCTATCATTCCTAGTGTTGTGGGAAAGGTTCACCTCTGTAAGCGATTGTTTCAAATTACTATCGTGTCCCTGAATACTTTGTTTTTGTTTTAAAATTAAATAAAACTATCTTTATGTTAGTACAATCTAACTTTACTTAGTACATAAGTAAATAAATATGTTTAGATTAGTTAAGTACATTGATTATGTGCCAAAATGTCCACGACAGCTACTGCCGACAAACTGTTACACAGTTTGGCAGAAACGTTGTAATGCAATGTACTGTTTTTTTTTTGAAAAATAAATAATTACCAAATAAAATACTCAAAATTTTATTTTCTATCACTTTATTATATCTGAGACAAAGTGAGGTGAAAGTTCTTTATTTTTTTTTTAAAGAGATTTCTATGATCTTCAATAGAATTATATAGTTTAGATTTGGTAGACTGAAAGTACTTTGCTACATGAGGAAATTCAATAAGGATTGTCATGGACTAGTAAAATCTCCACTAAAAACATTTATCACTACATAGTATAAAACACTTTGTCTGTCCCTATGTCCTTATGTATGCTTAAATCTTTAAAACTACGCAACGGATTTTGATGCGGTTTTTTTAGGAATGAATCGGAGGGTATAATAAAACCGTGCGAAGCCGGGGCGGGTTGCTAGTGAAAGATAAAAACTAGTGATCAAACCTAACATCCATATCTTTAAGAAAGCATCTTACTTACAAAGTAATGGATGCAAAATAATAAATAGAAATAAGTATCAATTCTTATACGACGTTGACTACCAATTTAACATGTTATAAATATCAAATTACAACGACAATCAATCACTACGTAGACCATCCTTCATGCATGATTTAAGGCCAAAGATGATAAGGTAAGTACTTACCTACTACTGTTAGTCGTAGTTGGATAGGTCTGATTAAAGAACAGAGTCCTAAACAGCTAAACACCCTGAACCTACTGAAAATATTCAGAATATTAATAATAGTATTGACTATTAGGAGACTGATTCAGAAAAATCTTTTAAAGTTTTATTTTCCCATAGAAAAATAGCTTAACTTTCTGAATCTAATAGACTCTAGTGAAATTATTAGACTTTTAATGTAAAGACTGACGTTTCTGATAATGATTCAGAAAACTAAGGCCATTCCAGTTACGCAATGCGTGCGCATTGCGTAATGTTTCTTCATTTTTTTTAGTTTGATTTGTCAATTTTTTATCAACAGGCTAAAGCCATATTACAGCCATATTGCCTTGTCTGATGATTAGAAGTTACCCGTCTTTACTGTTCGTTCAGCCATCTTTCCGGAAATCACGTTTCTTCATTCCAGCTCAATTGTCAAAGTTAAAGCATTCATATGTTAGCTAGCATAGCATAAATATTATAGACACTTGAAGAAAATGATAGGAAGGCATCAATAGCTCGAAGACATCGATGTCCCTGATCAAACTTATAAGACTCGTATTTTTGAAACAAGCTTAAAAAAATATTTTAGAAGAATAGTAATGTCAAGTGATTTCATTCATCATTATTAATTTCAAAGTTCTGTAGTTTTTTACGGTTTCCAGTGGCCTAATAATTCGCTTGACATTTGTGATGCTTGCCTGGCCTAATGAGGGATGCTAAAATGTCAAGTAATTAACGAAATGATCAAGTTCTATGAAAAATAAACTTTAAAAACATAACGAATGATGCTCGTAGATGATGAGTTCCTAGTGTCTAGTGGAAATAAAAGTTTACATTATTTATATACAGAATACACCTAATAAACAAAGCAAACTTGTGTCTTACAAATTTAAATTAAATTAATTTATTTAATCAGACTAAGTCCATAGATTCGTAGATTAATAGAAAAGTAGCAATGACACCCTGTTTGAAATAGTAAAAAAAATGTAAAAACAATGAACGTAAGATACGTCCAAAAACAGAAATTATTTAAATGATTCATTTTGTTTTTGGCACATGGGTTAATCAGGCTTGACATCCAGGGGCCGAATTCTACTAATTTCAAAACAAAGGTCTCAATAGTGCCATTGTGCATTTCTCCATAGTGCATTTCAATCAAGGTGATTGAAATGACGTTTGTGCATTTGGTATTTTACTATTTTTAGCGCTTGAGGAGACTTTCATAAGTAGAATGTCAGATTGGTAGTTATAAAGGTAATCGTCACAGCTATGAATAAACCTCAAAAAGTTTGTGCTGGTAGAATACCAAAAAGAGTTTAACACTGACATTTTGAGACGATTCTACTATCTAAAAGGTGAAGCGATTTATTTAGTGGAATTCGGGCCCAGGGCCTTTGCAGTATCTTTTTTACAAACCAAAGTACATAAATATTGTTTTTCTTTCGTTACCAAGTTTGTATGTACATTTAAAAATCTGCATTTTTTTAGACCATATTATTTCTAAACACAGGAACAAGTTTAATCTTAACATAATAGACATAAAATAAGATTCATACGACAAGACACCATTCTAATTTTTTCAGAAATTCGTTTTGTATGACAGTTAGAATATTGAATACGTTACCATAGGACTTCAAGGACTTGCCAATAAAATTGTTTAAAAATAGAGTCAAGAATAAGTTACTGACTCTTTGCTTTAATAGATGTACACTTATAAGCGTGGACTAATATTTTAAATACATTTCATTTTAATTTAAATCGTTATTCATATTATTACGAAGGTATTTCAATAATCACACACTAGTCCTAAACTACTGGCAGTATTATATTGATACATTACCATTGTAATCTGTCATGTTTTCTGAATATAAATGAATCCATTCTATTTTATTGGTTCAGTTCCGTTCCTTCAGAAAACATCTCATGGTAAAATACAACATAATAACGTTGAGTTTGGCTTTATCATTCCCAATTTAGACTTTTGACGTCTTTTTGACGTAGTCAAACTAGGATGATTGTTGGTTAGAATTCTCAATTCTCAATTTTGTCTTTATTGAGAGATTCTACCATAACTATATTGTGAATAAATTATTTATCCACATCCACATTTATCCACCTTTAGATTAAATTATTTATCCAGTGAAGCATAAAGTGTTATGCAAATAGTTTTAGACGTTGTTTTCCTCGCAGTAGAGTCAACGTTCGTTTAGAATGACGTAAGGGCTCCCACACAAAACTGCGATTTGGTGCGATGCGATGCGATTTGATGCGATGTCACACGAACTTGATTTGCGAATTTCTGCGATGCGAATTTCTGCGGCGAACCGTTTTGTAGGGTAACCATATCTTCAAGTTTAGTCCGCCGTATTGGACGTGTTTTTAGGAAGCGTAAGATGGATCCCAAAAAGATAATTGAACCGATTTAAGCAAAAATGATCCAACCCACACAAACCTCATTTCGAGATAATCGATATTTAAGTTTGTGGCGGTATTTCTCTAGCTTTGTAATACAAAATGTTGTTATTTTAATTTAATTTAATGCTATGTAAACTCAACTTTTTTGCTATAAATAATATAAAGAATAAATTGTAATAGTTTAGTAGATAATTGGGAAAACTTGCGCCTGGATCATTATTACAAAATTAATTTTGTATGGAAAGAGCTATGTAGGGTGCTAAAATTAAAATGCAAAAATGATTCAAAGTGTGTTAAAAATTAGTAATCATTTTTGTGTTTTAAAAGACAAAACAAACAAAATTGGCCCTACTCCTCGTCCAAATCAGAATAAGGTTCATCACATAAACCATCTACATCGTCTATTATTGCAGCTTCCCTTCGGTTTCTTAAATTAATCAATGCAATCATCTGGTATCTAATATTAGATCTGCTGGCCCTGTACTTATTTTATTTTATTTATTTATTTTTCGTTAAAGTACGAAACACACAGAAGCCGGAGGCGTGGCGGAGGCAAAGGCGTGCGAGTTGTATTCTATGGAATCCTATGAAAGCCTACACACACACCGCAGGCCGTGGCGAACGCGGTGCCATAGGAAAAACCGGCACGCCTTCGCCTTCGCCACTCCTCCGGTTTCTGTGTGTTTTGAACTTTATATACTTTATTTCGTTTACGTACTTAGATGAAATAGCAATTTTAAATATTAACTTGTCAAATCTTAACTTGTTTTATATCATCATCATCATAATCAACCTATATTAGTCCACTGCTGGACATAGGCCTCCCTTAATGAGCGCCATAGCTCCCTGTCTTCAGCTTGGCATCCAGCATCTGCCAGCAGTCTTTCGCAGATCGTCATCCCACCTGGCCGGAGGGCGTCCTATACTACGTTTGCCAAGTCTCGGTCTCCACTCAAGAACACGTTTACCCCAACGGTTGTCGGTTCTTCGCGAGATATAGCCGGCCCACTGCCACCACTTCAGCTTGCTAATTATTTGAGCTATGTCGATAACTTTGGTTCTCTTTCGGATGTATTCTTTACGAATCCTATCCTTCAGAGAAACTCCGAGCATAGCTCTTTCTATAGCTTTCTGAGCTCTTTGAACTGATGGACCAGCTTAATATTATAGTTTGAATCATTGTAGCAAATTAGAACGGTTATATGTTAGGGTAACAAAAGCAACACAAAAATGATTCAAGTGGCATGAAACACTTATACATTTTAAAAAATGGTCTTCGACATGACTGTTGTGGGTTGGATCATATGGATTTTCCACATTTGTGAACATAGAGGTGTGAGTCTTTGATATGTTAAAATATACCTAAAATATATTCTGATTACATTGGTTAAAAAAACTCGAAATTGACTAGGTTGTGGGTTGGATCATTTTTGCATAAATCGGTCCAATTGCACTACTGTTATTGTTAAATAGATATAAAAGAAAAAGAAGATTCTGGATTCATCCATTTAATACGATTATGAACTCTGAAGGGAACTATTTTACTCGAAATTACTATGAGTTGAGAACTGAAGCAGTTTTTTTTTTACAACACAAAGAAGGCGGCTCAGGCGCCGCGCTCTTTCGCTAAAGTTGTCTCAGAGCGGACTAAAAGGGGGGTCACCAAGTATGACGTAATATGACAGGAATACACGATGCAAATGAGATCTGACGTTATCGTGCGAGCTCGCAGATATTTACGATGCGATGCGAGCTCGCAGTTTTGTGTTTGAGCCCTAAACGCGCGTTAAGCCTGCACTGAGCATCTTTATGACATCACTGTCGCACCACTAAAATAGGTTTCTAATGGCTGTAACGTACCCCTACAATTAAAACAATTGAATGTCTGCGATTTTGCTCAAATATATTTTAAACCTGGAATTTTGTATGATATTGTATTGTATTTATTAAAAAAAACACACAATAAGGAATATTGACATAATTATGGGCTGATTGTAAAAAAAACCTATGTGAAGCAGGGTAGTGTTTAACAAAGTACCTGGTTTATCTATACCTCATCAAATAGACGACCAAAACTTCTGAACATTACCTTTTCTAAAAATATAAAGACAGGAATCGTGGTAGCTGTTCAGAGATTATTGTCGTTGACATAATTGATGGAAATGACAAAATAATGTGGGTCATTTCTTGTGATCACCAAACCCAATAATTACAGTGCATAATATAATCCTAATCCTAACAATATTATAAATGCGAAAGTTTGTAAGTATGGATGTTTGTTACTCTTTCACGCCAAAACTACTGAACAGATATGAATGGAATTTGGCACAGAGATAGATTATAGTCTAGAATAACATGTAGGCTATATTTTATCCCGGAATTCCCACGGGAACGGGAATTACTCGGGTGAAACCGCGGGGCGCTGCTAGCATTATAATAATTTCGCTTCCTCTCTACTGAATTTTGTAGTTAAACATACACGAATGAACTAGTCATTGCAATTCTAATTTTATTTTGAACATTTTCATATTCAAATATGCATTTGCAAATATGTTTAAACAAGGCAGCCATTGATGCTCTAAATAACAGATATTATAAGGATTACAACTGAGACTTTGGCATGCTAAATTAGGTTCAAATCCAAACGCGTGTTGTGTGTATTGTGTGCTTAGCTACTTTAGGCAAAACGCCAGCTTGTCAGATTAGCGGGTATTAGCTCCAGACAGACAAACAGTTATACTCGTATTGTAGTAAATACACATGCATTTATCAGGAAGATGTACAGATTTATTATCATCTTTGCACCGTCAAATTTGTATAGCAAATTATGGCTTTTGCTTTGTAAATCGTTTAAGACTATTGAACAATTGGGCTACAGATATGCAGCAGTAATTGGAGCCAGTCTGCCAAGCATGTAGACGTTGTAATTGATTTATTTCGAGGCCTGGAATATTTAAAAAAAATTACTCTATTGATTATGTAAATTATGAATTTCTTGTTTAAACAAATTATGTAGCCTCAGTTATAAACACTCTTATTAGCTATTCCACTTTATTTCTTTTGATTATTATTTAAAAATAAAAATTTTACATGTCTAAGAGATTACTTTGTAAGCTTTGAGAAATAAAGTCATTGATTTCTGATTCCATCTCATCAATAAATTAAGCAGTAAAGAAGAAAAATTTAATACTGTGCTTCATTCAGTTTTCAATTTCCTCAAGCTATCCGTAAAGCGGAAACATGAAGAATAGCTTCTCTCTCGATTTCCTTAAAGCTTAAGAGTGTGAGGGGAAAGAATCACAATATTAATTAAAAACTTTTAAAAAGGTTTACCAAGGCAAGTGAGTTTACCAAGAAAGTGAAGGTCTGGCCACATCGTGAATTGTGAAAGCGTCTTTAGGCTGAAATTCTGTTTTAAATCTAATATTTTGCTACTTTTGTGGCGCAGCTAAATAGGGCCCTTTGACGGCCTCTACGACGCAGTGGGCGAAAGTTGCGCGTTCGTTTCCCGAGTCGGGACAAATGTTTACGATCTGCAGGGCTTTTTGGTTATTTTCTTTGTACTTACAATAAAAGATATCTATGAACCAAAAAATAAAGAATATCTGGTATACCGGGTTTTATATAATAATTATTTAAATATAATCAGTTTTCTAGTATCCATAACACAAGTTCGCTTGGCTAGGGGCTAGATTACGTGTGAATTCAACATTATTCAATTATTTAAGATAAATAATTAAAAAGGCAAAATCATCTTTGTTTGACAATTTCACTGCTTATGGCGAGCATGCCGTCTCTTGCTTGACTGAGAGACGGCACGCGCTGCTCGACTCTGGGCAGTGAATGTGGGAGATACGTTCAGCTGTGGACTTTCGTTTGCAGTTACATTTCATTCCATTCCTTTTCATGGACAATAATATCCGGTAAATCTTAGAGTTGTAAAAATAAAACAATCGTGCTGCATAAGTAGCTTCACAACCCATCTAAAAACCTTTGAACTACACAAGTAATAAGTTACCCCATTTTTTATTCGACTTTTGAAATACCCATTGACCCGCAGCCAAAAAAAACAAGTCATGGCACACCATTTATCATAATACTGGTGATTAGGTATTCTGTGATAGCCCGTTCGTTGATGGATTTGACCTGAATAAACTGCTATTATGGCAACACTGGTTGAATTTCCACGAAGTATTTACTTACTCGTCGCCTAACATGTAATTTGTTCATAGAACTGCATAGAAAAACAATTTGATAAAATAATAGTACGAAAAGTAAAATAAGAAATAGTCACACTTACGGGATCGGTACATGCATAGTTATATGTATAAATGAATAAATAGTGATAGACAATTTACTAAGCATCATCTAGCCCCAAGCTAAGCAGAGCTTGTGTTATGGGTAATCACTACATAGTATAAAACAAAGTCACTTTTTCTGTCCCTATGTCCCTATATCCCTATGTCCCTTTGAATGCTTAAATCTTTAAAACTAAGAATCGGATTTTGATGTAGGTAGTTTTTTTTAATAGATAGAGTGATTCAAGAGGAAGTTTTATACGTATAATAAAACCGTGTGAAGCCGGGGCGGGTCGCTAGTACAAATATATAACTCATATACTTAATATGTTTAGTAATACTAAAAAAATATTTTAGTATTACATAGAACATCCTGAACCTATACCTGCAGATCGTATTAATATTTGTCCCGAGGCAATGGGGAATCGAACCCGCAACCTTCTGCGTCGCGGGCGGACCCTAGCCTGCTGCATCAGAGGTCGTCAAAAGGGCCCTAATTCAGCATAAGGTTGCCTGTCCATTGACGCGGAGAGAGGCAGCGGAGCGGAGAAACGAGGAAATATTAACCAATAGGATTGCTATGAAATCTCCGCTCCGCTTTTTCATGCACTCCTATTGGTTAATATTTCCTCGTTTCTCTTCTCCGCCAGCTCGCTCCGCTCCAATGGACAGGCACCATAATGCTGGCAAATGTCACGAAAAAATTCAAGCGGTGGTGTTCCTTTACAACCCACATGGATGACGTTAACAATAAGCAAACATGGTTTGGACTTTGTACTCAGTATATTAAGAGCAATGTTTTGAAGTACATAGTAGCTCGCCTTTGTCCATTATTAGAAAACTTTTTATTATTTTGTGTGTGCAATAAATAATAACCTTTATTATTGTGAGAATAGGGTAGTTTCCTGGGTAAGAAATCATTCGTTTTTCCACAAATCGTAGACACGATTTTTTTCTTTCGTCAATCAAACAAAAAATGACCAAGATAAAGAGCATAAAAGTTGAGAAGTGGGGGCTCGTGACGTCACGCCATGGTATAAAATATAACGAGCCCCCATTTCTCAACTTTTACAAAGGAAATAAGCCTATTCTCACTAAACATAATACAACTGTCGCGAGTTCCTAAACTTAGTCAAATTCTATGCTGAAAAAACAAAAATAACTGCGTGAACATCCAATGGCCACAAACTGCTCTAGAATCAAACGAAACAGTTGTCACATTTACACAAAAAACTTTATTCTATTGGCCTTCTGTTCCGGTTTTGCGTGTAGGTTTTAGTTTTATACCTATATTATACTAGCGACGCGTCCCGGCTTCGCACGGTTTTATTATACGTATAAACCTTCCTCTTGAATCACTCTATCTATTTAAAAAACTGCATCAAAATCCGCTGCGGAGTTTTTAAGATTTAAGCATTCAAAGGGATATAGGGACATAGGGACAGAAATAGCGAATATGTAGTGATAGTGATACCTTGTAGTTAGGCATCGGTTATCCAGTACCCATTATACAAGATCGGCTTATTAACAGGCTTCAATAAAAGGAGGAGGTTTTCAAATGGACTGAGTTTTTTATGTGAGACCTCAGAACTTTTTGAAGGGGGAACGGACTTTCGTCATTCTTTTTAAAATGGAAGCTAGCGCGCTGTTTTGAGATGCGTCCTTATTAATGTGTATTTAATTGACTTCGACGACATTGATGTTCTCATTTTTGTTAAATAAAATTTGATGGTGATTTATAGTTTTTTAAAAACTTCTATTTTTTTTCTTCGTCGTTAAACGTATTAGCTTTTCTCAACTACCACTTAAATAATATCAATTAATGCATATATTACATATTTATATTTTCTATTCGAATAAACACAAATTTTAAAAACATTACCAGCAAAACTCCTTGCCCAAATAAAAAAACTCTTAAATCTGGTTGTATTCAGGATAATGCCAATGCACGATGATAATTCATAGTATAAACGACTGCCTCATTGAATGGCACGGAACCAGATTGACATACCTACATACATTATAATAGTATGTATTATGATATATGGACAGGAGGCTGCAGAGGTTTTTTTAAGATATATTTTATTTTATAGTACGTACCTTTTTACGTAAATATAACGTAAATTTTCTTTTCTTTTCCTTTTTGTCTTTTTTCTCGTTTTTACCCGCTTCCTTTGTAAATGCATCCTGCTCATTCGGCCGACACATCGTCTGCCGGGTTACCAGCTAACGAAATTGTACCCAATTGACCACAAACACGTTTGCTAGCCGTTCGTACCTAACTAGGTACTGTAGTTACATTACGTACGTTTCGTGTTGCAAACGTTGTTGTTTTTGTTAGCCAACAATCTAGCAAGGTAAAGGTTCCTTGTTTGCCTTTTTTGATACTATGTCTGAAAAGTATTGATGTGAACAAAAGTTAAACTTGTTTTAAAATATACTTATTATAATAATTTTTAGACGTGACAATGGTTTTTGTTTTTTCACTACATAGTATAAAACAAAGTCGCTTTCTCTGTCCTTATTTCTCTATATCCCCTGTATGCTTAAATCTTTAAAACTACGCAACGGATTTTGATGCGTTTTTTTTTAATAGATGATGAAAGTGATTCAAGGGGAAAGTTTATACGTATAATAAAACCGTGCGAAGCCGGGGCGGGTCGCTAGTCATTTATAAAACATTTACCATTTTGTTGATAATTTATGTTAGGAATTTATAAAGAAAGACTTGAAAATGCTTGTGCGTTTTATTCATGGAAAGGAAAAGGAAGTGACACAAAACACAGATGACAGCTCAATGTAGCCAACATTACAATAGATGCCAACATACAAAATATAAAGGTTGCGTTCTCATTTACCAACACTCCCTCCAGAACGCAAACTTTTACTGATACATTTTACTGATACAATACAAATGTTTTTCATAAAGGTACCCCTTAGTTAAATTATCCGCTACCATATTACTACCTTTCACAAATAAGAATTTAACTTTAGAGTTAACAATATTTTCTGTAATAAAAATGTAAACCGATCTATATGCTAAGTTTGTGACTTATAACAGTCTGTTGATGCCAGTCTTATGGCACTTTGGTTATCACAGTGTATAACTAGAGCACTATCCATGGCTTGGCCTAGCTCAACTTGCAGTTGCTGGAGCCATAGAGCCTCTTGAGTTGCTGACGCCATTGCCATATACTCAGCCTCAGCTGTAGAGAGCGCCACAGTCTGCTGTTTACATGAATTCCAAGAAATAATTGCATTCTGAAACAGAAAAGTGTACAACCAAGTGTACGTACTATCTTCAATCCATTGGACCACTAGCCCAGGCTGCATCACAATATCCAGTCATATCTGTTGTCTCTTCGTTGACATATTGACACAGCTTGAGGTTCTTGGTTCCTTGAAAATGTCTTAAGACTTACTCCATGCCAATGTTGATTTCCTGGATTATTACAGTATTGGCTTTATTTACTGACTGTATAGGCAATATCAGGACGTGTCACATGTGCCAAGTATACAAGACATCCCACCGCTTCCCTATATGGGATGTTTACATCTCTTTCTTCAGAGTTATTATCAATATAGGCGTGCAAATGTTTTCTATTTATATTCATGCATTTCATTCAAGATTCTATTGCCGGCTAGCTTGCTTTAGTCCATAAATTGATTTATGCAGATAACATACTTGAGCACTTTCTACAAAGAGCCTCTTGCCCATAGCTTTTAGACAATTTAGCATTAAGTAACATACATAACATACACTTAGCTCTTTCTACCAGGGTCCTGTTCATTCTCTCGGCAAGACCATTCTGCTGGGGTGAGCACGGAGTGCTTGTTTGATGCTCTATTCCATGTCTGCATAAGAAGTTTGCAAAGCCTCTGTTGCAGTATTCTTTTCCATTGTCTGAACGAATAATTCTTATTTTCTTGTCGGTTTCGTTTTCTACCCTATTTTTGTAATCTTTGAAGGCTTCTAAGACATACAGTTTATTTTTCATAAAACTAGACATGAACTCTTCTTGTATAATTGTCTATGAAGGTCATAAAATACTTCATACCTTCCAGTGACTCTTGTTCCATAGGTCCGCATAAGTCGAACATGACAGGTTCGAAAATACTTGTCTATGGGTATTTAACTGATACAAGTTGTTCTCTAATGAGGCTGAACATAAGAGTTTCTCACTTTTGTCATAGATATCACAGCCTTTTTCACTAAAATTTACTTTGCAGCCATTTTTCACCCTGTCACTTACTGATAGGAGGTTCACAGCAAGCTTGCAACTTGTTTTACCTGAGTTTTGTTGTCTTTATCATTATTCATCAATAAATTGACCTTTCCCATACTTTCCACTGGTAGCAGTGTCTTACTGGCAACAGTTATGGTGGGTACCGGAGGACTTGTCACATCATACATCCAGTCACATCTATTGGTCATATGCACGGAGACACCTGAGTCCACATACCACAGGTCCGGATTCATTTTCTGTGTAGAAGCTGAAAAAGCTGCAACAAAACTTATATTTTCTTCTGAATTTTCTGAGCTTTTCTGAGCTTTCTTCGGAGCATGACAGTTCTTGGCAAAATGTCCATGCTTATTACAATTGTAACATCTGGGTCCTTTGTTGACCTCATTTGTGTTTTGACTTCCTTGAATGGCCTTTTTCCTAGTGAAGAATGCTGAGTTCTCAGAGCATTGAACTTCCTGCAGGAGTTTTGTTTTTATGGAATCTGCACTGATCTTGATACCCGAGCTCTCTAATCCCATTATCATTGGTTTATATGTTTCAGGTAAGCCGGCTAACATCAGTGTTCCAAGCCATTCATCATTAATATCAAACTTTATATTTCTGAGCTTATGGGCGGTCGAAATTATTTTATTTACATAATCATCTACGCTCCGAGAAGAGTCTAAAGTAGTCGTGATGAGGTCTCGTAATAAGGCAACTCTTCTATACAAACCGCTGTCATCAAAAGCTTGTTCCAAACAATCCCACACTTCCTTACATTTGGTCGCACTTTGTACATGTACATAGTTGATGGGGACGAGCAGTAGTATAAGCTTAGATTTTGCCTTAATTTCTTTCTTTTCATCAGAATTTGTACCGATGACGCAGGTCCACAAATTTTCCAGTTCGAAATATGCTTGTACGGCGAATTTCCAACTTGCATAGTTTTCTCGCCCAACGAGTCTGTCGATATGAAATAGATTGTGACCCGTATTCGACATCTTCTTAGCCTATTTTGACCACAGCAGAGCAAATTTTTCGAGCACACCACGCCGCTTCTTCGAAAGTTAGGTTATCCAGCGGCCTCAAAAAATATCCAAGACAGATAAAACACTTTGCCGGTTTTCAAGTTTCTTCAGCGTATTTATCGTAAGAACTTAATTTTCCCAACCACGCTCTGCTACCATGCTGATAATTTATGTTAGGAATTTATAAAGAAAGACTTGAAAATGCTTGTGCGTTTTATTCATGGAAAGGAAAAGGAAGTGACACAAAACACAGAGACAGCTCAATGTAGCCAACATTACAATAGATGCCAACATACAAAATATAAAGGTTGCGTTCTCATTTACCAACACATTTGCCACGTTTATCATTATTGCTTTATCATTTCATGAATATTTTTGGTGATTCAGAAATCAGAAATTAACCATTTTATTTATTTAGTTTCCCAAAGAAGTTCTTTTAGAAACAAAATTAAGACTCAAGTTTTCAAACGGGACGGAGGAAATAAAAGTGCATTTTTTTAAACCTTAGCTCTTTTTGTAGAAATACATTTTTACAAAAAACTAATTTTGTTCAGGTGTCATAATTTTAAAGTAATTTTTAGTTTTTTTCACTTGTGTTCATAATATTAACTATAGCCAAAATTTATTTCCAGTTATGGATAATTAACTACAAAGAACACGCCAAAAGAATCCTTTATTTACTGAACAAGGACAAAGTTCTAACCAAATGGCAATCAAATATTTTAAGTAATTTATACCTGTGCTAGAGGATCTCATTTCATTAAGAAATTTAATTAAATTAATTAACAACGTAATTCAATTTCAAAATCAATTAATATCAGATAAGTATGAAGTAAGCAACAATTTCTTTTAGATAAAGACCTTAAGGACAGGTCCCTATTTCCAGTAAACGAAGACAAACAAGTCCTCTTAAACGAATTCAAACATAAAACAGAACATAAACCCTTCGGGGGCGACCTAATTAAAAGCTCTTCCTTCCTGTCACAACAAAACAAAAACAAAAGCCCTTCCAAAAAAGTCCTGCAATTTAATTTCACGGCCAGGGGCTACCTGTTCCCTTCAAAGGGTGACCTCTTTGTTGTCAAAGGTTGACCCTATGCGGGCTCTCACCTTTCACCACAGACTTACAGCTTATTGAAAATAGCTAGGTAGTTCTCGATGCAGTTTTTTTTATCAAAAATACCTTATCTTGAGACAAAAGCAAATACCTTTCTTTTCTGGTAATTTTACTATACAAACATAGATCGGCCACACTGTCCGATTGCTGACCAAACCCACTTACTGTATACCTAGTCCACCAGTTCAAAGTCAGATATTATCATCATTTTTTACTTTAATTCCAAATAAACCCCAACGTTAAGGTAAGGAATCAGGAGGTGTGAGTACTGATGGAAGATAAAATAAACAAATTACACTCTATAGAGAGAATCTGATATTCCAGAAGTTAACCAGCTGTATCTTCGTCTCTATGATAGAAACGCTTACGATAATGGAGTTCAAGATAAAGTATCAGATCTCCTTAGCATTGTGGTGTATTTACCTTTGGCTTTGAGATCCGTCTTTGCCGCCTCTTCTGTTGAAAAGCTCTTTGCCAGATTTAATTGAAGAGAGTAAGATAATATGATACTGTAGCACTCAATTTTTAAGCCGCTATCGGTTTTGTTGGATTAAGGCACTAGAGAGTAGCGGCGGTATTTTATCTTTATTTCGTTGAAAAAGGAATTTCCAAAAATCAAATGTTCTCTTTGTTATACCTATCATAAGCTTTTTTAGGAAGAGATACGAAAACAGAGTTTGGTGGCCACCAAGAGCCACTTAGTTACTATTACTGTGCTATTACTATAATATTTTATGTATTTCATAATTTCATAAAACGGATAAACTGAAAATTTACGCCGTGCATGCTTAATAAGCTTTTCGGCATTATGTAGAGCTTAGATTACTTAGACATTTAGTTCTTTATATTGAAAGCCTATTTATAAAGTTTTAAATATTTATAGATTTGATTGTCCGTCGTTCTTATGAGTACCTATTTCTTTGTTTCAGGTAAATTAACATCGGACACAGGAAATAAGCTGGTGAAGTGAGTAACTATTAACTTTAAAAATTATTCCATTGTCCCATGTTATTAGAGCATTGACAGTTTTAGGGTCTCGTACCAGAAAAGTGAAAACGGAACCCTATTCCGCCTGCCCTGTCTTCTGTCCGTCCCTCTGTCAAAGGGCTCTATATAATAAACTGTAAAAGGAAGATAGTTGAGACTTTCCTTAAAAGTGTACTTCTCTTGACGCTTTCACAAAAAAATATGAAAATAGGCTTTACACTTCTTGTTTTTGTGTTTTTTCTTGTATCTGAATATGTTTAATGTTTTATTTATATTATTGTTATGGTTATTTATGGGCCAAATTAAAGGATTTTCTTTCTTCTTGTTTCTAAAATTAAAATATTTAGAATAGAGTTGGCTCAAATGCAAATAACTTTTTTTGGAAATGACAATGAATAGATGTTTATAAACTATTTCTATTGTTTGTGTATATCAAAAAAATATTCGTATAGGTACCCATGTACATAAAAATACTCATAAATACTCTGAAAAGTCTCATTCATGCTTTGCACATCGTATCTATCATGAGTCGACGTTGATCGATGCTGTCAATCAATGTAGGTATACCTACCTTTTTACACAATCTCCTAAAGTGTTCACTTGAGGTATCCCTTCATACCTTTACGGAAACTTGTAAGGTTCATCAAAGGTTAGTTCTACAAGGCCAGCGTCTTTGACAAAATGGAAGAAGCTTTCAAATTTGAGGATAGTTTTGTTACATACCAAATTAAAATCCATGTGGATATGAAAATTGTTTTGCAACTTTTTAGTTCAGCGCTATTTTGCTAAGCGTCAACATTGAAAAAAAACCTAAATGTTTCTTTTTTATTAGTTAAACGAATTAGCATTAAATAATAATAACGAAATGATGTGAAGCAAAAACAACCTAACGAAAAATAAAAACTAGTATTTGCACTTATCTCGATTTTCAAAAAATATAAGCCGTCATCAGAAGGCGGAGTGCCCAGAATGCTGGTAGAATTGCCTCATTGAATGGCAATGCTAATTCGTTGAACGACATAGAAACCTTTATTTTGATCTATCAAAAACCTAATTAACAATGAAACAATTGAGCAGAGACTGGTGCAAATAATCTATGGTTAGGTCAACTGACGAACTGAAAATCAATCCAGTCGGAAGCGTTTCCAAGACGCTAGTTCAACTTAACGTAAATGAAAAAAATATTATAGCTAAGTAGTAACCATCAAAACAAACTTGATTTCTTTTAAGCCTTCCTCATTCAAATCCTTTCTTTTTTAAACGAAAAGATAAAATAAATTCAAAACAAAATTCGACCAATTAAGAAAGTAATCTTCTTATCGATTGTCTGGATCTTCATCAATCAACGATTGTTTTTCACCATACACAAATAGATTAAGAACGATACAGTGTTTTGCAATTTCTGGAATTCGTATATGATGAGCGATTTTTGAAACATACATCTTTACTTAGAAACAGATAAAATATTATACCTCTATACTTTAAGGAAAAGTCAAATATTTATGAAGAGGCCGTTCAAAAAATCATAAATTCAATTCGTATTAAGCATCTTTTGTTTCTATTTGTACATGAGCCATACCTTTTTTCATCGGGTGTTTTATTGTTCATAGAATCTTTATTAACCCGCACAATGCCGGCTATGAGTGATGTTACCCCCATTTCTATACGACGTGACTCGTGACGTGATGGTCCGTAAAAACGGTACCTACTGCCATAAACCAGCGTGATATTGTTACTATCAATGGGTGTTCGATGAATTATTGAGCTATAAAACATTGCAAGGGACGTCACGTAGGAATTCTACAGCCAACAGGGATCGTCTATTACTTTACTAAAAGTTCTCTCTTCGTTGTTTTCAGTTTTATCTGGAGTGAATACGTGTCTTAAAGACTTTATCTATACATATGTATAGGATAGGTCAGATGTTAACAGATGAAAGTCATTTTTTATATAATATAAATTTATTTAAGTATGTGTAATTATATATCACAATATAACATCACGTTAGTGACATCTTTTGCGGCTTTTTTCACTTAATATTTATATAAAAATAATGTACAAAAAAAATTAAACATAAACAAACATCGAACTTTGAATTTCACGCAATATCACCTCGACCATCTTGTTGATAAGTCTCCGCTGAAATTTGTTGATAATTCTCCACCATTTTTAACTAAAATTCAGTTTGTATCTCGATCAAATTGAGGACCACATGAAAAGTAACAGATTTGACATAAAAAAAAATCATTAAAATCCCATCACCCGAAAAAAGTTGTAAAAATGGGTAAACACACATGACAAATTTGACTCGTGTAAGTGCTTATTTTGTAAGCTTATAGAAATAGTAGTTATTTTTATTCTTTTTATCTCTTTATTAACAACGAAAATTACAAGCAAGGAATAGAAAAATTACAACTAGTATTTACAATTGAAACCATTGAGCTAACTGCAGACGGTTGCAAACAGTCTATCTTCAAGGTATCTTCACTTTGACACTTTGACTGGTATTTCGTCAAAGTGAATATAATCTCCAGTACTTTTAAAGACGGTTGAATATTAAGTATTCATCATAACATAACACAAATACGACCATCTCAAATCAATAAAAAATGCTTTTTACAAACAAGGCGGAGTTTTTGTCATGGCCATACATTTTCCGATATTTCATAATAAAAACCCTACCACATACAACTTACTGAAATACAGACGACTACCATTTAAATCAACTAATGTAATTATTTTATTAATACAAAACAGTAAATAAATACCTGAATTCATTCAATAATTTTCCCACTGCACTCATTTAAATGTCGGTTTAAATAATATAATGGTACGACATGGAAATTTACATTGAAACTCGTAACGCACATGTTTTGAACATGTTTTTAACTACCTACTGACCAAAATGGCCTAATGTTAAAATGTTGTAAAACATTCAATATAGTAGTAAGTATATAAATAAAGAATAAAAGCTAGATTATGTTTTCTGATAAATCAACTAAGTCTTAAAAATAAAATACGTCCAGTAATATTAGTTTTTTTAAATACATTTTACATTTTTACAAAAATGTAAAATCTTTTTTGACTGCATTGGACTGATTGGACTGTCTAACGATTAAATGAAGAACTTAGAATTAAAACTTCTTATCTATTTAATTTTTAATTAAGTACGTAGGTATTAAGTATATCAGTCATCTAGTACCCACAACACAAGCACTGCTTAGCTTGGGGCTAGATCATGCTGGGTGGATTGTCCAGTATTTTTCTTTTTTCTTTGATAACTTCGGATAATATTTCATTGATACGAAGTTCTTGGGTATGGATACATTAATCCGATGCGTTATCCTTCAGCACCACATCACTGGTGCATCTACATATATTCCTCCGCTCTTTTTGTCTCAGAGTATACGTCTTAGTTTCATACATAAGAATTGGAAATACCATAGAACCATGGTCGTTTCGGGTACCCGGCGGCTCTTCAAATCCTGGCGGATTTTCATTAGGATCGAGTGATAGCACGACATCTGAATTCCTGATAAAATTTCAAATTCTAAATCAGAGTGCTTAGTTTAGACGTTACATGACTCTTCGACAAGTCAGAAAGTTGACAAGACAATTACAAAAGATTGAAGCGAAGGGGAAATCAATTATCACCTTATTTGTTACTAGCGACCCGCCCCGGCTTTGCACGGTTGTATTATAAGTATATAAACCTTTCTCTTGAATCGTACTGTCAGTCTTTCTACACGTGCAGCCTATGGATCAAGTATAAGCAGAGGACCTGGAACGCCCTTCGCGTCCAATTTAATAATGCCTTCAGGTGGCTGATGGGGCTGCCGCGCTTCTGTAGCGCATCAGGCATGTTCGCGGAGGCGCGGGTCGACGGGTTCACTGCGATCCTGCGCTCTTGCGCAGGATCGCAGTGAACCCGTCGACCGGCGTCGCTAATGCGCAGGGTGCGCGGCAGCGCCAACAGCTACCTGCAGGTTATTGCAGGAAGGCTGGACACAGCTTCTCCATTTATGCAGCATTGGACAAAGGTTCATGTTGGCTGTTAGTGTTTTGATATTTTTGGTTTTCTGTGTATGTTTTTGTGTTTTTATTTTAATAATGTTAATTATGGACTGTGTTTTGTAATTCTTGTACCATGTCTGAAATAAATATGATTTGATTTGATTTTGATTTGATTTGAATCACTCTATCTATTAAAAAACCGCATCAAAATCCGTTGGGTAGTTTTAAAGATTTAAGCATTCAAAGGGACATAAGGACATAGGGACAGAAAAAGCGACTTTGTTTTATACTATGTAGTGATATTATATTGTACCTTCGTTTAAAATGTGACTTTTCTAAGTGTTTGTTTTGTAAGCCTAAAGAAATAAAGATATCGATTTACTTGATATACTTTCTTAGTTCTTACATAAAGATAAGTACATAATATGAAATCTAGGAAATAAAGTAATCTCTTAGATTTTTGATCACTTCAATCTTTTTAAGTTGGTTTTCGAGTTAGATAAAACTCATCCCAAGCTTTTGTTTCCTCCAGATAATCTGATATTTTGTAGTAAAAGTTCACAGCCTGTAATATTAGAGTCCAAGAACCCAAGTAGATGCAGCACTACATAACTTTACTGTTATCTAGGTAGGTATCATGTTTAGTATGTTGACGTTAGATTTTGGAATGCCGTAAAACTTATTATTTACTAGCGACCCGCCCCGGCTTCGCACGGTTTTATTATACGTATAAACCTTCCTCTTGAATCACTCTATCTATTAAAAAAACCGCATCAAAATCCGTCGCGTAGTTTTTAAGATTTAAGCGTTCAAAGGGACACTATGACATACGGACAGAAAAAGCGACTTTATTTTATACTATGTAGTGATGAAGTTTGCGTTAACAGTTTTAAGTAACACAAATATAAACCTTTCTAACAAACAATATACTGTTTCAGGTCTCTAGACTCAGCTTGAGGGATATTTATTTCTCGTTAACGTTAATTATAAACATATTATATCAAATCTATAGTTTTGTGAACATGTTTAAAAACTCTCAGCTATTAATACCTTCATAAATAAGTATTTAAAATTATATTTAAGAAGGCATCAATAGCTATTTATTTTATTACCTTTGAAAGTCCGTCTTCTCATTTTATCGTCCACATTAGAAACATCGTTTCGTTCTCATTTCTCCCGTATCTATTTCCTTTGATAAAATATCTCTATGAATGCTTGAGTAGCAATGAATCGTACGTAATACATAAGAAACTTTAATTCTACTTTTACGAGTAAAATATATTACTTTCGACTGGTCTTTTCTGTATTTATTTTGCCCTGGTTTGGGAATAGAGTCCAGCATTTTATTTACTGACGTTTTTATTTAATTTCATTGCCAGTCGCTTACTTGTGAATTTCAGAGGTAAGATTTTTTGAATGGGTCAAAATCATTAGGTATTTTTTTGGTTTAGGTAAAATTGTGATAAACAGCTTAAACAATTGTAGGTTGGTATTTTTGATAATCTTAGGGTAGTTTTACACTAAGCTACGAATAACACAACCTTTTTGAATGACGTTGAGTAGGAATGTTCTGTATCGATATTAATAGTGTTCATTTTTCAAGCTAGACTTTATATCAACAAAATGTGAAGTTGTTCTAGTGTTCGAATATAACAGAAAACTCTTCATAATACTTATACTACTCGAAGAAAAAAACAAGTAATACTGCGTATAGACTAGGTATACCTAAAGAGTGACCTAAAACCCATCGTTTCCAGGCGACTTTGGAATTGACTGGACGAAAAAACAATAGAGACGGGCAGTATATACAAAAGGTCTACTGAAATATACCTAGTAATGGAAAAGAATAATATACCTATCTACCAATATTATAATAAACTAGCTGCGCCCCGCAGCGTCGCCCGCGGGGAAATTTATTTATTTGTCAAATATCATATTTTTCTCGCCGTAAAAACCATCCTTGAACTTCAACGAACATTTTAAAAAAAGATTTGGCCAAATTGGTCCAGGCGTTGTTGAGTTATGCGCTTACCAACACATTTTGCGATTCATTTTTATATTATAGACTTGTAGATTGTATGAAATATATTATCAGTCATCCAGTACCCATAACACAAGCTCTGCTTAGCTTCGGGCTAGATGATGCTGTGTGGATCGTCATAGATTTTATTTTTGAGGCACGTGTTCTAAGTTCTTTTTCTGCAAACCTGAAAAACTGAATTCGAATGTCACGGAATTTCAAGTCGGTTTTAGGTTATCAAAATAATCCAAGTATAAAGCGTTAGAGTAATCAGCAGAACATTTATAATAAAAATGTATGAAAGATTTTTCTTTTGTAAAATACATAAAACATCAGAATAGGTACTAAAATTAAGTATCGATATGAAAAACTTAAATCAGGTTTCAAGGCAATATTCTGTTTCCAAACAAATCTTTTGTTTGAGTTCGTGCAATTTCAAATTGTAATTTTACTTCAATACTTTTGGTATTCTTGAAAGAATCGCTGAGTTGCGAACAATTCAGTAAACAGACCATTTTTCAATTTTCTTTAGACTCGGGTACAATCGGAAGCGAAATAACGAGATTTTTGCGGAAATCTCGTTAACAACTGACTTGGTTTCTGAAATTGTCTTGCAAAGCTTGTCGACTTTATGAAACCTTGTGATTTTTTTCGTACCTGACTTTGCTTCTATTATTAGAACTAGCCCAGGGGCCGAATTCCACTCATTTCAAAACAAAGGTCTCAAACCTTAATTATTATTTTATACTTAATACAGGTACAGACTGTAAATATATGCTCACGTACCCTACTATTACTAATTTGATATCTCTCCGCATAAAATTTGCTGGAAGAGAACTATTTTTAAGGTTAAGCTCGCCTTTGCCATAAACTGTATAGTTTTAAGTTTTCTATCTTGTGCAAAAAGAATTAAGAAGTATAGTTATGTTCGAAATTGGTAGGCGACTCTCAATCATGCATCAATCAAAGGAGAACCTAACAATTCAGAACAGTTTTAGGTACGCAAGATAACACATAATACGTTAAAAATAAAAACCCACTGATTGTCGACACGGGCTATACTTTTCCCCACGACTGTACATCGTTCAATTTACTACGACGAATTTTGTGATTGATCATTTAATATCTGCAGCAGCCTGAACAATTCCTTACAAATACGACGAGGTATGCGAGCTCTCAGATAATACACCATACAGTAAAAATAAAATCCAAATGTTGTCTACGCGGGCGTACAATTTACCACGACCATTAGTACTTTATGATTAATCATTTATTATCTGCAGCAGCCTAAACAATTCCTAACAAAGCTGACTAGGTATGCAAGCTCTCATATACACCATACGGTAAAAATAAAAACCCACTGTTATTTGCGCGGGATATACTTTTCCTAACGACTGTACAACATGCGATTTCGCCTCGAAGCAATGGAATAAAACTATTAGTTCAGTAAAACTTCTGCTCGGCCAGTTTCAAACTGTGATCGCTCAAAAAAATTACTTTCTCTATTTGCTGCTGGTGTTTCCATTTTATTACTGAAACCATTGAAATTTCCCGGAGGATTACAAACTGTGATTCAGTGAATAGCGGTAGCTTATTATTTTAGTCGAATGCTTGTGCATGTACCTGTACTTGTAAGACTTCAGGAGTGGTATTTTAATTCATCGGGAAGCCCTTCGGATTCGATATCGAAAACTTTTGACTATGACTGCTTTTTCAAAAGAGCGTATTTGAATACTTTTGCCATTTGAATTTGGATTCTTAGTTCTTTAGTTTGGATATAAAATCAAAATAGCGTTCTAAAGATCTGACGGAAATGGAATCGAATTTGAATGAAAACTTTTGCCATTTGAATTTGGATCCTTGTTCCTTGGTTTGGATATGAAATCAAAATAGAATTCTAAAGATCTGACGGAAATGGAAACATAGTCGAATTTGACGTTTACGTAAACGAATCGAATAAATTAAATAAAATACCTCTAAGTATATAACACAAATTCTAATTTAAAGTGCTTTATTTTCACACAGTAATAAATTAATATAGCAGCATCATCTATAGCCTTATGATAATCTAGCTACTTAGGTTATGTTAGGGGTACTAGATTATTAAATAATAATAATGCTGGACAATCCACACATCATCATCTAGCCCCAAGCTCAGCAGAGCTTGTGTTATGGGTAAGTACTAGATAACTGCAATACCTACGTTATACAATATGTACGCATATTGTATAAATCTGGACAAATTTATACGTATAGTGTGTTTTCTATTTAGAAAATTTAAAATATATTTATGTAGGTATGTAATGCATTGCATTAATATAAAAGTCTTGCATTATTTATAAGTATTGCATTAATTTAATTAAAAGTCATCAGTCTAGATGATGCTATGTCGATTGTCCAGGATTATAATATATTACAGTAAAGACAAATACTTTTCTTGAATGCGAACCAAAGCGCAATCTAAACTTTGTTTTCCATAAGAGCACGATTAATCTTCCGTCAAGTCTATTAATAACGAGACGTGGTATACTCAAAATATAATTCAAGGTACAATGTGTGTAAACAAGTCAAAATACAAAAATTTAAAACAACTTAATATTGAACAGGGAAAATTTAGGTAATTTTGTGACGCAAGTATGTTGTTTATTTTTGTCTTTTTAATTAATGTCTGTATGTTCCTAATTGTGAAAACTTTCCGCGTCTATAGTAGGTATTTTATTATGAACAATGGTCCACTCTCACCACAACTCCACGAATACCCGTGAATATTTTATAATTCCTAATGTGTTCTGATCGCGTTAGTTTAAAAATCTTCAAACTAATATTATCAAAATGGAAGTTTGGGTGGATGGATGGATGTGAAATGAAAAATTTTGAATAGTTCTACGCTTGAAGTAATAATTTTTCCATTCGTTTTTCATCAACTTTCACGCGGACGAAGCCGCGGGGCGCATTTAATCGAAAATAAAATAACTAAATTAATTTATTTATGGTGATGTTAAGTTAAAAATAAATTTGAAATAAGTACTATATTATATTTTTATTTTACTTTACTGCACACTTTGATTTGTTATTTATCTACCAAGTTTTTGGAAACCAACATCTAAAATAAACTTCACGAGTGATCAATCAACTATTTTCGTACCGTGGTGAAAAAGTATTGCTAGGTGTTAATGGACTGAGCAGTAGATAATTGTTTACAATACTCTGATTATCTTAGGCCGCGCAAACGAACCGCTTTTGTTGGCAGACATTGACTGCCTAAAATCAGTGGTACAACTCATTCGCAGGTTTGCATAATATGGGAAATAATATGACATGTAATAATGGCAGTAGGTATAAAGTATGTAATTATAAGAGCCAATTGAGTGAGAAATCATCAAGGAAGCCAATCTCCAAATTCGGACATGTATTCTTCCGACTTGTATTTCTGTTTTAAAAAAGATAAATATAATCAAGAAATAGAACAAAATAAAAATAGTACCTACCTATATAAAATTGAAACAATTGAGCTAACTGCAGACGGTTGCAAATAGTCAAGAGCTAACACATCTGATTCATATTTTGTCATACTTTATTGGCTGACAATGTGAGAAAAGTAGCGGTAATTCTCTACAAATGTATGTTTTGTACACAAATGTAAGTTTATTTTATTAATTAAAATAATGTTTACTTTTATTGCTATAAAAAAACTTTCGTTGGTCCACAAACCCATCAGTTTACATAAGCAAGTTAATTATGAACTTAGACTACGTTGTAAGAATACCTAAGTTTAATCTCTTATAGAAGGACTTATCCGGGTGACATTGGCATTTGGACAAACCAATCCATAGTTTACAACATTTTACATTCATGATAATGTTAACTTGTTCCCTACTAGGTATGATTTAAGGGTTCCGTACCCAAAGGGTAAAACCTATTACTAAAGACTTCACTGTCCATCTGTCTGTCTATCTGTCTGTCACCAGGCTATATCTCATGAACCGTGATAGACTGTTGTATTTCAATTGCCGCTATGACAACAAATACTAAAAAAACAGTTAAAATAAATGATAATAATAAGTTTATTTCTCAAAAATAGGGTTACAAAGTACATTAAATCTTAAGTTAAGTAGGAGGTAGTATTATTCCGTATGTAATTTACATACGAGTAGGTACCTACTTACATAGTATGTACTTTGGAATAAAAACCTAAGGGGTCGAATTAGACTGACTCCTTGCTCTACTAAGTTTTCACTTGTGTATAGATACAAGAGCTCATTCTCTCGGCTCTATCTAGGTCTTTAATTGCACTCAATTACTCACAGAGATATCGCAATACCTATTATTACACAGATAATACCTACAGTAGAAGTATAAGAATAAACAAAGTAAAAAATGGTATAAATTTTCCATGCATTCCTTGTGATCTAAATATTATTTGAAGAATAACATTACATAATAATGACTTAAAACTAGATAATAGCCCATTTGTTAATCTACGATTGAACTTTTAACAAAGCTCTCTTAAATATTTACGAGGGCTTACATACAAATACGAAAATTACTTTCTTGCCGTTTTTTATATAATGGTACAGAACCCTTCATGCGTGAATCTGACTCGTACTTGGCCGGTTTCATTTTGTTTTATTTTTAGGATACATTTTTCACATGATTACGTAGGTACTTAGGTATCTTAGATCAGGATGACATGGCATAAACCAGGATTGTGACGCAGTTGTATCAACCGTGAATACTTACTATGACTTATGTATACTTATGCCTAATAATACGACTTATCCGTAGAACATAGTTCTATGTGATCATAGACCAAAAATGACTTTAATAGCGAAACGATATAAGAAGAACAAGCTCTACAGAAGTACGTTTTTAAAATTTTTGTATCTTACTTAGTTTCGGAGATATAAAATCGAACAACGTCCTAACTGATATCAACTCCGCCCAAAAACGTTCTAAGTGATCATGCAACGGCGCGCGGGTGCGGCGCACGGTGCGTGCGCTCGGTCCGTTCGTCAGTTCGGACGTTGTTCGTAGGAGATAGGAAAAGAGAAAGTCTTTCGATGTGTTTTTTATAGGTTTAATATACATTAAATTCAAATATAAATATTGCTTTTTTATCTCGGTTTTAGGTAGCAGGCGTTCAATGTTTAAATAGGACGTTTTTTGATGGAGAGCTCGTGTAACGCATTTTTTGTACAGAAATTCTTTGGCGTAGTGCATATTCAAAGGAATAATCATTTTTTCTTTAATAATTGACAGTAAAAAATTAAAGTCATATGATACGTTAGGACCATTTTATGCGAACACTATTGAGCTTCTTAGGATTTCATATGACTATAGGACGTTTTCCTTCGGAATCTGTTAGACGATTTGTCGGTTCGATGTTAAGATAGAACGTTGTTTGTGGGATAATGAAATCATTTAGGACGTTGTTCATCACAAAACATCATTAAATATTGAGATTTTTTTATTTCTAATTAGTGTAATAACTTGCTAAGTACATTATTTTTCAGTATATATAAAATATGAACGTATTTTATACATAGCTACAAAAATAATTAGTTTTTTCTTCAATTCCAGTTGTGAATGTTGATAACAGCCGCATGATACCAAAAAACGTCGCCTTTGCTTCCAGGTGCAGGAAAAACTAGCTAATATGATCAGAATTAAATTCTGCATGAGATAGTGGACCGATGAAATTACCTGCGATAGCTCAATACCGAATGTTGTGTCTAATACCTCAGCCATGAACGTTTACATCAATGAAGCTAGTTTATTTTCTTTGAAAATTCATTCTAGTTACGAAAATTCACCATAAATATAGCATTAAGAGTTAGAAGTTTCTCACCACAGATGTACTCCAGTTCAAAATTAACCAGGGTGGATCTGTGGTGATAAAATTTTAACTCATCAAGCTGTATTAATTATGAATTTTCTTAACTAGAAGGTTTTACCAACAACATGTTTATGCCGTCTTATATTAATGTCCATTCGGTCTGCTACCTGCGTATTCCGTCCTAATCATGTGGATAATCAATGTGATTAAAAAGTGCGCAAATGCTTGTGAAGTAATCAGTGATTACTACATCAGCATTTGCGGTACAGTTTTACTAAAAACTTCTGCGGGCAACATCGAATTCCAATAGTCATTTTAACCTATGTACCTACTTGTTCCGATATAAATTACTTTGATTGACAACATGAATTCGCCTGCATCTTCACAATGATATCCTGATCGCAACGTGACTCCTAAAAACAGACAGACATTGAATGCTAATGCCTTGAAATAAGGTAAAAATTTGTTAGGAGAATTAAAAAGTCGTAGATGATGAAAACCATCAGGCCAACATACAAATGCCGCTGACAAATTCCCTGTGTTGAAAGCTAACAGTGGTTGACTTTATAATTTTTTTGGCAACTATGAGACTGATCCATGAAGCGGAATTTCATCAAAATAAAGAAAAGAAGACTGGGATGATGACCTAACCAAACAAGCAATATTATGTTTTGCTGATCAATTTATGATCTAAATTCCGAAACAATGTTCAATTATAGTAGTAAGTGCTTAATTTGGTTTTTAATTGTTTTTCTAAATTATATTTCAGTATAAATAAGTGAATAAATAATATAATATAAGTTTAGCTATTTTTGTATGTGTTTTGAATTAAGTAACTAAAGTGTGAAGTTTACACAACTATCTTCATGTTTTGTCAAATATTTACTTAGATTATTTATAATATTACGAATCAGTATCGTTTCGCCCTGTTTTGAAACTTAATTGAACTACACGTTAACCGAAAACTGACTTGTTGGCGTAATAGTTAAAACTTAAAATACGATATCGTATGATGAAATGGTAACCAGGTCAGAAACAGGTAACATGTCTAAAAATAAATATAGATGGACAATTCTTCACACAAAATCATCTAGCCCCAAGCATTGCTTGTAATTATAGGTACTTGATAACTGATATACTCAAAGAATTATACTACTTACAAAGGTAGATTTTATTACTTTATCTATATTATATATATAGAAAATAGCCTGAACAAATATCATATATGACCCAAGGTGGAAATTGAACCCGCAACGAGCGTCGCAGGGAGACCTTCGCCAGCTGCCCCACAGAGTTTGTCATAAACTTATCGGCGTACGTAGTCTTAGGTAAACTGATAAATCCACGTAAATATTTATCACCACATGAAGATATTAATATTTCGCACCTTAGTCTAAAATTTATTCATGCGCATCTTCAGCATTTTTCTAATAGGGAGATGATATTAGCCGTTCAAATATTCTATGAGCTGAATTTTAAATGACGTGTTTGTTGTTCTAAATCTTGCCATATATTGGCTATATTACTTATGTTGATGATTTTTTAACTTAGTTAACGATTTTAGTACTTAGAAGTTATAATTTTATTACAATATTTTAAGGTAGTTATCCACATAGGACTCATAGAGAATAGATAACTCCAACAAAAAACGACCCATATTAATATAAAACGTCATTTCGCTAAGACGTTTCCGTAAAACAACGTTCTATCTTCACAACAGACCACCGCTGTTCCGCCGTAAAACGTCCTACGTTAATATAGGACTCACTATCTCCAGAAATAAAAGGAAAATAAATATACACTAAAAAGCATTTAACTAGGCTAGGGCATTGTAACAACATACCAAAAAGTCGCAATGAGAAGTCTCACCGTTTAAGAGTTACACAATTCAACAACTTCTCTAACGTCTACTGAAAACCATTAACTCTGCAGATAGGACTTTGTTCTACGGATGAGTCGATTATAGTTTGGCAGTAGACACGTGATATTTGTACTGAGTATGGTAGATAACTATTTTGCATTTTAAAGCAAATTCCACTGTAGTAATTATCAATCGACGAAAAATAAAAGGAGGTAGATATGTATATGCTTAACTATAGCTTATTTTGTAAGCCTAACGAAATAAGGATATTGATTTACTGATTTACTGATTCTCTATTCGGCTGTATGATTCTTATCGCTATATATTTTTGTTTGGTATCTTCGCCAAATAATTGATGTCCAATTTTAATTTTGTTTTGGCTTTTACATTTTCGGAGGAATGTTGTATAGAAGTAGCTTTTTAATTATTGTAAGAACATCAAATAGTGTGCGATTGGACGTTTTTATCAAAAAAATATAAAAGGACTTGAAATTTCTTATAAATTTTTACTCATTTTTAATTTTGACTGGATAAGTAGTTAGCTACTAGTTACTAACCATGACAACAGCTTTGCTTAGTTTGGGGCTTGATATAACTATGGATTGTACATCTTTATATATTTACTTTATTTTACATAAGTCACACACGTGACTTATGTAAAAATTATGTTAAGTAAAACCGGACAATGATCCCCTGGCCCTCACCTTTGGCTTAAAAGTCGCGGTTTCTAACATGGATTCGACAGGTCACCAGCTCTAAACAACCTTTTAAATAAATTAATTTCCATAAGTATCGACCTGATAAAGTCCGAAACTACTTAGGAGAAGGTGATAAGGTTCGTAGATCCTTTCGCTTCATAATCACTATGAAGTGAATGGGTTGAAACTTACCCAAAATCTGCCTGACCTTTTACATGTAGAATATAACTTTAAACTTTAACAGTAAGGAGGTCAAAAGCACCTCCAATTAGCGAAGTAAGAACTTCTGTACTTAGGCCGGGGCGACTTATCTTAGAAACATGATCGGGGTATTTCGTTCGGCCGAAATAAACATACAATACCTAACCCATTAGCTGATTATTTAATTTAGAGTATAGAATGTGATAAATGTTCAGCCATTTCAAATAACAAGGTATTTATAAACAGATCCGTTTGTTCAATCCAACGATTCTATCGTAGAGATCGCTCTTGAACAATGAGACCGTCAATTGGCACATATTTTGTAATTGTTTATTTTGTTTATAAATTCGTTGTACGTCTTACAAAATTAGCAAGCGAAAATTTTAAGCACTAAATAATTATCAAAATAATAAAATAGATAATTGATTTTATCAGTGCTTAAATTTTTCTTCACTTGTGGAAAAGTGAAAAATAAACCACTGTCACTTATGTGTCGAAATACTTGTTTATTTTGGAATTAACTATCACATATGTGTCGAGATACTTGTTTATTTTAGAAATAACTAATGAATGACCTGCTTCAGCACCGGTGTATTATACATATAAACCTTCCCCCTGAATCACTCAATAAAAACGCGTCAAAATGCGTTGAAAAGTTTTAAAGATCTAAGCATACATAGGGACAGATAGAGAGACAGCTAGAAGCTACTTTGTTTTATACTATGCAGTGACTTCATCACTAATGTCGGTGTGGAACTGGGCGACATATTCTGGCAAAGCATGGTAACTGAAATGATCATTTATGGATATTATAGCGTAATACGTCTTCTTGTTAAAATTTAGTTTTGCGTAATGTTTAAATCTACAAATAAACAGCTCAGTTGCTTGAGATGGAAGCTTATATTAGAAACGCACACAATTGTCCATAAATTATTTACCTACCTTCCGTAATCTAAATGATTGAATATGTAAATTGTTCTTATTTCTTGTGTTTCTTTTGTGAACATAACAATTTTTCAATAAGTTATTCCTTTTGTTATTTCTAACGCATTGCTTTCCTCTATAAATAACCTATCAGTTATCAATAGGGGAAGGCAATATTCATTGTTATTATTCTTGTATAATTCGTGTAAACCCACGAGTACGCGAGTCAAAGCAAGACGTTGGCACGTAAATCAATATAGAATTACCCCATATATCATCAGGGAACGCTCAACATGAAATTTCAATTTGGATTTCAACAAACGAAGCGTGGAACATTAAATAAACTCGCGAAACATAAGGGAATATAAAATACACGAGCAGGAAGGATGTTAGGTGTTCCAGAACAGAATCTATGTCGTATATTACATGTCTTGTCGTAGCTAATAATTTATGTTGGCAACTTATGATGAAAACTATGACAAACAGAAATCGAAAATATCATTTTCATTACTCATACTCGGAAAGTAGGTCTAAAATTGCCTGAAGAGCGGGTTGAAAGTGATACTTTTCAGCCCTAGGGAGAATCGTTTTCAACTGACAGCTACCTATCACGTTACTATAGAACCATGATATTGGTAGAATGAGAAAAATAAATGCTGAAGCTAAAAAAATCGCGTTAGCGGCAATTCACTGAAGTCAAAAAATACGAAAGATTAGGCAGTATGGCTTTATGGCTTTCGCCTATCCTTGATGGACTAATAGAACAAAAATAAAAATGCGGCAATTTGATTCATTTGTTTTTATTTATATTTCCTTGTATTCGTAATGAAAAGCACAGTGTTTACCTCGGGTGAATGAAAGTAACTTATTTTTTAAACCCCGTCTCGGGACTAATGAAGAAGATCTGAAGATTAATTTATTAATCCGTTACGAGGTTCTACACAGATCTCACATTATGTTCAATTCCTGGTTTAAAACAATATGTAAAAATAAATCTTCGCTCTTAGCTAAACTAGCTTAAAATATGTACTTAACTTAACAACGAAACCTTTCGGTTTGTAAAATATTAAATCAAGAGAAAGAAAAAAACCTAGGTTTTAATAAAATAAAACAATTATTTATTTAGCAACATAAATTACATCTAGGCATATTTCTATGATTCATAAATATTTTATATGATTAGCTACACCACAAAGACAAAGATAGTAAGATTGAAGATTACTATTCAGGAAACACATGTTCAAAGCAGCGGGCAGACGCAAGTTAATTCTATTATTGCCAAGATCCATCCATCTGTAGATCAGCATCCATCACGAGGGATCTTCCGAACAATGGATCACCACGGTTCGGAAATATGTTACTAGTGCTCTACTGCGTCTAAAAATACAAAACGATTTATTGAAAAGAAACAATATTGGATGTTATTATGTAACTTCTTTAGATTTAGAGAAGTTCAACTTTTCACGAAGATTTTTTATAAATTTAGATATTTTTAGTTTAGTTACCCACTGTTTAGTTATTAGTATGTTTCTATTGTCTTAGTCTCACCGTGCACTTTTATCTATTTAATATTGTATGTTTATTGTAAATTAGTTATGTGACGTATCGTCTAATAAAACATTTTCATTTAATTTTCATTTCATTTATTAATTTTTTAAATCGTTATTTCCTGAAGAATGTGTAAAAATTTGATGCTTACTTACTCGAAAAATGAGACGTAACTTATCACTACAATAGTATAAAACAGTTGCTTTCCGCTGTCTGTCCCTATGTACGCTTAGATCTATAAAACTATGCAATGGATTAAAATGCGGTTTTTTAACAGATAAAGTAAAGTGAGTAAGTGTGAAAGGTTAAATTTAAATGTATAATATAACCGTACGAAGCCGGGGCGTGTCGCTAGTTATGTCTTAGGTCGTAAAGCACATTAAGAAATCAAATTCATCGCATATTTACCTAACATGCTATGAATCACTACATAGTATAAAACAAAGTCACTTTCTCTGTCTCTATGTCCCTATGTAGGTATGCTTAAATTCTTAAAACTACGCAACGGATTTTGATACTGTTTTTTTAAAATAGATAGAGCGATTCAAGAGGAAGGTTTTTAAGTAAAATAAAACCGTGTGAAGCCGGGGGGGTCGCTAGTAAACAATAAGTCCTACGTGATCTCAAAAATTCGCGTCTGTGTAACTTCAAAAACCCATGAACTATTCGCGTTCTATCAGAATTTTATAGAACAATTTCAAACTGAAAAACTGTCTAAAATATTTTTTGACGAGGTCCCGACAATCAAAGGCGTAAATTACTAACATAATCACTACATAGTATAAAACAAAGTCGCTTTCTCTGTCCCTATGTCCCTATATCCCTATGTCCTTTTGCTTAAATCTTTAAATCTACGCAACGGATTTTGATGCTGTATTTTTAATAGATAGATTGATTCAAGAGGAAAGTTTATACGAATAATAAAACCGTGCGAAGCCGGGGCGGGTCGCTAGTACTCCATAAAACACGGCTTCAACTATATCTAATATTAATATTCCGGCACAAACTGCGTGTTTGCTGCCGTTTCCCTTTTCACCTACATCAGAAATTGCCAATAAGCTTTATTGTCCAAACCCTTTTAGGGATCATTTTCAGTAGATAGAGATGAAAGCAGAAGAGCGGAGTGAAAGCGGGTTTTTGGCGGAATCGGCAGACAAAATAGATGCCAAACGAATGAATGAATGAATGAACTCTTTATTGTACTAGAATAGAATATTATACAGTTTAAAGCTTATATCTAATTGAAAAATAAACAAAACATAGTACGAATCGATGAATCGTTCATATCCTATCTTCAGTTGTCTATCTAAAATCATCCAATTCACATCCAAGGGGGGTGGGAATGGAATGAGTTTATCCTAATAACTTAAAAAGTCATTAATTTCTTGTTCTCCTTATTCGAAATATTCTTTGTACTTATATAAATAATATAAGTACTTACTTATATAAGTCCCTACAAAGAAAATTTCAGAAATTAAAGATGAATGGAAAGTGTCAGTTGAACACATTATCATTCATCTTTTTAGCCGAACGGCGTCCACCGATGGACATAGGCCTCCTAAAGATCGCCACCGATTCTGTTCGCCAGGTATCGTGTTCCGTATTTTTTTACAAAGCCATATTACTTAATATTATTTAATATATCTAATAATATGACAATATACCTGATAATATTGATTTGATTTGATTTGAAATAGTATAAGATCAGACGTATTGTTTATCTACTATTATCGCTAAACGCGAAAGTTTGTACATGTTTGTTCTTCTTTTACTCGTTATTCGAGCCTTGGATTAATACATTGGATTAATATAAATCAGTTCCCACGAGATAGGAATAGCCTTGAATCGTTTCCATAGAAACAACGCGTGCGAAACCGCAGGCGATACTTATGTATATATTTGTCACAGTGTTGTCTTAGTCCTTTTAAATCATGATATTCTAAATCATGATATAGAGGTTTAATTTTGATATTCTTTCAAATAAATGATTTAATTCTTTTTGTAAATTTTTCTCTACATATTCTCTTAAATTTCCGCTATAGTTTCCGTTTCCTACCGTAAACGCTTCCCTCGCTTATAACGTTAACCAGATGTCCAATATCCTTCCTTTTTCAGAAGAAGCGTGTCTCATACACTCTGTTATAATATTCATATTCTATTTATACTAAAAGCAACCTCTTTTAAACGGACAGGCGGGGTGATAATAATCCGGATACTTTTTCTACAAAACTTTTGATGAGATGGTAACAGGAAGATCTTTTATGTATTTTGTTCAATTCATTCTTTTGTTTTTTCATCTGATATACCTGTAGGTAGATACCAAAATAAATTACTTTATTATAACATCAAAACATGTTAAAAAGCAGCATAATAATAATTTAAAAAGTAGCAATATCGGTAACCTTTAATAACTAACAGCGATCTCTTTCAGGCAACCTTTGGATGGACAGGATTGTAGATTTATGAAATCAACGGTGGCGTAGTTGTTAAAACACTAATTAAATATAATACATTAAAATACTTTCGTAATACATTTAATTCTGTTTAATACTTTTGTCACATGAAAATGCATATTAAAAGTTTTGCTTCCGACGGATCATAAACCTACACTGCTAAAAGCTGACGCTACGCTAATTCTATTTAATACTAGTTTCCTGAGATTCTGTTCTAGATATATGTATCTAGAACATTCTCTATGTATTTTTCAGAGTTCATATTGACAGAAGTCTTGAAGACATATTATTATGACAGCTAGATTTCATGTTGTAGATTGCCTTGAAACGACAATCAAGGATAAAAAAAATAAACAATGTGTATATAAAAGAAACAAATTAGCTCTATTTTTTTAAACTAGTTAAAATGCATTTATTCAGAAAAACAGACTGAATATTATATACAATTATAACAAATTCTTAAAAATCTAAGCCGCCACCAGAAGGCAGAGTAGGTACCCAGAATGCTGGCAGCATTGCCACGTTGAATGGCAATGCTAATTCGTTGACCAAAATAGAAGCCAACATTCCGATCTCCTGTGGACTCTATGAGAAGTTTGAATGAATGAATGAATGAACACTTTATTGTACTCAAAAAATACATTTAAAGAGCTTATATCTAATTAAAAAATAAACATAGTACAAAAGTTTGGTAAGATCTTTAAAAATTGAGTGTGCCCCAGGACCCCAAGGGCCAAGGGTTTCCACCCCAAATGGCTCAAATAGGTAACCTCGGTCAAGATTAGCATATTTTCGCCGTTTGACTCCGCTGATGAAACTGCGGAGCCAGCCCTTGCTGATGTCCCTGCCACTATATGTATTTACACTTGAAACCATTGAGCTAACTGCAGACGGTTGCAAACAGTCTAAAGGTAGCTCAATTGATCCATGTCAATACCAGTCGGAAGCGTCCCCAAGACACTGACTGCAACACCACGCTATATGGCAGTACTGATACGCTGAGCCTTTTTGCCTTAAATTATTAATTAGGTTTACCTAACAGTGAGTAGAGTTTGAGTTAGTAGTAGGTATTATTATTTCACGCGAATTTTGTTCTGAAATCAGAACAACAATCCCCTGGCCCTCAACCTTTGGCTCAAAAATTGCGGTATCATTTCCCCGGGACGCCAGCTGTAAATAACCTTTTAAATAAATTGCTATCCTTCAATATTGACGACAGGTCAACCGCCAAAGGAGGATGGTGGATCCAACGAATAATAGAAAACAAAACTTTCATTAACACAACAGAAAACTCAATTAACATCCCTTTAGTTCCCTGGTGGGATAATAGCCTTAATTTAATTTTGAATTCTCTATTCTCTGAAGGGATGAAACTGTGCTGTGATAGGTAATTATGACCTGACTTTTGTCTTCTGATAGGGTTTCTGACTAGTTGGTCAATCAACTCAACAAATGGTTCCATGTTTTCAAGTGAATATTTCTTCTGTTCTGGGTGTTTTCGATTTATAATAAAAAAAAACTGTGCTATGTATTAAGTAGGCATCCCATAACATACAATCAACAAAACTTAGGGCTAGATGATGATGTGTGGATTTTCCAGCATTATTATTTTTTTTTATTTTTTTTCCTAACTAAACGCTAAACATCTATCATCCAACAGGATGGATGTTTGTTCCTGTTTTACGCGAAAACCATTGAACGGATCGGATTGAAATTTAAAAATACATAGTTCTAACCCTAGAATAACACATAGGGTACTTTGCATCCCATAAACTAGTTGCTATGGGATATAAAATAGCCTTGCGCCGTTTCCATACAAACAAAACTTGCGAAGCGGGGGTGGAGTTAGTATAATTTACTTTAATTTGGTATGGTTAAATATAATTTACTAACAATGCAAACAATCATGATTATAATAGACATTTTACTAAAACTATTATTTACAATTTAAATACTTCATAGAGTAAAACGAACGTTCATAGAGTAGTAGAGTGTTCTTGAGTGGAGACCGCGACTCGGTAAACGTAGCGTAGGACGCCCTCCGGCCAGGTGGGATGACGATCTGCGAAAGACTGCTGGCAGATGCTGTATGCGTCAAGCTGAAGACAGGGCGCTATGGCGCTCATTGGGGGGAGGCCTATGTCCAGCAGTGGACTAATATAGGTTGATGATGATGATGATGATGATAGAGTAAAACTGCAGCCTGTTACACACAATGTAGCTCAACTGATCTATATCAATTTCAATTGGAAGCGTCCCCAAGACACTGGCTGTATCACCACGCGGTATGGTAATGCTGATGCGCTGAGACAGATACTCACCAGTAGGAGTATTTTAATTCATTCGATTCGTTTCCGTAACAGAAACATCAAATTTGAATTCGATTCCATTTCTCACAGATCTCCAGAACGTTTTTTTGATTTCATATCAAAATTATGGAACTAAGGATCTAAATTCAAATGGCAAACGTGAAATTTAAATTTGGAATTCGATTCCCTTTCCGTCAGATCTTTAGAACGCTATTTTAGTTTCATATCAAAACTAACGGAATTTTTTCGAATTTTAGAAATTTTAAAATTTTTCAAATCAGCTTGTTTACCATAGAGTTCATCGTCAAAAGTTTCCAATTTCAAATCCGTAGGCCTTTCCGATTAATTAAAATATCCCTCCAGCACTCGGGTCAACGGTCGGTTTCGACCGTCTCAGATATTTTAGTTACTAGTTTTTGTGACTTGAATAATCGTGAGACTCATTATAAAGAAACAATGTATGTCAAGCCAAATCTTAGATCATCAAACATTATCTCGCTTATTAAGTTTTCATCAAGAAATCCGTAATTCAAAGTCATAATTGGTAATTTAATAAGATTAATTAATTAGCTAAGTTACCATTGCCAAGTATATATGTAGGTAGGTGAAGTAAGATAACTGACTTAAATATTTATGTTAGTAGCTAGCTCGTTTTCATAGCAACATCTTCGAATTACCCACCAAAGAGTTTTTGAAATCTTTATATCAATTAATATTACATTTGTTGGAATAAAATAGATGATTGAAAGTATTAGTTAAATAAATAATTCTGGACTATTCAGACATTATCTAGACCTTACCTAAGCAGACCTTGTGTTATGGATAATAGATAACTGATTTACTTAATACAGTATACTAGGTCTCCACAGAACCTACGCATTTGCTCCCCTTGGATTCGAGATCCTAGGTCCGTGGGGTACCGAGGCTCTCCGGGTTTTTAAAAAATTATCTGAGCGTCTGGTCGATGCGACGCGTGACCCGAGAGCTGGTGAATATCTGGCTCAGCGCATCAGCATTGCCATACAGCGTGGTAATGCAGCCAGTGTCTTGGGGACGCTTCCGACTGGTATTGACATGGATCAATTGAGCTACCTTTAGACTGTTTGCAACCGTCTGCAGTTAGCTCAATGGTTTCAATTGTAAATACTAGTTGTAATTTTTCTATTCCTTTGCTTGTAATTTTCGTTGTTAATAAAAATAAAGTTTTTTGAAAAAAAAAAAAAAGTATACTAGATAGATTTTATTTTACTATGAACTATAAAACACCTACATAGATCACCCGGAACAAAAATCTACAGATCGTATACAATTTGTCCCGAGGCGGGGATCGAACCCTGCGACGCAGTTGGATATTCGTCATTCATTATAGAGGTACGTTGTATATTGTGAGAGAGACAGAACGGCCTTTTTATATTTGAGGCGTCATCGTATATGATTTGGAGTACACAAAAAATAAAGAGAACCAAAGTTATCGACATAGCTCAAAGAATTAGCAAGCTGAAGTGGCAGTGGGCCGGCCATATCTCTCGAAGAACCGACAACCGTTGGGGTAAACGTGTTCTTGAGTGCAAACGTAGTGTAGGACGCCCTCCGGCTAGGTGGGATGACGATCTGCGAAAGACTGCTGGTAGATGCTGGATGCGTCAAGCTGAAGACAGGGCGCAATGGCGCTCATTAGGGGAGGCCTATGTTCAGCAGTGGACTAATATAGGCTGATGATGAGGACACGAAAAATAGACAAGTAGAGTTCTTGTTCTTATATACTTTGCATAATATTATTATTGTTCAAGCACTGTATGAGAAAGTCATTGAAACTATGTAGGAATTGTCTCGAAAACCTGTATTTCAGTGTCCTATTTCAGCTGACATTCCCCAATTTGCCAACAATTATGACAATATGGCTTACCCGACAGACATTGTTCTAAATAGACTATTCTATGTTCCAAAAGTTTAAAACATCTATCTGCTAAATTCCCATTCATCAAACGCGCAAACTCTCAAATTCGCGAACATAAAAGTTTTTTTCTGAACCTATCCAATTTTCTTTTCACTTTTCAGAACATTCAACAAAGCATTTGAAAACATGAAATCGGTAAAGTCGTTCTCATAATTACATGACTAAAGGAATCAGGAATTAATTTTATTATACCTACTTATATACTTAGATAGACTAGCTGACGCGCTCGCGGGGTTCGGTTCGTAAGCCCCCGATCCCGTTTCCCCCCGGTTCGTTACCCCCCGATTTGGTTTAGCCACGATACATTTTATAAGAAGCATTTTTTGATGAAAAGTACAGGCAGGCACAAATGTGTTCAACTTGATTTATGTAAATGTAAATGTTGGATGTTTGTTATTTTGAATACCTATGCATATAAGTACCTACCCAGAATATTTTTTTAATTAAGGTTTTCTTGAAAAAATAACTCTATAAAACTTAAATGGATATTCATTTTGGTTTTATTATCTCTCGTAGAATTGAAATCACATACATAATAATATAATTACTTTAAAATCATCACAGATCTTGTCTGATTGCACAATTAGATATTAAAAATTCAAAACTAAGTAATCTTAGTAAAAAAATGCAAAATCGGAATATCCTAATCACTAAATAAAAGGTAGTTTTGAGAGATTTACAATCAGATACAAGATTAGTTTCTTCTTAACTTAAAATCATCACAGCTCTCGTCTATATGCATTATTAAATTATAGAATCATTTAACATCTAGATAATATAAATAACATGAGAATATGAATAAAATAATCACAAAAACCAGCAAAATAATCAGTTCTACTTAAACTTAAGTTCCTACTTACTTTAAAATAATCACAGTTTTTGTTCATATGAATAAATAAGTTTTCAAATATTTGTCTAGTTTTAAAATTAGGGTAATATGAATCATATAAAGAGAAGGTAAATAAACACAAAAACAAGCAAAATCATCACATTTCTACTTTCTTTCTAACTACGCATTTAGTTCCTACTTTAAAATAATCACAGTTCTAGTTCAGATGAATAATATGTTTTAAAATATCTACCTACCTATGCGTGCCTCCTAATGCGTCCGTCATCGTGAGATGACAAACTAACCTTCCTTATCGGATGCATTTTGCAATAGATAAGTACCTCATATTTTTGACTAGAGTGTAAAAGAGACAAAAATATCTGTCCAGACTAGATTATAGCGATCCATAAAGCGGTACGGGTTCAGATAGGCACGCGGCAAGTTCTAAACAATAGAAAGGGTACTACGGTATACCCTTGATGAGTTCATTACACAAATAAGTACCTGTTAGTTACCTATTTGCTATTACAGGAATTATTATTATAATTTAATAAAATGTATTACCTACTATATATTTGAACATAATAGGTACATAAATCAATAATAGTAAAAACTAAATAATTTAAATAAGAATAAAATTCTGAAGCACTTTAGTTTTCGTCGGTACTTTATGCAAATTACGGTAAAACTGACAAAATAGATTGATATAAAATTTGTTTAAATCGGGGGGTAACGAACCGGGGGGAAACGGGATCGGGGGCTTACGAACCGAACCCCGCTCGCGATTACATTCGTGTGGACTTTAGTAATACCCCATTTACCCCATTTCAAATTGGTTACTTTAAAATAAGAATTTCCAAAAATCCATTCTTAGCGGGTGCAGTCGTCCTAAAAGGAACCTCCATGCAAAATTGAACCTTGTAGCTCTTGCAGTAACAAAGATTTTTGATGAGACACCCAGTTTGCTCTTTAATAAATGTAGATGAAGTACCTAACCAACCTACAACATCTATCTCCTCGTTCTGGGAAAATAGGCTCACATCAAATAGTTCTAAACCTTCTTGGAATCTTAAAAAAGTTTTACTTGAACAATCAACCTTTTGGGTCAGAGTTGTAAAACAGTGTCATTTTTTATTAAAGATACTGCTGCTCAAACTAGATCCTTCAATTATGACCCGAAACCGGCCCTTTACTTGGTTATTTGTGAGACTCATTACTTTAAAAAAATATTCCAAGTTCAAACTATTGTTGTTGATAATTAGTTTTACTTACGAAAACTAAAAACGGCCTTGTTTTCGATCTTTTTATGGATAACTCAAAAGCTTCTCAGAGATTGATTTATTTTTTAAGGGATATAAATAAATTTATTTTTAACAATATACACCAAGGTGAAGATATATTGTGAAAAAATAATAAAAGCTGTAGGTACATAAGTAGGTAAACCATTGAATAAGTACCTACTTAGATGCCTGGCGCCTGATCGATGAAACTCAAGGATATGGCTATGTCATAGGAAACTTCCCAGTTCCATCATTTTAAATTGAAAATCGAATGGTATTGTTCTTAACCTTGACCAAGTAGGTTTTACGGCCTACTTTATGTCTTATCTTTGTCTATGTGTTTCCAACTGTACAATATTATTACACTAGATTTGTAATTAGATTTTTTGCAAGACTTATACCTATTTTTTCCCACAAAGTAAATTAAAGTGGCACACGGCACTAGAGCAGTGTTACTTTGTGTACATTCACAAACATTTTAAAAAACTTCGTCTGTCATCCAAAAAATATGTTGAACATCTGAATGAAAAGAAATAAAGTTTTTTCATTCATACTCGGAAAGTAGGTCTAAACATGCCTGAAGAGCGGGTTGAAAGTGATACTTTTCCGCCCTAGAGAGAATCGTTTTCAACTGACATCTATAACTATAACTAACTATTATATATAACTATTGAACTATATTATTATAACTATTGAACCATGATAGTGGCAGAATAAATGCTGAAGCTAAAAAAAAACAAATTGCCCTAGCGACACTACACTGAATTCAAAAAATACGAAAGACAAGGCAGTATGGCTTTATGGCTTTCGCCTGTCCTAGATGGAACAATAAATAAAAAAAAATAGTGGCAATTTGATTAATTTCTTTTCTCATGTTTTTATTTATATTTTCCTTGTATTCGTAATGAAAAGAAGTGTTTACCTCGGGTGAAGTAACTTATTTAGTCCCTCGAACTATTGGCGCCCTCGCTACGATCGGGCGCCAAACCACGTCTCGGGACTAAAAAAGTTACTTTCAACCCTTGGGTAACAATGTACTATTCTTTAACTACCCCGTTTGGCTAGATAGGCCCAATGTCACACTTTTTTTCAGGTCCCGGGCGAGTATTAATTAGATAAAAAAGTGGACGAAGAATTTACAATAGAAACATAATAATATTAATAGCCTTCATTTTTCAAACCTTTATTTTTCACAATAGAAACATGGACACGTATAATTGGTTTACTGATTTTTATTTCTCAAAGAATGCAAAGCAGTTCACTTAACCAAAAAACACGAAGTTTTATGTATACATGTAAATACCTAAGTACCTAGGTATCTACTCACTACCTTAATATAAAACAAAGTCGCTTCCCGTTCTCTGTTTGTCCCTATGTATGCTTAGATCTTTAAAAGTAAGCAACGGGTTTTGAGGCATTTTTTTAAATATACTTAGCCATTAGGAGGAAGGTTTATATCATCATCATCATCATCAGCCTATATTAGTCCACTGCTGGAGATAGTCTCTTCAAGCGCAAATATAGTAGAATACCAAACGCACAAACGTCATTTTAATCATCTCGATTGAATGGCAATATCGAGACCTTTGTTTTGAAACCAATGTGTGGAATTCGGCCCCATGTGGTTTGCGGTCCCATTCGCCGGAAGAAAAATAATAAAATTAAATCAATCCTGCGAATGGGACAGCGGTCCCAATACCTAGTGGTCCCAAATGACGGAAGCCTCTTTAGAAGAGGACGCTTCTAGAACGAAAGAAAATATAAATGAAAGAAAAACGTTCCTAGAACACTGAATAAACAATCGTGGTTAAATCAATATCTACATAAGTAGATCTACATATGTTGAAGTTTAATCAAATGTTCAGCCGGCGGCCTGACATTGATTTTGACGTTTGTTCAACACAATGTCTGAAATGTAAAGCTCTGAGGAATTATTTACAAATATTTTTTGATGTGTTTCGTAAAATCACGCAAAATAGTCGGATAAACGATTTGAACATCGTTATTTTAATTTTAAATTGAAGTGTACGAAACGAAATAATGCTCTATGAAAGATTCATCCTATCCTACTAATTATAAATGCGAAAGTTTGTAAGTATGGATGGATGGATGTTTGTTACTCTTTCACGCAAAAATGGATGAAATTGGGCACAGAGATAGATTTTAGTCTGGAATAACAAATAGGGTATGGTCTCTTTTTATCCAGGAATTCCCATGAATTTTGCACAGAGATAGATTTTAGTCTGGAATAACACATAGGCTATATTTTATCCCGGAATTCCCATGAAAACGGGATAAAACCGCAGTTAAAACCGCGAGGCGCTGCTAGTAACTAATATATGCAGGATCATTATTTTGTTAAGTCTAAAAATTCAAAGATTTTTGTTAATATTATTGTGCCCCAAAGATTTTCACCACGTTGTTGGGTATTTGATTTAGTTATAATGCTATTGATGGCGCGTACTAAGGGAGAGTTGTGGGTTCAAGTCCCGGCAAAATCGATTTTTTTGACACAAATATTTGTACGACCTGCAGAATTTTTTTCCGTGTGTATATTAAAAAATATCGATGTACTGTATTAAATCAGTAATCAATGTGGGTTGTCTAGGATTTTGTTTTATTTATTTATTTAGCGACTCGCCACAGCTTCGCACGGTTTTATTATATGTATAAACCTTCCTCTTGAATCACTCTATCTATTAAAACAAACCGCATCATCCGTTGCGTAGTTTTAAAGATTTAAGCGTACAAAGGGACATAGGGACAGAGAAAGTGACTTTGTTTTATACTATGTTATAATTATAATAAGGCAACGTCGTTTAAGTTTGACGTTTAGTGCCATACTAATTCTATTAAAATTGTAATTACAGTTTTAAATTTGTGTCAAAAAAGTCCAACAACTGTTTAAAATTTAACTTAGTGTAAGTACTCAGATTTAAAAAAATACATTGTTTAATTAATCATCATCATCATCATCATCATCATCAACCTATATTAGTCCACTGCTGGACATAGGCCTCCCCCAATGAGCGCCATTGCGCCCTGTCTTCAGCTTGACGCATCCAGCATCTGCCAGCAGTCTTTCGCAGATCGTCATCCCACCTGGCCGGAGGGCGTCCTACGCTACGTTTACCGAGTCGCGAGTCGTTTAATTAATAATACTACATAATTTTTCATGGATACGAAACAAATTATAATTGGTCGGCGCATGAGGTCGCGGTCGTCCGAAACCGTTCCAATTTTAAATTTGAAAATCGAACAGTTATTTATACGCGACGCGGCAGCGTTCTGCTTGAATGGAGAGGATTATTTTTGGAAATGTAATTCAATTATTTTGTTCTCTGAATTTAAAAATATTATGATTTATTACAGGCAAATAAGAAATAAGTTTTATACAATAAGTTTTACAGGTAACATCTGACCCTACCGTTAGATTTAATAATTAATTTACGAATTTTAAAGAATATGGCATGGACATAGTTTTTATTCCCATTCGAATAGATAGGGACTCCTTTTAACCAAGAAAGTGAGTTTTTGGAAATATGTACTAAATGGCTGAACTGATTTTGATGATTATGCAGGAAAAGCGCGTTGAAGACGAGTTCCATTTGTTTGAATAATATAGGTTGAACAAATCACTTTAAGTAATAAGGCCGCAAATTCCATTGCTTCTCTCTATCATATCATACTCCCGTTTTTCAAGCGATGCAATCAACGCATTATCTACTAGTATATTCCCACAGCTTTGTATGCGTTGATTCTAATGAAAGGCTATTTCTATCCCAACCAAGCGAACTGATTTATGGGATGAAAAGTCTATGTGTTATTCCAAAGCTAGAACTACGTTTATTTAAAATTTCAACCCGATGCCTTCTGTAGGTTTTGCGTGAAAATCGAACCATACAGCCATACCAACTTTCGCGTTTATAATATTAGTAGTAAGAAAAAACAAAATACTGTATTTCACCCTTAAAAGCAATGGAAAAAAATTTCAACAAATGATCTTCACTACTGTCTTATCTTCATTCTTTCTAACGCTTTTAGCGATAAAGCCGCCTTTTGTACCATGTTAGATATAAGTTATTAACTGTACGATACCGTGTAGTACAAGAAAGTGTTCATTCTTTCGTCTTATCAAGTTGGTTCGAGTTATTAAATCATATAATTTTAATGAACATGACTAAAATAACTTGAAAATTTCCCTTCATGACATCAAACACCATAAATCGACGCGCGTCACTCGACACCGTTCATGGAAAAGTTAACAAAGTGTAAAAAGTTCACGGACGGTAAACACAACGCAGAGAATATCCTTCTTTATTTTTCAGGGGATAGGGCTCATAAAAGAATGGTGGTGGCGAACAATGCCACTAATAAAGTTGTAGACATGACATAAAGACATGTGCTATTAGGGAGGAAGTTCAAAGGTCACAAGTATTTTTAGTGTTCTGTATCATTTATACGTGATATTTTGGGTATTTTTTAGGGTTCTGCACCCAAAAACGGTACCCTATTACAAAGACTCATACAATACAATACAAAAATACTTTATTGCACACCAAATATACAGAGAAACAAAAACAAATACAGCTAATGTACAATGGGCGCCCTTATCGCTAAAAGCGAGCTCTACCAGGCAACCTTAGGATGGACAAGAAATAATCGATAAAGTGTAGACGGCGGCGTGTAAAAATAAAGCTATAAATAAAGTATATATATATAAGTGATTATAAATGTAAATACTTAAATAATTAACATATATAAAATATGGTAAACTAATAAATAAATGTATATAAAAAAAGACTCATCTGTCCGTCTGTTTGTCCGCTTGTCACCAGGCTGTCTCTCATGAACCGGAACGATGTATTTATGTTGCCGCGATATCAACAAATACTAAAAAACAGAATAATAGTTTCACTGATTAGAAAAAAACATGACAAAAGAACTCTAAGTCATATTTTGTGTTTTTTCTCCTTTCAACCTGCGATACTAAAAATATTATTTAGATCAGACAAGTGTTGTAGTGAACAAATGGTTCTCGTCGTTTGAAAAACATTACTTTTGGCTGATAGACTGGAGATTTATGTGCTCCATTCTAAAAATTCCTATCTCTACGTCACTCTTCGCGAGGGATTTATTTATAGACGAAAACTTATATTGCATATGAAAGTACATGAAATATGTTTAGGATTCCGTAAGGACTATAAATGCGTAATTTTGAACCATGTCTGTCTATAGTCAGTTTCCTTTGAAGAATCATCATCATCAACCTATAAATTAGTCCACTGCTGGACATAGGCCTCCCAAATGAGCGCCATAGCGCCCTGTCTTCAGCTTGCCGCATCCAGCATCTGTCAGCAGTCTTTCGCTGATCGCCATCCCACCTGGCTGGAGGGCGTCCTACACTACGTTTGCCGAGGAATAGAGTGAGTAATTCATAAACCGTCCATACAGGTGTGAACGGATTGTATATGACGAAATATCTTTTCCATTACCCTTGTAAGTCCGTTCCTTACGCCCAAACTCAACGAGACGCGCCGCAGCGCGCCGCCGATAGTTTTCGTATTTTCGCAATAAAATAGTATATATTTATTTAATAAACATATTATTATTAACAACATATCATTTATTGATATATTGTTAAATAATGTGCACGGATGTATATGACCAGACGATTTTTAGAAAGCGTTTTATCACAGCAATATAAAAAATGTAAAAATAAGGTATTTTAGATAGACCTATTTGTAATTGTTCCGCAAAGCTCAAAACAACAAATAGACAAAACAAAATTTTAGGAACTTTTAAGGGAGATTTTAGTGTTTTTGTAATAATCGAAGAAATAACTTTTATTATTTAAATACCGAGAAGAATACACATTATTCAGATTTCTTTTACTTCTCAAATCTCAATCTCTTCAATGACGTTTTACGCAATCTTAATAAGTACTTAGGTACAATTATGAACGCAATCAACGACATTCAGTGAGTGAGTAGTTCATACTATTAACGACGCTCCTTGATTATTTTTTATAGGTTGATTATTTATTATTCTAAACTCTTTATTTATTATTTATTATTTTTATTATTATTTATTATTCTAAACTTGATTATTTATTATTCTAAACTCGTTCAAAATAACGAAGGATTTTAACATTCTTTACTAAACCTTTGATGATTTCTTGAACCCCAAAACTAGCCTTATCCGGAACCCTCATAGAGCCAGTCTAACTCACACTCGTCATCGTCTTGTTCTTATCACAACCATCTTAACTAGCAAGTACAGTCAATAGCAATTATTTTAACGACGTCCTCACTAATTATGGTTCTCATGATTACTCCCAATAAAGGTAGCTAGCTAAATTGGTAGCAGTAGGGCACGCTAGCATAATGGTCACTAAATGTACGATGGAAATGGGACTTGAAATTACTATAAAGATCTATAAGTTTGATGACACTTTTGATATATTGAAATTGAAATTGAAAATTTATTTATTCAGATATACATCCATTTTGTTAGTAACACAGTATAAATTTGAAAATGGTTAGTAGGCACACAAAATTACAAATAATAATAAGTCAATCAAATTAATTAATAATAATTTCAATTGTGATGTCATGATAGTAATTTTAATTTTAAATGTCAACTTATTTTGTCACGAGTGAGGCGAGCGGCCGATGTTGATTTATAACCCAGTGACTCATGATGCCAGAATTGAAATTAAAACTATCAGTCACAATTGCAAGTAAGCTGTGGGTGCTGGTGCACGTGCGGCGCATCAGGGACGCGATCCTTTTGCGGACAATGGACTGCATGTCATCAACATGTGCATCCGCAAACATTCCTGATGCGCTACAGAACCTCGGCAAACCCATCAGCATCCTGAACCCATTATTATATTGGACCCGTAGGGCACTATAGCTCTTCTGCGTATATAGGGAGCCTTGAATTCGGATAACCGATACTATCGTTTTGACGTCGAACGAAACGTTTAATTTTAAATTGGATTTACGTAGAACTACGAGTATGTCCGCACGCTGAGTATCGTGTAGCGCTGTACGAAATTACATTCAAAAATGGAACGCTGGGACGATAGAATCAATAAACTGAACCCAATGATCTAGATAAAACGCAAAGTAAAAAGAAGGAAATGAAGACAATGATAATACTCTCAGTAGGTACTATCGTTAATTTTTACTTACAGAAACCAACGGTAATAATTCATTTTTTTTTATTTGCGTGTCATTTAAACTGCTCACAAGCTCAGCTTCTAGAAAGTAACAAAAAATTCCCAAGATTACCTGGAAGAGATCACTTGTTGTGACCGTTCTTTGTATTTTCACTATTTTTAGAATCAAAATTTACTGCTGTTATGTTTTTCTGACTTAACGTGGTACAAAAAATGAGATCTATCGTTTAGTGAATAAAGTATACATCGTTTTTATGATTCATGCATTTTTGTAAGTCATTTATAACAAAATTTATTCCCCTCCGATAAAACTAAAAACACTTTCCCAACCCAAACATCATTCGGTCCACGTTTCCACAAAAGAAAGTTGAAAAGTAAGCGGGCTTTGAAAAAATAGCGAGCTCTTTCCAAAGGACTTTGAATTTTTTTCTCTGAAAACACAAAGGTCTGGTCATCTATACACCCAGTTGAGTACTTTTAAGCTTATTTTCAAGAACAGCTTGGCTTTCCTTTTTGATAACAGAACTCTCGTGAAACACGTTTCAATGGTTTTAAAAAGGTTTTTCATTCATCGTTACCGGCTTTGATATTTGTACTAAAGATATGATCTGAAATGTGGAGGAAATGAGGAGATGAATCAGTTATGAAAAAAGCGGCCAGCATTTTGAGATGCTTCCGTTTAGTATTGAAATGGATCTATTGATCTACCTCTAGATTGTATGAAAAGGTCTGCAATTAGCATTTCTGTTTCGTTTCTAAATTGGTTTTATTTGTTTATATTAGTTGTAACTTTGGTTGTTGATAAAAAATAAATAAAAAATACTTGATTGCACGCTATATTTCAAAACGATTTGAGAAACATTAATTTATTAGTGAAAATATAAGTATATCAGGGCTTGAAGAAAACATATAAGGGGTTATAAGTAGGTATAAGTATATGTTTTTTAAGCCCAAATAGTTATAAGTGTCGAACGAAGACCTTATTGACAACAAAGTGATATACAACGGGTTTGTATCGATGACAATCGATTTGATTTTATTCCAAATTCAAAACGAAAACGTTCGCCGTTTGTATAAAAACAAAAGAGTTCGTCTATACTCTACTCAACAAAGTATCAAATTGCTAAGGTTTTATTCTACTCCGAAATTAATTTCCTCTATCAGTAGATATCCTTACTCGCTATCCTCACCATGTTTCCTGCCAACCACTCACTTTATTGGTTTATCAGCTTGTTTGCTGTTGTGTTGGGCCTTGCCCGAAAAGAAGCCGAAAATCACTACATAGCATAAAAAGCTAAGCATTTCCCGATGACGGTCTGTCTGTCCCTATGTATGATTAGATCTTTACAAATATGCAACGGATTTTGAAGCGGTTTTTTTTATTAGATTAAATAATTCAACAGTTAGGTTTATATGTATGATCGGAGCCGGGGCGGGTCGCTAGTAAGAATAAATTGTTGATTAATTTTCTTACTTCATAAATTCCGTCTTTCCATGTGTGTTGACGCTTTTTTGTATAAGTACATAAATTATGTAATTCAATATATTTAATTCAAGATAATATCACCGAAATATAAATAAATAAATGAAGTCATAAACTTATTAAATTCGTTCGATATTAATTCATAATAGATAATAAGTGAAATTAATAAGTCGTAGCAATTTTACGTAAACATTTCCTGCCAATGTAATTGCGAATCAGAGTTAATTTAGTAAAAGCTTTTCTTTCAATATCATCAATACCTGTACAAAAAGAGGAAAATTACCTTATTCATTAAATGAAATCAATTACAAGTAGGTAGGTGCTTTTGTATGTCTTCGACTCGTAGGAGGGCTATCAAAGTAATGTTTTTCCTATTTTGTAGGTACTACCGTAACTTTCCGAAAGCAATGTTAATTAGATAGGACTTCAACAAATTTATCAGCTTAAATTTATTTGCTTACTTGTCAATAACAATGGAACAAATACAAAGTTTGATTAGAAAATATTTAAATATTTTCATAGCAAAATTGTCGTTAAAAAATTATACACACGTAATTCTTTTTTCAAAAGTCTTAAAGCTTTAAAAATCATAACCCAACACGGTAGACTCAGTTACGCAACATGTAACTAAAGTACCCATAGCAGAAGCTCTGCTTAGTTTGCGCGCAGATTTTAAAAAACATACCTACTAGTAGTTTGGGGGATGTGCAAATCGTCCAGCATTATATTCTGTATTCACTTTGATTCGATTTTTGAAATCAGACATAAATTATTCGGCCTTACTACGCTTCATATACCCGAAAACATCCAGCCCTAATTACGTCAGTGTGATCGGACTGACGGACAGACCATTAATTTGTTTCGGGATTACTTTGTCTAGTTTATTAGCGGGGTTGAATTGTTTTCGCTAGGTTGGCACACCTGTTGATACCTGTGAATGAAGTATGCATGGGCCAACTTTTTAATTGCGGCTTTTCGAGTTTCCCGTTAAAGGGGGTAACGATGGACTAACTTTTTGAAAGGTTTTATTCTATTTTTTGAGGCTGGTTGACTACGGAATGAAACTAAAAATAAGTGCTTTGTCGGGATAGAAAAGTTGCACTGTAACTTTTTGCTTTTGGCGTACCTAGTCGCATCTCACAAAAGAATGTCCACAATGTGGTTTTAAAAGAACTTGTGTGCTTGCTATAAATAGTGCTTAAAAACTATAAAAATATATTTTGGACAACACAGTCTAGCAGATTATCCGAATTTCCGCTTTCGAATTCGGATTCATGCTTCATGGTCCAACCTCCGCATTTATAAATTCAAACTTCATTCTAAACGTTGTCAATTTTAAAAATAGAATGAAATATGCATTTCCCGGCAAAAAATGTTTACTCTGGCAAAACAGTTGACAGCACGCTCGACCGCAGAAGGCCAAACCATGGCCGAATTGAAAATACGTTCGTTATTCAAATCATTTTTTTTTGTTCCACGTGGTATCTTCCAACAATTTTATTTAGAGTAGTATAATAATTTTAAATTCTAATATCGAACGTTCGTTCGATATCGTTCAAAAAATACATACATACATAGGTAAAACAATATTTTGACGTAAGAACGTTATTTATTATGTTTTAAAAGAGACAATTTATTTAGGTATCCTTTTGAACCTACTCAGATAAAGGTCCAATAGGTAATTGGGTACAACCAGAAGATTTCGCATTGACTTTATAACTAGCTCTTTCTGACCTTATCTACTTACCAAGAGTTTCTCATTTAAAATAAATAGACTGTTACATACAAAATGTATTCAGTTTGCGAGAGTCCATCCCGTTCATACAATATTCAGCTATCACAAGCCTTCATGCAGGAAAGAATACTTAATGAAGGAAAAATAAATGTGAGGTTTATATTCTCGGCTAAAACAACATTGCTTGAATGGCCGATATGATAGCGTCCTAAAACCTTCTGTAAATAAATGTGGGTGCTCTTATTTTTTGTTTCTTTTAGGATTTTCTGTTTCGTATCTAACGCCGCTTTTTCGAAGCACATATATTTTATTTTCTCTCATAAAAATGTAAACATTTTGAAACGGTTTAGTTAACTGTTTGTTGATTTTTTATTGTTATTAAAAATCATTTTAAATCTTTTCATGTAAAAGCAAATAGCCAAGAACTCTTCTTCTTTTACTATTTTTTAATCTAATAACAATTTGAAAAAGAAGAATTAATGTTCTTGACTCCGGTTAAAATTATGAATTTTCCGGTTTAAATTAGAAAACGTAGGTATGTGGGTAAAATAAGTAAACTGATTCTGGCTGACTGACGACTTCTGTGGCGTATAGGGTCATCTTGTGACATACGAGTGTTCGATACCCGTCTCGGGACAAATATGTACGACCATCAGATTTTAATTGTTCAGGATGTTCGTGGTGTATTCTATGTATACTTAAATATAAATATAAGTAACTAGTGTAAATATAAGTACTTAATACATTATTAAGTATTATCATTCTTAGTGGTCTAGTACGCATAACACAAAACCCTGCCAAGCTTGAAGCTGGATGATTTTGTGTGAATTGTCAAAATATAAATTAAAAAAACTGTGCATCCAACATTATGAAATGTATAATTACTACATATACAAACATAATGTTGGAATTATGATTTGTATAATTACTATATAAATCATAATGTTGGATGGATAGATGGATAAATGGTTAAATATTTTGTATATGACCTAGTATACTTAGTGGGTCTTCCTAACCCCATTAGTTTAACTTCACACCAGCTGTATTTACTGATTCCCAATAAAAGACATAAGCCATTAAACGAAAAAAGTTCCATCAACGCGCTAATACCAGATAAATACACTAATTCAGAATAAATGGGAGTTGGAATGGCATAATTCAATGGAAAAATTACTCATAGATTATAGCTATTTCTGTTGAAGACCGATAAAATTATTCTTACATGGTTGGAGATTCAGGCCCGTACCGAGAATAAATAATGCGGAACAGTGCGTTTGTGACTTCAAATAAGATCCTGACTGTCTGTTGTTAAATAATTTCTACAACTATCCAAACTGGCAGAAAATGAAAATTGATGAAAATTGATGGTGACCATTAAAAAATATAAAGTCGAGCTGAAAGATTTCTAGAAGGAATCGTTGTTATTTGGCTATTTTGTCGAATATTTCTACAATTATCTTATAAAATGTTGTTAGGAATCCTTCAAAAAAATTGTAGATATTTTTTTTTAAATAATTATTGTATTTTTTTTTTGGAAATAATACTTTATTAACAGTTATTGTATTTGTAATTGTAGTTATAGGTCATTTTCCCATTAAAACCTCAAAAAATGGCTCATGATTTGGGAGATGGATTAGTCGGATCGACTTTACACCGTGTTTTCAGGATATGTAGACCCTCGTCTGATTATACGCTCGGACCGTTTTCACAGATATTTATGCGATTCAAAGATATTTGGAGGCGATTTAGTTTTATCACGACTTAACTTTCGAAAGTTAAGTGAAAGTTATTTCTTTATTTACTGCTTTCTAAATTACCTCATTTACTGACTAAAATATACATTTATTTTGTTTTCTTTAGAGTAGTTTTAATATTAAGTATACTAAAACTACTATAAAGAAAACAAAATTCAAAAGAAAACAGAAATTCCTATATTTCGAATATGATAAAAATCGAACCCCACCCCATCAATTGTTGAAAAACAATCTTATACAATTATGCTCGAACCGCGTCGAACATTTCGTTCAAAAAGCCGAGTAAGCTTCAAAACAGGCAATGTAAGGAAAGTTATTATTTCGCGTAAGACTGGTATTACTACGTTTCGCGAGCTTTACAATCTTACTTTGTACATTCCATCTCAAAGATTTAGCTTTTCTTGCGAAGTTAAATGTAAGCAACGTTGTTCTTATGGGGCTTCATTGTGTTAAAGTGGCGCTCGTCGCTTTTATTGAAATTTTAAGCGCTATACAAATAAACTAGTGCGGTGGACTTTTAAAAATTCACTGCTCTAGAAGCCATAGAGCTTTGTTTTCAGCTATCAGCGTCATTTTTGATGCGATCTTTCGCTCCATATCACAACTAATCGGAACTCTAATATAAAATTTAGACCAATAAACCTGGACAATACATACAGCATAAATTAAGCCCCAAGCTAAGCAGAGCTGCGGTTAGATGATGCTGTGTGGACTGTCCGAAATTATTAATTATTAGTATTATGGGTGATTCTACGAAAACTCGTTTTTTGTCTGACTTCTGTGGCACATTTTTTTTTGTTGAAATTGCACATCTTGATAGTATATTCTAAATAAAGATTTAATTTTGAATTTTTTGGTAGTGAAGGGAACTTTATTGGCTTTATGGTTACGGAGTTATTCAATTTTAAAAGTATGGTGTCCACGGAAATCAGAATTTATATCACCAAAATCAAATATGGGTTGGTTTATCGATAAAAATATGTGTTTTCGGTAGTAAGTAGATTATTAAGCTAAATACCAATTATTTGACGTTTGTAGTTTTAATCAGTTTTTACAAAAACACCTTTAAATCATTACTGTAAATACAAGTAACTTTTTACAAAAATCACACTAACAATGTTTATCTTTGTATTAAAAATATTATAATTATTCATTTTGTATTTATTATAAACTTTTATCCTAAAAAACATCATAAAAACTGTAAAAAAATATTATTGAGATGTTAATGAACCCGCAAAATCCACGGAAATCACACCACGGAAATCAAAAAAAATAACAAAATCTTAGAAATTTTCTTAATTTGCTGGTTTATTTTACATTGAAATATGCAGTCGAAATTAGGAACACAAAAGGCATGAATTATCATCATTAATAAAACAATAGGATTAGCATAAACAAATTTATAGTCAACATGGTAATCAGAATTTCTAGATACCAAGCCACGGAAAGTGATTACGTACCGAAATAACAGAGTGACGTAAAGACATACACCTTTGTTGTACACACCACTGATGGGGCGTGACTGATAGTTTCTCTCAATCTAACAACTATTTACGCAGATATTAAAGTACAGTATTTATGAATAATTTAGTGCGCACCAGGGAAATCAGAGCTAAATGACGGACGCGAAGTTATCTCGTTGTAACTTGTCAACTAAAGCTTAGTTTTGCGTAGTAATAGCGTCAAATAAGCAAGTAACTATCTGGGTTATTGTGAACCTATGTAAATTAGTACCAGAGTTTTTAGGAAATGATATAAAAATTTATTAACACCGGAACATGAGGTCCGGACGCACCACGGAAGTCATAATTTCCAAGGATTTTATTTATTTTTACTTATTTAAAATAAGAATATTAAAAAACTAAAAAAGGCCTCCCCTATTATTTTTGTCTAATCTACTATCATAAAAAAAATCAAAGGGCTAGGGATACTTTTTGTATGATTTTTCGAGCCGGACATGTATTTTTGAAGCCCGGGAGAATCACCCTTATACCACTTTATTTATTTTCGTTCTCGTTAAAAATATATTTTGGAAAATACATAAATATTATAAAATATTCTACAGTAAAAACTATATCAAAACGATGGTTCACAATTTCCTAGCGAGTGTCTCTTGAGATGTTATGATATGTTTATTATTATTATTTTATTATACATGAAAAACTCCCAGAACCCGGAACAAATATTTGCAGATCGTACAAAGATTTGTCTCAAGGCAGGAATCGAACCCGCATCTTCCTACGTCACAGGAGGAACTTCGTCCTCCGCGTTACATTGACCGTCTTTTTTGGTACCTGACCTGACTTCTCTCGATCTTATAAGCCTTTATGTATTGTATTAAGTATATCTGTCATCTAGTACCCATAACACAAGCTCTGTTTAGCTTGGGCCTAGCTAGAGGATGTTCTGTCAAATGTCGAACATTATTTATTAATTTAACACTAGAAGCGCCTTTCACCCGCGTAATTCCAGTTTCCGTGAGAATTCCGGGATAAATTATAGACCATGTGTTATTCTAGACTATAATCTATCTCTTTGCTAAATTTCATCCGTATCCGTTCAGTCTTTATTGCGTGAAAGAGTAACAAACAACCATACTTGCAAACTTTCGCGTTTATAATATTAGTAGGATAGGATGAAAAGGTGAAATTAATGTGCAATGGCACCACTTCACCTTAAGATAGCGCCTTAAGGAAGGTAATTCCTCATCATAACTGTACAAAACATGGACCAAGTTTGAACATTTAAAACTGGGTAGCTACTTGTTACTTCGTTAGCACTGGAGTAATAGTTAGAAGTTGTTTCTGAAAGTTTTACCACAACAGCTGAGAACGTTAAATTGGATGTATCTTTTGGTTGAAGGGTCAGGAGCTCAGGTTTTATAGGCCTTAAGTGTTTCCAGTTAGGGTTTTTTATTGTATACTTCATAAAAGGTGCCTTTGTCCTACTAATATTATAAATGCGATAGAAACGCGGGTTTCACTTGCGTAATTTCCGTCCCCGTAGGAATTCCGGATTAAAATATAGCCTATGTGTTATTCCAGACTATAATCTATCTCTGTTCTAAATTTCATCAATATCAGTTCTAATAATAATAATGTGTACTTTCTGTTTTACTTTTTTTTCTTTATGGTGTTAGATAGTACTTGTCTTCTTTCCTTCTATAGGTACCTACTTATTCTTATAACTTTGTTTTGGCTCTCTTTTGTAATTTTCTTGTGCTGTCTGTGTGTGATAAAATATATTCTATTCTATTCTATTCTATTCCAGTTCAGTAGATTTTGCGTGAAAGAGTAACAAACATCCATACTTAAAAGCTTTCGCGGATATAGTATAAGTAGGATAGAATAGCCCCAGATCACATATCACCAGATCGTACATTTTGTTCATAGGCGTGAATTGAATTGATCCTTGTACCTCGCAGAGCCTTGTCGGCGGCATTGGTTACCTAGATGATAGCAAGAATAGGTACAAGCCTTCTATATTACCGTTTGGCACTGTTAGTATGCACATTTCTAGACTGTCCACTTAAAATTAGGTATACGGTCCGATTATGAAGAAAAAACCTTGAATGCACGCTGAAAATGATGATTTAGGTCCTTGTTATACGGCTATGGGTACTTGACTTGACAAAACTCAGTTAACCACTATAAGATTGTCCCTAAATCTCTTTTTAGTTCGGAAAGTTAGTGAAACAAAAGTTTGTTTATCAAAACAGACATTTACGCACAACTTTTATAACTCTCGTCGACAGTTTTATTACTTCTTGAGCAGTAGGCTTTATTTAAAGGTGAGCGCACATGTATCCGACCGAACTGAATAAGCCACAGGAGTTGTGACAATCGCATCGAAAAAATTAAATTCGTACAATTCAAAAACTGACGGATATCCTCGTTCGGTTTACGAATAGCCCGAGTCCACTGACCTGTATCTATACAAGTACGCTGGACTTCTGATAAGCCGGGATTTAGTGAGCCGATTTGATTTTCGCCATTTTGGCGCTGATCGTAGAAGTGGGTGGGAAAGGAACTAATAATAGAGATGGGACAATGAGATAAAATACATCGATAAAAGACATTTCCGACGAGTTGTATAATTAATTGTACTAGGTAATATTATAAAGCTGACTAGTTTGATTGTTAGGTTGAACGCTCAAATCTCAGAAACTGCTAGTCTTAGGATAAGCCGAAGCCAGACTAACGGGTATTTAGTACCTATGTAGCTAGCTAGATCCAAAAATTAACAGGGAACGTTTTTTAAATAGAAATGTATTTTTTTCAAGATGGAGTGGAATAGGTAAGGTATTTATAGAAAATAAAAATATATGTACAATCCTTTAATATTACTACAAAATTACACTAAACATTTCATTGAATAGAAGAATAATTTTTGTCAGACAGTGTGACTAAATAACATAATCTCCGAATAGACTTTATTACTTAAGGTAATACAATTAATTTTTCCTCCATACAAACGTAGAAAGCTAATTACTCCGCCGTAGTCTTGATTTTATCAAAGAATTTTTAACTCTCTGCAATGCTTTTTTGGATGACCTTTTGCAACCACCTTTTCATGTGTTAGAGGACAACTAGATTGTAGCTTAGACCTTGCCTTCTTTGAAGCAATACTCTGTTGCGGGTTGGAACTTGTGCTTCGACGCTTTCGACCTAGAAACAAAATTTTTGTTTATCAACAACTAAACCACAAATGAAAAGTAAAAATATATCAGTATACTGTTTTATAGCGCATTCGTGAAATAATTTACATACAAGGAACATGACGTGGTCCTAATTTTATTGATTAAATACTTACCACTCAAGTTGGTATTATTCTGATCCATAATTAATGTTCTTTTTACATCAACAGGTATTGTCGGTTAGGTACAGGGGGTGTCTTATGTACGTCGAAAACCTGTGAATTATTAAAAAATTATATGTATTTGATAATAAAAATCGGTCATCGGCGAATTACGTTCTTGAAAGTAAATAGATATCTATAGCAAAAATATCGATAAGTTTTATCGACAGGTAACTTTGACAGCACTATTAAACTTTATTGTTGATAAAAAACCGGTAATATGAAGATAAATATGTTATTATTACGTATAATAACGAAGATAAGTTTAATTTGTTGAATATTAGACGAAGATAAGCCGTAAATTCACTTACTTGTAGAATGGAACTCCACTTCCCTTCTGGTAACGAGTTTTGCATAACTCACACTCTTTCATAGTTTACCTATGAATGCCCACCACTTATTTATGTATGAACTAAATAAATAAGACACAACAAACAAGCTAAATCGCGTTAAACCACCAAAAACACTTTAAAAACACGGGAGATAATACAAACGAGACAACGGCCATTTGTCATGTACGTCAGATTTAGTTGTCATCCCACGCATTGGGAAGCTTCAAATAGGCACATTCAAGAGCTGTCATTTCAAAGGGTATCAGAGGTCCAGCGTACTTGTATATATAGAGGTCAGTGCCCGAGTCACAAGAAGTTATATACATACTCGCTTTTCACATACGCTCTACAAAATACTTTTGATAATCACGATACACTTTTTCTATCCCTTTTTGAGCAAAAAAAGGTTGTAGGATAAGATTGATTAGTCATAGATCGACCATTTTAGCACTTCTTCTGTACTTGTTTTTTCCTGGTCTGGTATTCCTTATTCTTGGTGTGCAATAAAGAATATTTTTATTGTACTACATTCTTTTCAGTTCTGGGTGACACAAGCTCTGCATATTTCGAGACCGGATAGTGATTCATGAAAGATATTTTTTCACCCATGTTTTATATTTATATGTCCTCCCTATGTCAATACACAAAAAAACAAAAAATTTTGAAACAACAATGCTTGCTTAGTTTTTCTGCGGACTCCACAGGCAAAGCTACGAGATGTGTAGTTTAAAATAGGAATCCTTCGGTTCTCTTGGTGGTTCATTCTTGAAACTGTATGCGTTAACCTTTACGGGATTTTCGTAAACAGATTACTAATTCGATTAATCTGGTTTGGTTAACACGGAGTAGATAGAGGTTTGGTTTATAAATGTGATTACAAAGCGACTAATTTAACGTTCGCTACTAGTTATCATCACTATCACTGCATAGTATAGTATAAAACAAAGTCGCTTTCTATGTCCCTATATCCCTTTATCTTTAAAACTACGCAACGGATTTTGATGCGGTTTCTTTTAATAGATAGATTGATTCAAGAGGAAGGTTAATACGTATAATAAAACCGTGCAAAGCCGTGTCGCTAGTATTGACTACCTTGGAATTTTAGTTCATTTGATACCTACCTATTTTTAGTAGAATTAACCTAATTGCTTATTATAAAAACCCTTAACACAAGCTTTGCTTAGCTTTTTGTTTTCTTGTAGGTACAACACAGAAAAACTTTTAAAGTGGAACTTTACGCTTGAAAGTAAATAAAGAGAAAGAGAATCTATGAAGAAAATTCATAATGGAAATTCAAATAGATATCCATTGAAGCTGGAATCGAAGCCAACCTGCATATCCAAGTACGAGCTATTAGCAATTGAAATTGATCCGTGAACTGAGAAGATTGATTCAGCATCAATAGAAATATTACGAACTGCGTGGAAGTCCATTAAAAGCGGAGTTGAAGCTTACATTTCGTGAGCTAACAGATTTTTTGGAGTTCCGTACCTCAAAAGGAAAAAAACGGAACCCTTATAGTATCACTTTGTTGTCCGTTTGTCTGCTGTCAAGATCCTTTATATCAGGAAGCCGTGGAGGTCATATTATCTGGAATTCATATTAAATACTAAAGTCTACTGTCTGTTACTGAGAAAAAATCAATTTTCTAAGCCCACGTAGTCGAAAGATACAGCCGTTTATGCTGCCTATTTTAGACACTCATCATAAGGTAATCAAAACCTACAGGGTACTCAGTGCCGTGCCCTTTAACTCAGAATCTTGATAATTTGTACGATGTAACGTCTTAAAGCACAGATAAAGGAAAAATTGAGAAAATCATAAATTTTTCGTTAATTCATTTAATAAAAATATTGTTAAAAAAAAATCATTTACTGCCTATAAGTTTCTTAACCTAAACTAGAATTTAATTAAAAAACTAATCGAAGGTAAAGAAATAATAAAATAAATAAATTATAGTTTTTATAAATAATGGTACGGAACCGTTCGTGCGCGAGTCTAACTCGCAGTTGAATAGTTTTTTTAAAAGGAATTATAAAGTCTCGACTGGCCATGTCAGAATAATCATGTTTAGGAAGGTTATTCAAACTTCTCTTTGATTTTCTTTCAGTATCCTTTAACCCTAAAACACTTCACTGTCGGTAACTTTCCCTGCAAGGCCAGCTTTATAAACTTGAACTAAACTAGGAGTAAACTCAGTTCGCTTGTAGTAGAATGCATTTTCTCGACGTAGTCTTGGCTTTTAGTCCGTCATCACCTGTTAGATCAGGTCAAAGTTTAGAAAACTTATAGGAGTAACTATGAAGTAGACAGCTGTTTTCTAGTACCTACACAGCCACAGGGCTTTGTTTAGCTTTTGTTAAGTACTTTTCGTTCCTGTACATCTTTTTCTCAGGCTAGGCTTTTTCTGACGCTGTGTACGTGTGTTTATAACATATAATCACTACATAACATATAATCACTACATAGCATATAATCACTAAATAACATATAATCACTACATAGTATAAAACAAAGTCGCTTTCTCTGTCCCTATGTATACTTAAATCTTTAAAAAGTGAAAACTTACCTCTACGAAACTCTAGACTCTTTTGACCTTAAAAAGTAAAGCTACGAACTGCTACGACTTGGCTACGAAAAACTACTACGACATTTCGTAGCACATTGCGCGCTATTGGTAAAGCCAATTGGCAATCATAAAGGTTTATAAATATTTACAATATATAGCCATTTATCAGTATATTTATAACAAGCTACCCGCCCCGGCTTCGCACGGGTGTATCACACATATAAACCTTCTTCTTGAATCACAAACCGCATCAAAGCTAAGCAAAGCTTGTGTTATGGGTACTAGATGACTTAATACAATACATTACACGGATAAATATTTTTTATTATCCATAGAAAACACCCAGAACCCCGAAGCAAATATTCGCAGATAGCAGAAAAATTTTTCAAAAGGCGGGAATCGAAACCGCAACCGCGTGGCAGCGGACAATCACCCACCGCGTCACATTGTCATATTTCAAGTTTAAATATTTTATCAAGTCATCGTTTTTTATTGACTTGATGCCATTGGTCTCGAGAAATTTATGTTACACACGTTCTCGTTAGAATATCGGTTTTGAAGGGCAAAGTTATTTTAGGTTAAATTACTACGTTAAAAACTAATTAAAGTATCAGTTTTGCTTTCTTTTTCCACTTATATAAAAAGTATTCTATTCTACCTGCTGATGCTAGTTTGATGTTACCATTATCATCTATATTAGTCCACAGCTGGATATAGGCCTCCCTTAATGAGCGCCATAGCGCCCTGTCTTCAGCACTTTCCAGATCTTAATACCTATGCAGAGGGCGTCCTACTCTACTTTGCCGAGTCACGGTCTCCTTTCAGGAACACGTTTGCCCCATCGGCTATCGATATTTCTCGAGAAATAGGCGGCAAACAGCCACTTCAGTTTGTTCTTGGAACTATATCTATTGCTTTGGTTCTCATATATTTTAATTAAAAACATATATTATTTAAGTTTCACTCCATCTTGCGAAATTAACTTTATGTGTTGTGTGGTGTTGTTTAACTTATGTGTTACTTTATACATAAGTCGAGATCTTTAGATATAAAAAAAAAATGTTTTAGTTGGGTAATCGTAGGTCCAATTAATTATTTACTTTTATTTTAAGTAACATATTATCTATTTCTTGATTGTAAGTTTCGTTAGTAACATATTTCTTATTTTTTTGTCATTGTGTTATCCAATTTAAAAATGTTATAAAATGTCGTTTCGAATATTCTCTTCATTTTCATTATTTTTTCATTCATAATGACAACACGTTGTTTACACTAGAAATGTGATCTAAAATATTATTTTCGGCTAGATTCGGTCCCATTATTTTAGCGCGGATTATTTCAAAAATTGGAAATAAATAAATGGTCACTTTCGCTTAGCAATTCCATGTCCGCAAATGAGTTTACGTACATTTTTTGAACGCGTACATGAATTTTTTGTCGACGGTACGTGATCCGCTTCATACATGCATTATTCATTTATTTCATCCACCAAGCTACGCCTGGCTTAGCTTCATACTTCGTCGTTATCATTTTACTAGCAACTTTGTTGATATAAAAATTTTGCCTGGCTGACAATCTTTTTAGAACGAAAGAAGAAAAGAAAAAAATTATTTATTATACTACTACGTCACACACATACATAACAAAAGAATAACTACGATGACTACTTTACAATATAAACAGATAAACTATACGGACACACTACTAAGTACTACGGGAAACATAGACTACAAAAACACACATTATAGCTAAAAAGTGGGTAGGTGCTTAGCAGTTCTTCCGTGAGCGGGGTGAGCGGGTAAAAGGAAATGCGCGTGGACGTCTCGGCGGCCATTAAACGGTCAATTACATATATTGCGCAATATTGCCAATTGTGCAATAATATTGACCGTTTATAGTTAATATTGAACTCGTTTGGTATCAGAGCGCCTTTCAATCTTATTGTACTACAATAAAAATATTGTACAATTTTACTGTAGGTCTAGGGGCCGCCTAAGAGGTCTTGACTCAGCTTGATGCTCTAACACAAATGGGAGACCTATTGTGAAAGAGCTGGTTTTCAGTCAAGACCAGTAGAGTAAGTGACTGTCACGCCCAAGCTCAAATAAAGTGCAGACAAAAAGTGGAAATGTTTTATTTATTTATAAGCACTGGCGATGGCGATGGCAACTGGATATTGGGTGATTTAAGCGAAATCCAATTAAAAACTGGCCAAGTGCTATCTACGACTTGCGTAGGAAAGATACCGTATGATGAAAATGCAAAAAAAAATGTCTGTTGTCAGGGAGCCCCCTTAAATATTAAGTTCTTACATTTTGTTTTTTATTACAACAGTCTGTGAAAGTTTCAAATGTCTCTCACGTTTCATGAGATACAGTATGGCGACAGACGGGCGAAAGGATGGATGGACTTCGGAGTTAACGTAATCCCGTTAAACTTTGGGTACGGAACCTTAAAAACGACGTTTACGGTGATTTGACAAAAATATACTTACCTACCCAGAATAATATCAAATCTAAAATTTAAAATACACTTGTGAATTAAATAATGTAAAACGAAATTCTACCCACGTTTTTTCAATAAAAAATAATTGTTTTCGAATATCCATCTGATAAGATTTAGCTAATCTAAATATTCTTTTGTGTTTTCGTTATTTAATCAAACGACGATTTGGATTTGGTTTATTCATTAAATCATTGTCACAGCTAAAAAGCACTTCAGCTAAATCACTCTATTCAATAAACAGATATACTTACCTATTATAATTTCCGCGCAAAACCTTCTTTGACAAGATCGAAAAAAAACGATTCGAGTGCACTGCTCTCCCTCTTATCAATTGACGAGTCATGAAGAAATGATAAGAGATAAAGAAGATAATCACAGTCCGCAGTCAAAATTCATTTAATAGGGTCCCGTTGGCACATATGGGTAGAGAAACTAAACTGATTTACATTTTAAATTAACGACTGTGGCGCAGCGGCCGAAGGTTCACCTGTAGGAGATTTCGGGTTCGATTTCCGACTCGGGACAAATAGGCTCTGCAGATATTTATAGTCAATTTGTTCTGTGTATTTTCTAAAAATATGAAATATTTTTTTGTGTTTGATATAACATGGTATAATACAATAAACATTATAATGTATATTTAGTCAGTAAATAACCCGCCCCTGACCATTCCCGGCGCAAAGGTGCCCATAATGCTTGCAGCATTACCTCGCTGAATAGCGATGGCAATCCTTTGCACCAAGAACGAACCGGTCACGTCAACAAATCCTGTCACATCATTGTGACAGGATTTGTGTTTGATTGAACTAAATATGTTTTCTAAAAAGGTATCTATAACACAATCTCTACTTAGTTTAGTGCTAGATGGAGGTTTGTGGATTATAGAGCACTATTTATTTGTTTATAACTCACGCATTTGAAAATTTGAAAATGAACCAACCATTTCGATTTGCACTGTGTTCACCTTTCACTGTTATCAACATTGTTTTATAATTCATTCTAGCGAATGCTTTGAGTTTTTAAATCGAAAGTGGGCAGAATATGGTAATTCCTTAATCGCTTGAATATTAATGTATTTTATTTAATGAAATAGAAACAATAACTGTTTGTTTCTGAAATGTGAGGGATTTGAAATGATTTAAAGTCACGTTTTGTTTAAGGTCAGGTTTTCACTACAGCCTTCACTGTATAAAGGCTTTATTTGTAACTATATATTAAATTAATTTCAGAGCAAATAGCGTTCATGAAATTCTTTTAGTATTAAAGTTAAATCAGATAAGACTTGTCATAAGCTTATTCAGAAACATTTCAACCTTCAAAGAATACTTGAATACGAATATAATACAATTATTTCTTATTAAGGTTGTTAATATTATTTTAAAACGTAAAGCGAATCTAAATGAAAAGGTCTTGAATATAGAAGTATTTTGAAATTCTTTTAAATAATGGATGAAGGTCTGCCTGCGCAGGAGGTTCGGGTTCGATTCCCGCCTTAGGACAATAATGTTTGTACGACCTACAAAATATTTGTTTAGCGTTTAAGTGTATTCTGTGGGTTAAGAAAATAAATGGATGTATATTAGTCATCTGGTTGGTACCCATACTACAAACACTTAGTGCTAGATGACGCTGTGTGGATTGTCCAGCTTTTTTTTATTTATTTATCTAATATTCCCATTTTTAGCCAATAATTACTATGTCTACTCTCTAATACTATATTTTTACAGTTAGATTGTTACAAATGATACAATTTGTAACTACAAATTATAAAGTCAAAAATCTAAAAGAAATACCTAATTTTGAGTTTGAGCTTTAGTTTGAAATCAATGTTTTATCCGGAAAAACGAGTTTGAAGCAACGGTTTATGTATGAAGATGCTCTGTCAATAATTCGCCACCCTTTAGACGTTCTATGTGTAACACAGTAGGGTTGTACTGTTACTGTGTTACAACTTGCCCATATACCTATTTTTAGAGAACCATTGGCTTGCCAACCTAATCTCAAGTATCATCAAGGCTGTTTTTCTATGTGTGCGAATACTCCACCTAAATCATTGTCATGTCAATTTCTACCCTTCTTAACTTAAATTATTGATCTTTAGATAAAACTACTAGGTTGATAAATTTTTGGCAGGAAACCACGAAACACGTAGTCGTAGGAAGCTCTCCGGCCAGGTGGAATGACGATCTGCGAAAGACTGCTGGCTGATGCTGGATGCAGTAAGCTGAACACAGGGCGCTGTGTTGCTCATTAGGAGAGGCCTATATGTCCAGCAGTGGACTTAGTAATAGGCTGATGATGTAGATGTATGCATGTATGTGCTTATGTAGTAGCTGATCATGAGTAGACGTCGTAATAGGCTGATGATGATGATGAATAATTAGGTTTAACCATTTTACAATAAAACATAAATGACAACATGTCATCTTTCTTTCAATAAATAATATACATCCATACCATTCACATATATTTTCTTCAAAAGAGGTTAACAGTCCTCTGTCCGATCTACATTATAAACACTTATCTCACAGCACAAAACGTCCGCAATAAAGAAAGGAAACGAAACTCAGTATGACGAGGGTAGCACCCCTGACGTGTGGCACAATAAATCATAACAGCCCTACAGCCCTTCAGTTACAGCCCTATGAACTTTAGGAGAGATAACAACACTGTCTTTTGTAGACGTTTAACTAACTTTTTCAGTAGGTCGGGGACGTTTGGTAAATTCAATATTAAATCTGTAATGAATGATGCTGGACAATAGGTACCGCATCATCTAGCCCCAAGCTAAGCAGAGCTTGTGTTATGGGTACTCGATGACTGATATACTTAATACAATAAAACTTAAACATTATTTTATAAACATTACATGGATATACATTTTTTTTACATAGATATCACCCAGAACCCCGAAACAAATATTTGCAAATCGTACAAAAATTTGTTCAAATGTTCCACAAAAAGTTGCAGGAACAGATGGCACTAATAGATGTTGTAAAAGTAGATGGTAGAGTTCTTGCTTGGCATGGAAATAAAATATTGAATTTAATTTCACTAACGGAGGGTCATTATTCCGAGTTTTTTTAATCTCCTGAAATGTGACACCTACCAGCCGTAAGCTTTGAACTTTCTCACGTTCATTTAAATCTACAATAGTACGTACATATTATTATATTCATGTAAAAAAAAGACATTGGAGTCTCTTATTTGGGTCAGCCACATTCATTTTTGTGTAAAATACCTCACCGTCTTTGTGGATCACATAAAACTCTAAGCTTTGAATAAAATTTTACTCAAATTTTATCTTTTTCTTTCAGCAAAGTTGGAGCTTAGGTGAATGACAGTTTGGGATATTTTTGCGAATATTTGATTTATTTTCATAAGAACTTAGCAAAGGTATCTTTGGTAATGGTAGTTCTTCCAAGCCTTAGGTACTTACTATGCAATAAATTATGTACAAGGATGCCACATAAAAATATAAATATTTTTGTTTGTACTTATAAATAAGTCATATATTCAGGAGTAAATTTGCGGAAAATAAGTTACTAGAACATATTAGAAAATAAGTTACTAGAACATATTAGACCTGGTTATTAATTAAAACAAAAGTAAGTAGCTGTTCAAAAAAAATATTTATTAAGTGTTTTTAAGTTTACATTTTGAATATAATTTTTAATTTATTATCTGTTTGACAACTATTTATTTCATATCGTTATTTTTATAATTGATTATTTTAACTCCCTACTTGTATCACGCATATGTCATACTAGCTGGTGCCCGCGACTTCGTCTGCGCATTATTAGTATTTCGAGTACTCGCGATTTTACTTGCGTAATTCCTTTTCCCGTGGGATTTTCGGGATAAAATAAAGCTTATGTGTTATTCCAGCTTATGATCTATCTCTGTGCCAAATTTCATCCAGATCCGTTGAGCAGTTTTTGCGTGAAAGAGTAACAAACATCCATCCATCTATCAATCTATCCATCCATCTATCCATTCATACTTACAAACTTTGGCGTTTATCAGTTCAATTCGCATCTGAACGACTCACTGCTCTTCTTTACGCGTCGTTCATGCAGTGAGAAATTTTTGAAAACCCGTATAGCCCAGGGGAACCAAACTGAATTCCGGGATAAGATGTATCCCATGTCCAATCGTCCCGAGTTCAATTCGAATTCATTCACTTCCGTCGTGATGCGTGGTTAAAGAATTTTTCTTTCACCCTCTCTCCCAGGGGAACCTTGCCGAATTCCGGGATAAAAAGTATCCCATGTCCTTTCTTGTAGTATGAACTTTACTCAAATCGTCCCGAGTTTCATTCCAACTCATTCAGCAGTTTCGGCGTGATGCGCGGTAAGGAATTTTACTTTCATACCCTCTCCCATGAGAATCTTACTGAATTCCGGGATAAAAAGTATCCTATGTCCTTCCTCGTAATATGACCTATAATCATGCCGAGTTTCATTTAAATCCATCAAGTAGTTTCGGCGTGATGCGCGTTTACGATACAGACAGACAGACAGACATGAATGAAAAAAATTACAGTTTTGGCTTGAGTATCGATAATAGAGTGCCCTCCAAAAAAAATTTTCCAAATATCTTCAATGTACAGAATTGGACCTGTTACAGTTTAATTATAAGTATAGATTTGCACTGCTTGCGGATTAAATACAATTGTAAATACTAGTTGTAATTTTTCTATTCCTTTGCTTGTAATTTTCGTTGTTAATAAAGAAATCTTATGTTTCTTTATCTAAAAAATACATGTGACATCTCTAGTAATAAGTATAAATAAGATTTGACATACTATACCTATAATACTGTATTCGGCAAGAAAATTGTTTTAGCTGATTTTTAAATAATTACATAGGTCTAAATATTTAGTAACGATTCCGCGCAAATCTGATGTCTGATAATAAAATCTATCAAAAGCGTCAACTAGACTTATAAACACATACAGCCTTACCACAAAAAACAGTTGTTTAGCAAAAGTCACCCTACAAACCATGTTAAACAACTGTTAAACACGTGTCGTAACTTTTTGTTAAATAATTTAAAAAATAGTTTTTGATAAATAATAATAATACCTAACCAGAACTGTTTTCCAGTACAATCTAGATTTCATATTTCCACTTTGCACTGGCCGTGGTTAAGGTGATTTCGCGTCCAGGACTAAGCATAGCTCCGCTACTAGATGGCGATGATTTTCAATTTTGATGTTTTTCACTATTTTCTAATTAAATTGTTCATAATTGTTTAATGGTAATGTATTTGCCGCAAATGGTATGTTGTTTTTTATGTACCAAGCAATTTTTCAAGTGTTGAAAATATTTAGGGAGCTTGTATTTGGGAAGAGCAAAAAAGATCTTGCCTGTGTGAGTGATCGGCCGCTACGAGTCACTCACACAAAAAAAGATCTTGCCTGTGTGAGTGATCGGCCGCTACGAGTCACTCACACAGGCAAACCCTATAAATTCAGTGGAACTAAAATAACTACTGTTCAAAAAATAACAGAGATAATTGGAGACGCCTTAGGACTAAATATTTTTCGGACCAATATTTCCGTTTTCGGGACATTACTAAATTAAATCTAAAATTTATTCAATAAAACCACTAGTTAACGAACTAATTTTCGACTCTTGTTTTTTTTAAGAATAAAAACAGGCTCTATTTACATTTTAAAGAAAAATTGGAGGTAATTTTCTTTTATCGTTTTGAACAATTTAAGTAAAAAGGCGCAGAGGGTAATGTTATTTACAAACTAGCTTATTAGCTAAAGAATATCTTACAAATCATAGGTAAAAAAAAATACTTTTCATGCTATTTATTAATTTCGTTAAATCATTGGAATTGACAAATAAATTGAATAAGTTCACAATAACAATCATTAATTTTATATGTACTCACTGTGAAAGTTGTTCCAATTTTATAATAAAATTACATTAAAATTATTAGCGTAAGGAAGTCTCCACTTTTTTTGACTCTGTTCTTTGTGTACTTAGGTATTTTAGCTCCGATTTTACGACCACTTATAAAAGATTAAAAGTAATACAAATTTTCACAGTATTTCAATAACTCACTTTGGACTAGCGGTTTGAACAGTCGGGTGGGTGCGACGATGTATAGTCGTACCTGGGTTCGAAACCACCGAAAATTTAATTTACTTTTTGCTTTTTGAAAATGAAATATCCACAAAATTTTGATACATCCCGTTCGTATGGGCTCGAATCCCTTCAACACTACCAAAATTTTTGATTTTTGTCATTTTTATTCTTTATATTTTAACAATGTCATAGACCTAGTACAAACAAATTCATATTTGTCATAAATTACTTATTGTAAGCCTTCCTAAGTCTATTTGATTGTTATATAAAACTTTGGTAGACTGTTCTGCGTAGGTACATCCCACAAAGGGTCCTGACCTCGTTTCTAACGGTATGACAAAAATAAAAAGAAACAAATATGTACTATCAACACCAACTGATTTTTATTTTATTTTAGCTCTTACGCCAGCTAAGTTCAGACATTTTTACAAATCGCTCATTGAATGCAAAACGGCCACATTTCAAAAATTTAGAAAATGGTTTTATTTCTGATAAAGTATATTTTCTCTTGAGAACATTTCATAAAGCTAGTTTAATTTAAATATTGATTTCTTTTTATTGGGATAATTATCTTAACTTTGCTTCAAAATTTTAATGCAAAATGGGCTTTTGTAGTTTTTATCAAGTTGGGTGATAGCTATAACAGCGACCATTATTTTAAAAAATAGAGCAAAAAATTACGAAAACAATGATGTTTTAATATTAAAAAAGAAAAACTTTAACTTTTCAAAAAAATCATGTTCAAAATTTTGTTTTGGCTCTCTGTAAAAAGTTACGATTAGCCCAATAAAAAAAATATATATATAATTCCGGACAGTCCACACAGCATCATCTAGCCCCAAGGTGAGCAAAGCTCGTATTATGGGTACTAGTTGACTGATAAACTTAATACAATACATTACATAGATAGATATTTTTTTTATAAATACATAGAAAACACCCAGACCAACGGAACAATTTCATTTTCAATTTCTGTAGATCGTACACAATTTTTTCCGACACGGGAATCGAACCCAAAACCGGTCGCAGGCGGACCTTCGCCCACTGCGCCACATCGGTTGTCGCTGATGAATGATCGAAATGCTTTGCATACAATCTGACACGTCTGATGCTGGGGCCACACTACCGTGATATGCCGATAATTATTTTAATTATAACTTATACAACACCTAGGTGTAACCACGATTTATGGCCATAATTTTACAATGCCAATCAATATGGCAAATGGCGGTAGACAATAGCTCCGGCGGCGGTCTTTTTTCGCACATCAAAGAAGATTACCGCAGTAATTAATGCGTTTGTGGCCACCACCGTTTGTCCAGTGTGCAATATGAGCTCACCGGCGACGCACGTGATATTTTTACCGCCTTATTTATTGACATATCTAGGTAAACTCTAGTGTAACCACACCAGGTCATGCAGTAATTTAAACGGTAATTTAATGTCATAATTATTGCGGTAACAGCCCGGTAGACGGTAAGGTAGTGTGGCCCCAGCGTAAAACTCTCTAAACTGGTATCTATAAGCAAACATTTTATCTGTTTACATAGTGTCATTTATTGTTGTCATGGAAACGGAACGTAGACTTCCTAGATCTTATTTGACATGCAGCAAAAATAGATAGGAATAAATACTTGGACGATGGAAAAACCCTTTGAGAACGGTAGACTATGGTATTATTAGATGATTCTTTAGATAGCACAGAGATGGCGATTCCGTCGCCGCCGTCACACTCACAAGTTCAAGTAAGCGGGCGTACAACATTATCCGTGTTCACTCACACATTGATAAAAATGGCCTAAAATTTTCACGTTATTTCTAATTATACCGAGTGTTTTCATGAATCAAACACAATTTGCCGCAAATAATGACCAATAACAAAGCCAAAAACAGTTATTTATTTGTTAAATTATGTCCACATCGCTCATATTTGGGAAAATACAAACGTATGACAATCGGATCACCTTAACCTGAATAGAAAATTAGTCTTTCCTTCATGAATAATGTAGATGTTAGTCAGCATGTTGCTGGTCAACTTTAATCTCTATCTGATAATAATAAGGTTGGGTTTAGCTGTAGAAGGGTATGCAGGTCAGATAGTTAAGGTTTGGGTAGCAAGTTCTGCAATATTGAAGCTTTTATTAAGGTCACAACACATTAGGGCATTACATTGTAAGCAACGAAAACTTCAACTTGGTCTTGCATATTGAATAAGCTTATAAGGGAATCGAATATTACCTTTAACTTTGATAGGTGAGGTGACCTTAGAACTCCATACTTTGAACAAGGATAGGCGTTTTCCTGACCATTAATGATTTTGTCCTTCGAACCAATAATTAAAAATATCTAGAACAAAAGTTTTATGTTGAGTATAACACGAATTTGACAAATATTTTTTCAGTCCTTAGTCCTTTGTCCGTTTTATATAATTGTTAAATTTGATACCAATAATGTAACCTCAACTATGATTTAATTAAATCACAATAAAAAATTGGCTTCCCGTAGTTTCAAACGTTTGGCGCCGCGTAAAACACTCGCTTGAAAAGTACCACAATCTTCTGTACGTAGACAGTAAGCTCGATGCAACCAGCCAATCACATGAATCCACTGATGGACATAGGCCTCCCCTAATGAGCGCCAAAGTGCCCTGTCTTCAGTTTGCCACATCCAGTATCTACCTGCAATCTTTCGCAGATCGTTCTACCAGTTACTATCTGGCCGGAGAGTGTTTTATACTACGTTTGCCGAATCGTGGTCTCCACTCAAGAACACTTTTACCCCAGCGGTTATCGGTTCGTTGCGAGATAATATGTCCAACCCACTGCCACTTCAGCTTGCTAATTCTTTGAGCTATGTCGATAATTTTGGTCTTCTGCCAACTAGTCAAGGGATTTATCAAATCAAATCGCATTTATTTCATACATAATAAGGTATTCACAGTCCATATATAGAGACATTTCATAACACAGACAAACATACACAAAAATCGTCAAGGCACAAAATTTTAAGTATTTTAATAGAAATTGTAACGCTGTGGTTTACCTCAATAAAAAATAAAAATAAGGCACTTTCAAACTCAAAACTTCGTCCACTTCCAGTTTATATACTGCTTTAATACTTATTTGCTGCTAGCTCGCCCGGCGTTAGAAATCATGGGGTTATCACGATTTTAGGCGGAAAGACTACGATAGTTTGAATATCAGGAACGGCCATCACTCATCCCTATCACAAGTTACTAACTTCTTCCAACTAATAATGATGACTTTACGCTGAATCCCCAACTCCCAAATTGTTAATCAAGTAGCCCGTGGGCGTTATCTCTTATCAGTGGAATAGCTATCGCAACGATTATTAAATTAGGTTTGGAGTATCGTTATCAGGTTCTCGTTTCGAGTGCGTTATTATTACCTACAGCGGGAAATTTTACGAGCTTCAGATAAATGTGGTTTTGCACTTGCCTGCTTCTCCTTCTTTAATCCCATTTCCGATGTTTTAAGGTACCTAACATTTTAACCCTTTCTAGCGCGAGATATGGAATTTAAGGCGCAAACAGGACTAAAGTAGCGCCGCCACTTATTTTATCATATAATTTAGTTAAACAAAGGAATGTCCAAAGTTCACTTACAGTTTGTTAAACCTATCTCAGTTTTTTTTTAATGCATCTGTAATAGTTTTATTTTGTATAGTTTAGGAAGAGATACGATGTTGCTTTTGGTGGCTACCAAAGGCAACTTTTTCCTTCTTTTCGTATGCGATGAAAAATGTTAACGAAAACTCCAGTATTCGCACTTGATTATTTTAACTTCAAGATGCTGTTTATATTTTGCAGATGTTTACTTATCTGTTTCATTCCAACGCATCTTTTATGTATATGTTAACTCAGATTTTTCGTGAACCGATACTGATGCTTCTTTTTTATTTGAAATTTGATGCCCCACATTTAAATTTAAGTAAGATCCAACCAGTAGTTTTTGATATATATACTTAAAATGTGTATTTTATTGACTCGACCACATTGATGATTATCTTGTACTGCTATTAATTTGAAGTCAGTTTTTGGTTTTTAAACTCGCTAATAATTGATGACAGAAGACATTTTCCTCATTGAACGCATACTTCAGTATTCAGTATTATTTGCAGTCATAAAATATCAGATTTAAGTGACTAATTGAGATTATATTTTGGCCTGGATTTAATTTAACTATGATGTTCAGACCCAAACTACAACGGGTACGAAAGAATCCGTATTTTAAAATTCTATGAATGAAATCGTATGAAATTCCGGACAAAACTTTAAAATTCATTGGATTTTTTGCCTTCGTTGGACTAGTTACAAAACAGTGTTTTTTACAATCTGTAACATTTTAAAAGCACAGAGAGGTTAGTTTATTCGTTTAATATTTAATGTAAAATCTTCGTCTATCGTCTATACTTCGTAACCCATACAAAACACGGTCATCAAACCAAAAGACGGTCTATAAACAAAAGACGGTGATTTAGTGACTCGTGTCCGTATTTTCCACTAGTTGTAGACGTATTTGGCTCCATATCCATTTTGTACCAACATTACAAATAGCACAATTAGTAAACAGATACAAAACATTGGCAACCGCGCAGTCATAAATAAAGGAAATAAATTATGCTCACAAATAAAATGGATGAGTAACTCGTAATTGGTAGCATTAATTTTGTCCTATCAAACTCACAAATCTACCTTCTCAAAGAAAGAATTAAACGGTTGGGTTTAATGAATTTATTCTCATAAGAATTACAATTCACAATGAGAACTTATTAACTAATCTAATTAAAACACTATTTTAGTTGCGCATGCGAGCAGGACATATATATATACAGTCGTGGTCAACTAATTAGGGACAATCTCTAGTTAGGTCAAATGGAAGCCTAATTCCAAATTTTTTATTATTTTTCAACGAGTTTTAACAATATTCCATATCTTTTACCATGTAAGTATAATTGAGAAGAACTCAAATTATCCTATGGAAATTTTATCCTTTTTATATTAATAAAACATCTGAAAGTAAATAAGTTAAGACAAGTGTAAATGGGGAATTATGTACGCTACACTTTATTAGGCAAACACATAAATTAGGCAAACCATCTATCTATCAAAAAGGACTATCATGTCCACAATGATACGAAAACAACAACAGATAAGTAAATAAAGAAAATGGGGATGTATGTAGGGATGTACCATAAAATCACTGATTGAGCTGTACGTTTTCAAACCTGTAGATTAATCTGGAATGTAAATATATTTTTACTCTTATTTCCGTAAAACATGTTCTCTTTCAAAAGCTAGTCCTTACTTCGTTACGTATTTTATATTTTATAATATCTATAGGTACTATTGAACGACAGATCGGGTTGAATTTGGAATAGACTGAGTTTTAGCCCGGAAATAAAACAGGCTTTTCATTTCATAAATCAGTTCCGATGCGACAGAAATAGCCTTGAAACATTTCCGTAGAAACAACTAGTGCGAAACCGCGGTTAAAAAATAAATCAGACCAGTAAATAAGTGGAACTTCGTAATGGATCCAACATAATTTCCCGGCAGATGGTAGATAAAACTGAACGTGTATTAATGTCTCGAACACGATGTTTCACCTGAAAGCGACCTCTAGAGGGCGTCATGCCATTACTCACTTCTAATGGCTGCCATCCATCCATCCATCCATTTACTTTTGTTATTAGATAGATAGATTTCTTTTTTACGTCATAAAATCTTTATTAACAACGAATGTTGGAATCTAGGAATCGAAACCAATTAAAACTAGTTTATACATTTGAAACAATTGAACTGCAGACTGTTGTAAACAATCTATCTAAGCTAGCTAAATCTAACGGAGGGCCTCTTACACTACGTTTGCCGAGTGTGCGTCTCCACTCACACTGCCACTTCAGCTTGCTAATTCTTTGAGCTTTGTTGATAACTTGTTTTGGTTCTTCGTCGGATATCGTGGACTGTCCAGAATTATTTATTTATTATTTATTTATCCTTCAGAAAAACCCAGAGCATAGCACTTTCCATAGCTCGCTGAGCGACTTTGAACTGGTGAATCAGCCCTACCATGAATGTAAATATCAATGTAGTTTTTCTAATCATAAAAACTCAAGATATTGGCTCGCAATACCCTAGCCACAAGTAAACACACAAAATAAGTACACTTGGGTAGGTATGACGTATTTACCTACAGATTTCATCACAGCAAAATGTTTTAAATAGAATACTCTCCCTGCCAATTCATCAATGCCAGGGCTCTCGCCACGGCAAATATTTCATTTTTAACCGAACAAAAAACAGCGAAAACAAAATACCCGACTGCCTACGCATTCATCGTCTGGATAATGCGAGTAATATCATGAAATGACTGGTCCTCCTGTAGTTTTAGCCCCTGGGGCCAAAAAAAATTAGAAAATGACGGGGATATTTTTAACGCCCGCTGCGCCTCTTGATATGGCTAATAAAACAGTCGCGTGGTTTTTAAGAAATCACCAAAAATCTTAAAATTGTTATCTTCTATCATTGATGATTACAATTTTAAGGTTTTTGGTTTTATATGGGAATTGAAGTCATTTTATAGTTTTTTTTAAACAAGTCAATTTGTAGTTTAGCTAGTTTGTAGTACCTTGGTATGTTATAATTCTTTCTATATATCTAGGCTAAGATAATAGATATACCAAGAGATATTGTAAGCTATTGCAATCGAAACAAAAGATTTAGACAGAACTTTTTGCTTAAAAACTACTACACATCGACTTCGGACTATTAAGATAAATAAACTATGGTCATATAACAGTTTCATTGTGGGCAGCAGAATTTATGGCAAAAATGGACTCCACTCAGCTTCGTGCTAAAAAATTACGATTCGATGACGATACGATATCGTTTTTATTTCTGTCTCCAGACTAAAATCTCGCTATGCTTGCTCAAGTCCAACCAGGTCTCAACTTCCGCGCCGATAACTACTTAGTACCTTGCTCCGTTTAACCCACTTCTATCTAGGTTACATTTCCCCTTAGCCCTTTGTGCAACTCAATATGAATATCCAATGGATATTACGGCATAGGTATCGTACAGCTTTTCAATACAAAACAATCGGGAATAGCGGTTCGATGGAAATGGGAATAATATATTTAAAAATATATAAGTAATATACTAGCGACCCGCCCCGGCTTCGCACGGTTTTATTATGCGTATATCACGTCGATCACGTAAATCTTGAACTTGATATTGAAACAGATTGAGTTACTTACCTGGTTTAATAGGTTTGATATTACACCTATGTAATTGATATTTCTTCATCATCATCTTAACCGAAAGACGTTCATGACAAGAATGTTGACTTATATATAACTATATATTTTAAATTGTTTGTATTTATTTTAATTTTTTGAATTTGGATGAAAAATATTCACCGCCCACCTCATTAAAACACGTCATCGTATTTTAGATTTATCTGATTTTATTTATCCGATTTATTTATTTTTTTAAAACATGACTAAATTATTGTTTTATTTATAACGGATGAAATAGCTGTTTAGATAAGTACAAGAAAATAGTGTAAGATAAAATAAACAACGTTATGAAATTATCAGCATTGCGTTGCTATGTATATTACCTAAGCAGGATATAAACCAGCGTTGCTAAAATAAATTCAGCTAGGAATTTAATACTCACGGGTTTTGCTAGAACTAGTTTCTACTCGCGACTGGGCACGTGTTTTACCTGGAAAACTAGACTACAATGTTATTCCAGGTCACATTTTGACATAAAACATTGATTCCTATATCATACTCTGCTATATAAACTATATAAAAATGAAAACTATATATCGTTAACCTTTTTTCGAATAAAATTAAATATTTAATATTATTATTTTATAAACGAATATATGTATAATGGGCGGCCTCTACCAGACAGCCTTGGGATAGACTGGACATATTTAACACATACGTAATACATGTATTTTGCAAGATCCTTTGAGGTAGTTTTTCTTGATATATTTTTCATTTAATTTTACGCCTACAATTATTATATTACAAGTTAATTTTTCTGTGTACAATCCGTTATGGTCATGGTGCTTCGTATTTTGTCGTAACTACGTGTTACTTTTGTTAATTTTCCTGTGCTGTTTGTGTGTGTTTCAAATAAAAAGTCTATCTATCTATCTACTTAACCATAACTGTACCATGAATGAAAATTAGTTATCATCCAGTGTTACATGTGTCATGGTGGAATATTTACTGAAAAACATAACTCAAGTTTTGGGAAAAAAACTCCATTGAAATCAATTACAACAGCTATTGTAAATTAGCCAATCATTCAAATAAAACTTGTAGTTTCGGCGTGAATACCTGCAAAACAAACATCCATTCATCCAAACTTTTTCATTCATATTTATCCCTCTATTATGATTAATCTTGATATTTATGATATTTAAAAGAAACATTGAGTAATGTTATTAAACTGTTTAAAATGTCTGTATAACTGTTAACGATCTTGGAGCAATATTTCAGCACCTTGTTTAATATTTAACGGCGTAGGTACAAAATATTTCATCTCATGTTTAAACAATTCAATTTAGGCTGGATGCTTTAAATATTCTACCGTCACGAAGCTACTAAAATAGACATGAAAAATGGCTTTAGAAGCGACCACTTTCCGCTCACTGCTTTGAACGCATTGTTTCCCGAATAAACGTCATTCCAATTTAACATTAGCTAGTTATTGTTCTATGCAAACGATTTAAGAGGTTAATTCAATTTAACTTCTAAGTAGTTTTCAAACTGTAAGCCAAGACCTCAATACTTATACTGTGGGTCGCAAAGATACGTAAAAACGTCAATTACATAATTTCAAAATTATTTATCTAGTTCCTATAATGAGAAGCACGATTATCGATAAAAAAACATAAAAATGTATGCACACATCTCTCTTTATTTACTTATTTTTCATGGGAACTGATTTATATGATAAAAATTACCTAAGTATATGTTATTCCAGCTTAAACATTAATCAATGCAAAGTTTAAGTTTGATCTGATCCGGAAATTATAAGTGAAAAAGTAACAAATAAACAAAATTCATCCATCCAAACTTTTACATTTATACTAAGGGTAATGTAAGGTTGAATAATGAAAATTAACAATGAACTTTCCAAGGTTGAATTACGCCCATTATTCGGCGTTAAAGTGATAAAGACCATGGAATTATTAGATTTTGAATAAAATGAAGAGCTTTAGCCCTAAATCAATTTACGAAATTAAACTCTGCTTTCTGCCTGTGACTTTACTCCAAAATACCTACCTAGATCTTACTAATATCTAGTACCTAACTTTCTTAGAATAAATAATGTTATTATGTTACACCTTTTCATGAAAGTTAATTCTGATCATTCATCTGCTTACAAAACAGACTCAACAAAAATACATTGAATACCGAGTATTTTCTGGAATAAATCCCAGATTATCCCATAAGTCCTTTCTTTGATTCCGTTTTACTGAAACTCGACTAAATTACTGTTTCTTTTTTTTGCAGGAAATGTTCCTCACCAATCATCGGCACTAATGAAGCAATCCACAGTCGGGATATTGGAGTAGACGCTCGAGCCACCTTTCGAGCGCAATAAAACAACCCGTCGACATCCAAAGAAACTACCACTCGATAACAAACTGTATAACACAAGACGCAAGAACGAAATTCCCACCAGCAACATTACAATCCAATGGCTCTGCTCCGAATCGGAAAGTCGATCCAAGCAATATGTCAATTAAACTCCACACTCGATTGTAATCAAGCTCGCCATTCCAAGACCAAAAAGCTTCACGACGAAGCCGTGTTTCAAACTTGACTCGACATTGACTGGCCTTTGTTCTCTGTTCAAATAGACACGATCAATGTATGGTTACGTTAGGAAGCCGAGACAATTGATCGCCCAAGCCAGGGACTCGTATGGCGACCCCAGGTCAGAACTGTCACCGTTCACCGCCTAGCTTTGTTACTTTACCTTCGTGTCTTCTTACACTGGTGTCTCTTCTGTTGCTCTCCGAAGCAACACTAGCAGCGGTCGACTTCAACGTATCAATACCCGATTTCAACTTCACTGACACAAACTCTTCAGAAAACTGGACGATATTTGATAGCAATACGACCAAGCCTTCTCATATAAAACATTCAAAATACTCCTTGCCCGCTACGATATTTCTCATTACGATATTCCTGATTGTCATAGTCGGAACGACAGTTGGCAACATATTGATCTGTGTCGCTGTGAGATTAGTGAGGAAACTGAGAAGGCCTAGTAACTATTTGATCGTATCACTGGCGGTGAGTGATCTGTGTGTTGCTATTATGGTGATGCCGGTGGCTACAGTGTACGACATAATGGGAACGTGGCCTTTTGGACCTGTTATATGTGACTTTTGGGTATCTAGTGACGTCTTATCTTGTACCGCAAGCATTCTGAACCTCTGCATGATCTCTGTAGACCGGTACTATGCGATCACTAAACCTTTAGAGTACGGTGTGAAGCGAACTCCTCGAAGAATGTTGTTTTGCGTGTTCCTCGTCTGGATAAGTGCAGCGTTTATCTCACTCCCACCTGTTTTGATACTTGGCAACGAAAAGACTGAGACATCCTGCTCGGTATCGCAGAACAAGGTCTACCAGATATATGCAACTTTCGGGTCATTCTATATACCATTGACGGTGATGATTGTGGTGTATTATAAGATCTTTAGTGCTGCTCGGAAGATTGTGAAGGATGAGAGAAGAGCCCAGTCGCACTTGGAGACTCACTGCTACTTGGAGATCAATGTAAAGAATGGTGGAGCGGCTGAGGCCAAGCTGTTGGGAAGTCAGCCACCAGCACAACCTCCGCCGAGGGGATCGACTGCTAGTACCAATACAACGGTGAGTGTCACTAGTTATCACAGATCTTAGCTAGTTAATTATCAATGATGGTATAAAAATATTCACCTTGTAGCATATTTCTTTACAATGGATTTTGGTGGATTTACAAAGGCGTCTAAACCGGAGAACTATCACTATGTCTAACCCTTAGATGGATCTTGCCACAAAATAGTTCTGCCTATAATTAGTTAAAATTTCTTCCCACGTTAGTAGAGTCATCCAGTCGACCCGCAAGGTCCAGTAATTTATGGGAGTTTGACATTACCTCCTGAGTCAAAATTCTGTTTGAATTTAAACCTCATTGTTACAGATCAGCGTTGATAAAACAGAAAGCACCATTGGCCGGTGTTTCTCCAGTCAACGGAAATCCAACGAGTCACAATGCCCCATGCTCCAGAACAATCAGAACAAAACTCCGACCAAACCCATCCACACCATCAACAAATCCCCCACACAGCTAGCCCCGAGCCAACCGCAAGGCAAAGAGCGAAGGAGGCTCTCATCCGAAAGCAGTCAGAAACTAACGACGAATAGAATTCGCTCGTCCCTTTCAAATTTCGCTCAAAAAAGCCACCTTGCCAAAGATTTACTTCACAGCAATTCACCGCATCAGAAAAAGCTTAGATTTCAATTAGCCAAAGAACGCAAAGCGTCCACCACCCTCGGAATTATCATGTCAGCGTTCGTTATATGCTGGCTTCCTTTCTTCGTGCTAGCATTACTTCGGCCGTTTGTCGCAGAAGACGCCATCCCCGATGCCATAAGTGCCCTTTTTCTTTGGCTAGGCTATTTCAACAGCCTGCTGAACCCTGTAATATACGCGACGACAAACAGGGACTTTAGGAAACCGTTTCAAGAGATCCTGTTCTTTAGGTGTGGGAATCTGAACCATATGATGCGTGAGGAGTTCTACCACAGCCAGTACGGTGACCCTGACCAGCACTTCTGTGTGAACCATCAGACAAAACTGCATAATTATGAGGAAGGGGTCGAGATAGTATCTGCCATCGACAGAGAGGAGACGCGCGCCTCAGAAAGTTTTCTATGATCGTCAATCACCGAGGTCCACGAAGACCTGGATACTGTGATCTAAATAAGACTTTTAATAGAATAAAAAGGTCAATACAGTGTAGATTACAACATAACTCGTGTATTATAAAAGGCTGTTTCAAACCAACTAGTCGTTTATATGTAAATTACTAATTTATCGGCGTTACGATGGTTCCCAGAATTGTAATTTGTTTTAATTTAATAATTATTTATGAATTGTATTTCAATTATAAGATACCTAAATGGAGTAAATGTAAATGGTGAGTTAAGGGTGTTTAGGATGACCAAAGAGGTAAATTAGTTTTTAAGTTATGTAGGTACCAGTAAGCTGTTGTGAATTTAAAAGTTTATTACAATTATTAGGTATTGTTACATTATAATTATCATGAATTGACATTAATGTTGTAGTCAGAAGTATTAATCCATGTGATAGTAGGTTTAGACTTCATTCACTTTCTCTTACATAATGTTTTATGGCTTGTCTTTATTTTTTTATCACAGTGCAATACTTTAACGTGTGTCTTCTTTTATGGAACACATACTGCATCTGTTGTACAAAAATATTTTCAACTAAGTGATAACATTTTAAAGAACAACAAAATAGGCACTGCCAGGTAAAGTAATAATTATAAACCTAATTGAAATATTTTACAAAATATATACTGATAAACTAATTATACGTACATTAAGCTTCATAAGGCCTAGGTTTCATGATTTTAATAGAATATAGATGAATTTAAATTAGTTTATAGATGGTGGTGTTTTGACTTTATTTGGCATAGTTATGTATTAAAATTCGGTTGTTTGGTTTTATAATAATTATAACATAATATAGTTATACAAAACATTTTTAACTAGCTTGATTATGTATAGTAAAAATTAAATCGTTGTAAATATCGTTCATTATTAATGAGTAAATAAGCTAGGAAATTAATTATAATAATGTAAATAAATTGCAGATAGTCGTGTGGGGAAACTACGCTTGGAAAAAAATAATTTGACATTTCGATTTGATGTTTTGAAATAATTGTGAAGTAATAATTTCTTTGATGTAGTTTCTATCCATTATTGTAAGTAAAATGTGGTTGTTTGTGTAAGTACTTTAGTATTTTAAACAAATGTACTTTAAAGTGTATTATATATAATAATTTTAGTTGTCTTGCCCGTTATAAATACTTTACGGCTTATAAGATGAAATTGAAGACGTAAATGTAAAATAAAAGATTTGGAAAATGATTGAACGTGTTAAATTATAAATCTATCCGTACAATTTAAGATATACATTATGTTATAATTTCACAATGAGATGAGTTTAGAAAACGTTTTGAATTTTTCTATGAACGAGATGAAATGGTCTTCTTTAAGTTTCTTTATAAAATGAAACTGAATACATATACAATTTAGCTGTAAATGAAATAGAACTTTGATTTTCTTTACATTTATCATCACAAGCTTTTCAAAGTGTTTTTCTGTAAATGACTGTGATGTTTTTGCTTGAATTAATAATGATGTACAGCGTATTAATATATTATGTTTGAATTTTTTTGTAAAACATAATAACTTCTTTACAAAAGGAGTTTTCATAACTATAACTTTAGTAAGTATAATGTTTAAAACTAAATATAACTTATCTGTATACTTCTAGCGAAATCGTTTCCTATCTTGGCATTAATGTATTTTTCATAAGTAGTAGGTTCTAAAAAGAGACGAAATAAAATTAGATTTCAGAAATGTGGTCTTTAATTTACTCTCCAAAGTAGTTCAAATATTTTATAGAGCACTAGCTTTTCGCTCGCGGCTTCGCCTGCGTAGACTATACGTTTGTCTCGCTCTTTTAGTCTGAAATGTCTAAGTTTCAAGCAGTTTGGGCCACTGGTTACAGATACTAAGAAACTACAATAACATCAATCCCCATTTTACCCTTTTTAGTTTATTGAAAATTCCTGAAAAATAAAAAAATAATAAGCATCCTACTTTAATAAAGTTTATAGCCATTTCAAAACGAGGTAAACAAGGTATCTTAGGTGTAAATAACCTAATAGTTAGATATAGGTATATTTTCTTATAAAAAATATAAATAATAGTAATCGTCACAGCTATGAATGAATCTCTAAAAGTTTGTGGTAGTAGAATACCAAAAAGAGTTTAACACTTAAATTTTGACACGATACTATTTAATTGGTGCAGCGATTTATGTAATGGAATTCGGGCCCTGGTGTTCTGTCTGGTTGTTTTTCCGTAGATAAATATTTAAAAAATATATCTATGGAAGTAAATATAATGTATTAAGTTTAAGAGTCATCTAGAGCCCCAAACACATGATCTCCTTAGCTTGAGGCTACATGATGCATTTTATATTATTCATGAACCTATATCGGTTGATAGATTTTTAAAAGACGACAAATTATGTAAAAACTTTATACTGTTTTCTAGATACCCCGTGTTCGAAACCGTGGGCAGTAGCAAGTTCGAGTTATATATAGTGGAGCCTTACACAGCTGAGGTAAAACAGAGTAAATTATGTACTAGCGCTTCGCGGTTTCACCCGCGGTAATTCCTGTTCCCGAAGGAATTCCGGGTTAAAATATAGCGTATGTGTTATTCCAGACTATAATCTATCTCTATGCCAAATTTCATCCAAATCCGTTCAGTAGTTTTTGCGTGAAAGAGTAACAAACATCTATCCATCCATCCACTTACAAACTTTCACGTTTATAATATTAGTAGGATAACTGAGAGCATTTAGCTTCAGCATTTAGCGGAAATTCAATGACAGAACGTGTTCTTGAATATTCATCTTCATGTCAGTCACAACTCAGTGGTAGGCGGAGCGATAAATGTTTTATACTAGCTGCCCGCCCCGGCTTTTAACGGGTATTTTTTTAATAATTATTACTAATATTATAATCGTGAAAGTTTGTATGTACATTATGGTGTATGCTTGTTTACTCTCTCAAGCAAATACTATTGAACAAATACTCTGAGAAATGAAAATGAAATGAAATTCAGCATTAGAAATAAAACGGAATTATCACCAACGGATACTTAGATAAGAGGGTAATAAGCAATCGATTTCTTAATAAGTATGGATTACAGAATAAATAAACATACCTACGTATCTTCGAAATAATACACAACGGTAACTTCGACGGATCTGCGAATTCGATAATGAATCCTAATCAATCGATAAGTTAAAAATCAAAGAGCAATAAGGATAATGTTCAACAAAAGAGAAACGGAAAAATTGAAAAATACATATTGTTTTTTTTTAATCATACAAATAGTACAGGAAAAGGTGCGACCCGCCCCGGCTTCGCACGGTTTTATTGTACTACGTATAAACCTCCCTCTTGAATCACTCTATTTAAAAAAAACGCATCTAAATCCGTTGCGTAGTTTTAAAGATTTAAGCATACAAAGGGACATAAGAACATAGGGACAGGGACAGAGAAAGCGACTTTGTTTTATACTATGTAGTGATACTACTGCCGGCAGCAAGAAATCAAATCAAAATCGTCTAGCAACCGCCGAACGCGAATCTACAAGAATCTACCCACTTGATTATATGTTTTACCTATAGGATGTGCTATTTTTGGTGACCGAATTCGTAATCAGAATCGAATGAACCCTTTTTTATGCCTTCCAACTTTTTTATCTAATTACTAAACAATAGGAACCTTACTTATCAGCATTAAACTCTGTACAATATTATTTTTATCGTACAATAAAGTAATATTCTAGAAATCTATCTATCCAAGGTATGGATCCGCCCGCAGTGTCGTAGTCCAGGTTTTTGGAATGACAATATTTCGGGTATGAGTTTTGTTTTAGTGAATGTCTTTGATTAAAAAAAATTGTGATAGCCGGTGGTTTTGTCTCTTTCCATAGGTATATTTGCTTTTGAAGTTATTTTTTTATGATTTATAAGTAAGTACTCATTTTATTTTAATAGCTTATCTAAAACCGTGATTCGGTTTTTCTGAAAGCCTCGTAAAGCAGTTCACCAAAGGTTATAATACCGATTAGTGTGATACCTTCAAATCTTAAGTCGATATACTTCGCCCCATTTAGTTGTCTAAGAAATGATCACCCTGTATTCTACTAGCTTACCCATGACCGTACCAGGAAGGTGGCAGGCACGGAATAAAATGAACAATGTGGTCCTATCTATAAAAGGTATAGAACTTCACATAGGTCATGTATCTATAAAATATAACAGATAGCTTAGTCATGGTTAGTCGTGAACTATAGAAACGGAGTACAAGCAAAGAAATTGTTACAATTTTCGGCACAATTGGGTTAAAATTCGTGTAGTAAGGAAGTCTCCACTTTTTTTGTCTCTGTTCTTTGTACTTAGCTTATTTTAGCTTCTATTTTTCCGACCACTTGTTATTAGGTATGCAACGGCCCATGTTCGATATTCATCATAAACATTATGATACCATTATTAGAAATTGGTCTCCCCTAATTAGCACCGTAGCGCCCTGTCTTCAACTCACCACATCCGATATGCCTGCTGGCGTAGATCGTAACCCATATTATGACCGAAGGACGTTCAACACTACGTTTGCTAAGTCACGGTCTCCTCTCAAGAACTCTGTTTGTTATTCGGTGTACTTGATTTATGAATAAATATCAGTTTATTGTTTATCAGTAAATTTTATTTTCTTCAATGTATCTGAAACGTTTCTAGGCTATTTATATCCCATGGGTACTGTTTTATGGGATGTAAAGTATCTTTTGTTTTATTCCAGGGCTAGAACTATGTCTGTTCAAATTTCAACCTGAACAATTCAGTAGTTTAGCGTGAACGGGGCGTTAAACTTTTGCCTTATGGTTTGCGATGTTTGCGTGAAACACACATCCAAACATACAAACTTTCGCTTTTATAATAATAGTTAAGAAACATATACAATATAGCAAGAATCCTGCTAGTACGAAGCAGGATTCTTGCTATCCAAATACATGCTAAGCATCCAGTGCAAAACAACATAAGTAGGTAATTTAAACATTTTATAATTCCATAATACTCACTGAAAACCAATTTATATTCGCTCATTCTCCCACCACATTTCAGTCGGTATTCTGTGCCAAAATCTACTAACGATTCCCAAGCTTTCAACGCTTCCTGACAAGAGATAATGACCTTAGCTCGTGTCAAGTCAAAAATAGCTGAACACGATGTACCTACTCATTAGCATAACTGAATTATGTTCATTATAATGCCGGTTGTGACGTCTGCGTCACGCCTTGTTTGAACTCATTCATGGTCACTCCCATCCGAGTCACGTCGGTTAAACCAGTCGCAAATTTTTTCATACAAACGTGGAAGTACCTAAGAATACATTTGAAAATACGAGATTCTGAGAAATTAATGAGTTAATTATTATTAATGAATTACTAATCGTATTACAACAATGATTTAGCCATAATATTTGGTAATAATTATTACATGTCCAGAATTGGTTAAACACATTTTACTATGTAAATATAACAATAACATTTAAAAAATTACCTAAATGAATACTTAATAATGTATTCACCCGAAACTGTAAAAAAGTATATTAAGTACATTTGAAAAGTACGAGATTCTAAGTTTTAGTATTGCAACAATGTTTTTAGCCCTATTTTCAAAGAACATAAATTATACGGAGAAACTCTAAAATAAAGTCAGTACCGTATCTACCGTAGTTTAGTTATTTTCAATTTGAAAAGATACCTTAAACAATTTTTCTGTACGATATAAGTAAGTATTATACGAGAGATTTAATCCACAAGCTTAAAGTCTGATTTACTTCTTTATTCAATAAATTTGCAAAAATGAAAACATAATTAATCAATGTAGTCAAAGACAATAAAATACCCATTATTAAGCATTGCTATCTGCCCGCGAACACCAATACTTAAATTTCCGCCTCAGGATACGTTGTTTTATGAAAACTTTTAAGACTATTTCTATTCCATAGGAATTAATTTATAGGATAAATTAGCCTGGTTTATTCCAGAGCTAGAACTAAGTCTTTTAAAATTTTAACCCGATCGGTTAAGTAGTTTTTGCGTGAAAGAGTATCTAACAACCATCAATATAGGTACATACTAGGTAACTTTCGCTTATAAAAATTATTAAAGATTATTCAGTCAGTCAGTTCTTGATTAAAGTTATGTCACATGAAAATCACTCGCCCTAAAATAAGAAAAATAATCGAATCGTTTCACAATAAAATTTGCAAACACACAGTATGAGTTAAGTTTACTTAAGAACTAAATGTTTAATAAGACTTGTAATAAAGGATTATCTATCTATCTAAGAAACAGTTATTATGAGAACCTCCTCTTTTTTAAAACGTCGGTTAAAAACGGGTTGTATTCAACGAGCGATGATAATTAAACCTTTACAGGAAAGGGTTGATCTAATTTTCAATTCGCTTCGTTATATTTTGAAAGGTAAATTGAAACTTCAAACCCAAGACAATGATTATTATAAGACAAAATTGAAACAAGTTGCTTGAATTGCTAAGCGTTTAAATATCCCGAATAATATATAATATTCAGAATAATATATTTATAATTTAGTTTATAAAAACTTTATTTTAAGGTAGGTATATTTATCATGTTAGAATGAGTCTAAATGGGAAAGTTCGTAAATAATTTCTAGTTCATACAATTTTAGTCCGACTCATCAAGGAGTCAAAAATTGTGAAAATTGTACGAACTTAAACTTAGGTAAAAGACATGTTATATCCGCTTTATTATGAAAAAACTTGTAAACTACAACAAAATAAATAAAAAAATCGACGTTATGACGTACCTACAGGAATAGCCATATACATAATTTGTGTTTGTGTGACACAAACTATCATCATCAACAAGGCTAGGACATAGGCCACAAACACAAAGAAAAACTATAAACCGCTCAAATGCAAGATACCTCTTAGTAATCCTACTTAATATTATAAACGTGAAAGTTTTTATGGGGGGTTTATTCCTCTTTCACGCAAAAACTAGAAAATGGATAAGGTTTAATATGGAAAAGATAGTTCGAGTCCTGGAATAACAAAAAGGCTCACATCGCATCAATCAGTTGCCATGGAATAGAAATTGTCTTGAAACGTTCCCAGAGAAATAACGCGTGCGAAGCCGCGGTCGCATGCTAGTATCCAATATTATTAAGTAAATCCGTAGGAGGCCTTATAAATATGGTAATTTCATTTAATACTTCTAATACAGTATAAAAGCGAATAAATAAATGTGGTACTTAGTAAAGGCGTTATGCAAATAGAATACGTCCATAGTATTATTTGCCTAAAAATTATCCGTGTTTGAATTTTTATCGACGTTGAACGTTGTTTTCGGCACGCGATGGTAGAACAAAATAATGTGTCTTAGTAACGTAGGTACCTAGCTCCACGGTAACATACAAGGGTACTAAGATCCTAGTTAGTAAAGCTACCTATCAACGGTATATACTATTAGAGTGATTTCATGACTAAGGCTGATGACTAAAGATAATCGGTCAAATATCAGCATAATCAAAATCAGAAATAAATAATAAAATAAATAATTCCGGACAGTCCATACAGCATCATCTAGCCCCAAGTTAAGCTAGGTTCATATTGCTGTGTCGGGGTCTGTCGGGGCGCCGTCTGTCGTTTCGCTGAGCGTTCATACTGATGTGTTGTGTTGGGGCGCAATATGTCGCATTTTTAGATCATTCATCGTTTGAGAGTTGTGGCGTCAAAACGTGTTGGTTTTAAAATGGAATCATCTGATACTGACAGTCATTTTGATGAAAATATTCAATTTCTATTATTAATGACTCATCTTAAAAAAAAGAATAAATATTTAATGTTTTTGCTATTTCTTCCCAAACACCATTCCTGATACCTTGATCTTTATTTTCTTTATATTTAGTGTCATAGAGTACACTATAATATTGCCGTATTAACTCTATAGGTTAATCAGACATTTTTAAATGAAGTAGGAATAACTGCGTAGAACGAAAAATAATTCTATTTACGGAATGAACTGCATCCCACGCGGTTACGCGCCAGAATGGCAGATACACATTGATGTGGCGCGTTGTGTCGCAACAGATCCCCCACCACCTCTCTGGCGCGACCGGGCGCCGAGCGATTGCCGTCCCGACAGATCGCGCCACACCCCAACACAAGCTACTAATGTGAATCTAGTCATACTAAATGTATGAGACCGATAGCGTTCTGTCGCGTCACAACACACCCCGACAGAGCAATATGAACCTAGCTTTAAGCAGAGCTTGTGTTATGGGTACCAGATGCCTGATATACTTAATACAATACATTATATCGATAGAATTTTTTTATTATACATAGAAAACACCCAGACCAACGATCAAGTAGGTATTGTTAACTGTTGTACAAAAAGATCGGTATAAAATAGTGTAGTTTTAACAGCTAATCTATAACAGACATACAATACGGTAAAACTAACTACGAGTATAATTACTAACTAACGATATTAAGACATAATTTATGACATTTTCATAGCCGTCATTCTTGGATTTTGAGAACTTTAAAATAAGATTTATACTTCTAACAATTCGTGAAATATCATTTATCAAAATACTCTTTGAATGAATTTCATTCTAACCATCTATTTAGTTTAGCTGCAGCTTTGTCGGTTAACCTTTAGTTTTACTATTTGGAAATTGCCATTAAAATCGTTTATTTAATTGTTATTGAACAACACAACCTTAGTTTCCCAATGTAGATGTCTGGTGCTGCTAGATCGTAGAATTATACTAAAACGGAGGTGGTTCTCAATTTGACTGTTTTACAACTAGATAACTGACATACTTAATTATGTATATATTTTCTTATCATACATAGAAAACACCCAGAATATCCCGAATAAAAATCGGCATATCGTGTAAACATAATATATTATTTTTAATTTCTTGTATGTGCTGGTTTCCTTTAAATAAATAAGTATATTAACATTTGTCCGACAGGAATCGAACCCACAACCTCCTACATCGCAAGTGTATCAACGCCTGCTGCGCAACAGCAAAAACCGAGAAAGGTCGTGGGCGGAAGCTAGTTATGTACGTTTAGCAATCGTGTAAGACAATAATAATTTTCTGAATAAATATAACAAAGAAAACGGTTTTTAATTGCAAAAAAACTACAGATAAATGATTATGCTATTACACAGAAATTATAAGAAACAATAAAAATAATGATAGACTTCACAGCTATTGTAAATCAAACTCAATACTCATAACTATTTATGAAACAATTGGATTAAAGTAGATTCGAGGTTATCTACTTTTAGTCATAGTTTTAAAGGACGGAGAAAATACCGTCATTGCATCCTTTTTTGTTAAAGAAAAACTCTTGGATTCTATTTAAATTGACTAGATATTACCCATCTTTTGACCCAAATTTATTCTTTATCTATATCAAAAAATATCATCAATTTGAAGAAGAAAAAGTGTTTATACTAGCCCAAGTCTCTGCCAAAAACAGATGAGAGTGTTAAATAAGATCCTAGAATGTATACAGGGTGTCCCATAATGAGTGGATAACCTGAAAGGTGCTTATGTGGCAAGTCAAGACCTATCAGAAACAGTTTTTATTTTTTTTCTAATTTGACCCGTTCGGAAAATATTTAATATTTCGTAAATTTCGAAAAATTTGTATCTTTGTTCACATTTTTGGACTTTGTGGCTACAATTTTTATAATATTTTTATTTTTATTTTTGGAATATACTAAAGAAAAACAGCTTTTTTGAACACCGTTTGAAATATTTTAGTAACTAGGGCCAGTAATTTTTAAGGCAGGTTTAAAGTAGAAAATTTTAATTTTTCAAATTATTATGCAAAGTTTGAGCTGCTGTGGTTAAAAAAAAAGATAAGGAAACCTAAGATGCCAACTACTTAAAAACATGTCCATTTCAAGAGCATCCTAAAAAGATGATAAACATTGAAATTTTGTAGGGTAAAAAACTTAGATATTGCTACTTTTGTGCCAAAAGGGGCCAATGCTACTAAAAATAATATTGAACCAACACATCAAAAAAATTTCTTTTTCGCCATTCTCGTTCTAAAACGGTTACTTTGCTACTAAAAAACAGTAAGTGAAATCTCATCATCCATACAGCAATGTTTGAAAACGAAAGTTTTCAATCAGTGCGTCCTATCCTCCTACCCCTGATGACCTACGGAGCTGAGACGTGGACACTCACGGTAGGGTTGCTACACCAGTTCTAAGTCGCTCAGCGAGCTATGGAAAGGGCTATGTGAGGAGTTTTTCTGAAGGATAGGATTCGTAATGAATACATCCGACAGAAAACCAAAGTTATCGACATAACTCAAAGAATTAGCAAGCTGAAGTGGTAGTAGGCCGGCCATATCTCATGAAGAACCGACAACCGTTGGGGTGGTAAACGTGTTCTGTGTAGAACGACCTCCAGCCAGGTGGGATGACGATCTGCGAAAGCCTGCTGGCAGATGCTGGACCCGTCAAGCTGAAGACAGGGCGCTCATTAGGGGAGACTTATGTCCAGCAGCTATGTGATATGGGCTGATGATGGTGATGATGATGATGAAATATTCAAATTGATGTCTTCCAACTCTGATGCAGGCTCTGCATCTTTTTAATAAAGGATTTTTAGCTAACTTTCGTAATTGCGGTCGTTAATTTTTTCCGCATCGTTTTGGACTTGACGTCGAAGTTATATTAAGTTATAATAAATGAAATGAAATTAAGTTATAGTATTTAGGGAATACCTAGGTTTTTTGTACACCAGTTCCTTCAAGTTGCCCTAGTAAAAGAAATCCAATGGGTTCAAGTCCAGCGATCGCGCTGGCCACTGGGAAGCGCCACCACGCGTAATTCATCTGTTTGAATACGCTGAATCTAAATAACGCCGTTCCTAAACAGCTTAGTGTACTGGACACCCGTCATTCTGTAGTTTGAATCTTCTTTCCAAATTCATACCACCAAATTCGTACTCATAGCACAAACTCTCTTTACTTTCGGCTAGATTATTGTTTATTATTTAGTTCCTAACATATTTCCTATTTTCCAGCATGAATCAGCAAAAATAGATTTCACTCACTGTTTTTAAGTAGCAAAGTAACCGTTTTAGAACGAGAATGGCAAAAAAGATATTTTTTTGATGTGTGGGTTCAATATTATTTTTAGTAGCATTGGCCCCTTTTGGCACAAAAGTAGCAATATCTAAGTTTTTTACCCTACAAAATTTTAACATTTATTATCATTTTAGGATGCTCTTGAAATGGACATGTTTTTAAAGTAGCTGGCATCTTAGGTTTCCTTATCTTTTTTTTTAACCACACCAGCTCAAACTTTGAATAATAATTTGAATAATTAAAATTTTGTACTTTAAACCTGCCTTGAAAATTACTGGTCCTAGTTACCAAAATATTTCAAATGGTGTTCAAAAAAGCTATTTTTCTTTAGTATATTCCAAAAATAAAAATAAAAAAATTGTAGGCACAAAGTCCAAAAATGTGAACAAAGATACAAATTTTTCCAAATTTACAAAATATTAAATATTTTAATAAAAATAGAAAAAAAATAAAAACTGTTTCTGATAGGCCTTGACTTGCCGCATAAGCACCTTTCAGGTTATCCACTCATTATGGGACACCCTGTATGTATACAAATATAGATGTTTCTTTAAACTGCTAAGCAAGTTTAAAATAGCATCTTTACATTTAGGTACATCGTTATTTTTCAGGCCTCTATATATATTACTTTAGGATAGTTATACCTATTGAATTTTTCGAGTTAGATTAAATTTAATTTTAGAAATACATTCAAGGGACGTAATGATTTACACATCTGCGGGAAAGGCCTTCTTTGATAGTATTAAAAAAATACACATTTAATTTAACTATTTCATTTTATTTCATTCATATAATGCTTTATTATGGTACTATACTTAATTGTATTAACAAAGAAAATCAAGGAATATAACATTGTATTAGACTCATAAGTTGTAGACTTGCTAGTGGTTTCTATTTCGCTTCTTCCACTAGTGGACAAAAAATTGAAGCGAAGGAGAAATCAATTATCACTTTATTTCTTAGATTATTTTGATAATTATGTACCTATAGTTTAAATTTGACGTGTCTATGTGCTTATTTTGTAAGCCTAAAGAAATAAAGATATTATTTACTTATTGACAATTGAAACAATAGCAACACAAGCCAGTTGCAAAGTCTAGAGGAAGCTCAAATGATCCACATCAATACCAGTCGGCAGCCCAAAAACACTGGTTGCATTACCACGCTGTATGGCAATTCTGATGCGCCAGATACTCACCAGCTCCCAAAACAACTTATTGCAGAGAAAAACCAACCCTGTATAGCTTGATAAATATTTATAACGGTAATATTTATAGGAAAAAATTAATTATAGCCTACTTCTTGCCTTGTATATAAGCCTAAGCCTAAGCTGCCTAAGCTATAATTAAATTTTTCTATGAACTAACACAATGCCGTGTTTGAAAGTAACGTACTATCTATTGATTTGTTGCAACATAGTCGTTAGTTGTAAACATCCAGGTTTATAGCTCACACAGGTAAATCTAGGCTTGAAGCTAGAAACAATTTGCATGTTTTAGCATTTTATGTGCTGTTATTTGACCGAGTGAGGGGAAATTGAGCTGACGAAATACGGAGGCGAATAAATTAGGGAATGCTTGTTGTGATAGTTAAATAAATAATGCTGGACAATTCACATCTTTCAGCCGAGCTAATTAGAGCGTGTGTTATGGGTAAATATTCGATGACGACACATTATTATATTTTAAATTATACAAAATACAAAAAAAAATACAAAATATTTTATTTCTATAACTTAATCAAATACTTACATTTCAGTGGTATATCTCTTTTAAGTAATATGTATTACTAGCTGGTGCCCGCGACTTCGTCTGCGCATGATTAGTATTTCGAGTACTCGCGATTTTACTTGCGTAATTCCCTTTTCCGTGGGATTTTCGGGATAAAATAAGCATATGTGTTATTCCAACTTATAATCTATCTCTGTGCCAAATTTCATCCAGATCCGTTCAGCAGTTTTTGCGTGAAAGAGTAACAAACATCCATCCATCTATCAATCTATCCATTCATACTTACAAACTTTCGCGTCTATCAGTTCAATTCAGTTTGGTTCCCCTGGGCTATACGGGTTTTCAAAAATTTCTCACAGCACCTGAACGACGCGTGCGAATTCCGGGATAAAATGTATCCCATGTCCAATCGTCCCGAGTTCCATTCGAATTCATTCACTTCCGTCGTGATGCGTGGTTAAAGAATTCTTCTTTCACCCTCTCTCCCAGGGGAACCTTACCGAATTCCGGGATAAAAAGTATCCCATGTCCTTCCTTGAAGTATGAACTCAAATCGTCCCGAGTTTCATTCCAACTCATTCAGCAGTTTCGGCGTGATGCGCGGTAAAAGAATTTTACTTTCATACCCTCTCCCATGAGGACCTTACTGAATTTCGGGATAAAAAGTATCCTATGTCCTTCCTCGTATTCCTCGTAGTATGATCTATAATCATGCCGATTTTCATTTAAATCCATCAAGTAGTTTCAGCGTGATGCGCGTTTACGATACAGACAGACATGAATGAAAAAAATTACAGTTTTGGCTTGAGTATCGATAATAGAGTGCCCTCCAAAAAAAATTTTCTTAATATCTTCAATGTACAGAATTGGACCTGTTACAGTTTTATTATAAGTATAGATACCTGTGCTAGAGGAGAAAGTTATAGTATTTAATACAATGAAAACAAACTAATATCGACTCAACCAAAACTAACCTAACACAGTAGACTACCAAACAGTAGTGTAACACAGTAGTGTTAGTACTGTTTAGAACCTAGTATAAGACATAGGCTATTAAAATTTGGAAAAAAAAAACCTAACACACAGATTTGTTTGTTGTTGTAGATATTTTTTGATAAATATAATAATAATAAATAAATAAAAATCATACCATAGAAATCACCCAGAACCCTTGAACAAATATTTGTAGATTGTACAAACATTTCTCCCAAGGCAGGAGTCGAACCCACAACCTCCGGCGTCGCGGGCAGACCTTCGCCCTCGAGAGAGAGAAATCTAGGACGATAAGATAAGAGAATAGCAACCCTTCCATTATAAGATTATTATCCTTCCACGCATAATTATCTTACTATTCTAATAAATGGGAAAGTCTGTGTGAATGTTTGTTATAAGTAATCTTTGTAACAACTTAAGTAATTTAAATGAAATTTGGTATGTAGATAGTTAAGGACCTAGAATAACACAAAAGATATTAAAATTTGGAAATGTTAAACTCTGATGGGGCTAAATAGGGTGGTACAGTTTGGATAGAAAATAATTTTCACTTGGTTCGATTCACTCAAAACTCGGTATAAATAAACTATGGAGTGTATAATTAAAAACACATTTTTTATTTTTACACAATAATACCTAGGGGGTGTGCAAAAAATTTCTGAAATTTGTACGAAAAACAATTCTGGTTCACGGGCGTAGCCGCGGGTTGCATCTAGTCACTACATAGTATAAAATAAAGTCGCTTTCTCTGTCCCTATGTCATTATGTCCCTTTGAATGCTGAAATCATGCTGAAATCATGCTGAAATCTTTAAAACTACGCAACGGATTTTGATGCGGTTTTTTTTAATAGATAGAGTAATTCAAGATGAAGGTTTATACGTATAATAATACCGTGTGAAGCCGGGACGGGTCGCTAGTATTAAATAAATGAATAAATATGCTGGACAATCCACACAGCACCATCTAGCCCCAAAGTAAGCTACGCAAGCATGTGTTACAAGATATATTAATATATTAGATACAAGAGGTATAGGTTACGACCTTAGTAGTATAGCGGGCGCAAGTCTGTATGTGATTTGATTGCAGGTTTGATTCCCACATTGGGACAAATGTTAATAAGAGTTCTTCTGGGTATCTTCTTCGTATAATAAAAATAGCTATCTATTTACAGAATTAGCAAATATTTTTATAATCACATCACATAACAATCCCAGCATCATCTAGCCCCAAGCTAAGCAAAGCTTATGAGTGTAGAGAGTATGAGTGTTATGAGTAGCAGATGACTGATATACTTAATAATATAATACATTACTATAACACTACATAGTATAAAACAAAATAGCTTTCTCTGTCCCTAATTCCCTGTATCCCTATGTCTGCTTAAATGTTTAAAACTACGCAACGGATAGATGGAGTGATTCAAGAGGAAGGTTTATACGTACAATAAAACCACGCGAAGCCGGGGCGGGTCGCTAGTTTATTATATATAGAAAACACACCAAGAACCCCGAAACAAATATTTGTAAATCAAGTAATATGTAAACATGTATAAATATTTTTATTTATCGACAAAACAGAAATCCTCACCCAAGCCTTGGCCATCCTAGTTAATAACTAAGTACTACTGTAAGCTTTATCTATAACGGTAGCCGTATTTCAGCGAAATAAACCCCTAAAATGTGTATTTAACAGTAGCCCAAACACCATTTGTTCAGGTACTTATGTTCGTAGGCTAATTTGAATGTTATGGGGGTCGAATATATGGGCTACCAGATTTACTGAAACTGATTACGTTCTTGGAATAGGGCGACATTAGGCTGCCGTTTTATTTGCTTGCCAAAATGGTCACTATAATTTCCGTAGTTTATTTTACTGCTGTTGATTTTACGTGGCTGGGTTTTTGGTGATTGTATCACGGGGATATTTCCGAGGTTTTTAAATCAAATGTCTCTATTTTCAGACAAATTGTATTTGAAGGTTCGGAGAAATACAAAATTAGGGTAGACCGAGGCGAATCGGATCACAGGGCGAATCGGATCAAAATAAGAAATAAATTTTAATTAAAAAAACCGCGCTTCTCTGACCGCAGTTACAGCGATACGTGACTGCTTTTCCTCTTTCCGCGTCGGTTGCTATTTGTTAAACTTCGATACCGTGCGTACTTCAGCACCAGCGATGCTCGCGAGTCATGCAGAAGTGACACCACGGCCGTTTTCGCGCCAATTGTAAGGTATGTAAAAATGATAACTTGAATTTTGGGTAAAAAAAATATGGGATTGTGAATGTATTTGTGTAATGTTATTCAGTATCGATCTAATTTTGATAAACCTTATGTGTTTCCTGTAAATTGTAAACGGTATTCTGAATAAAATGATTTTGAGAATACATTGATATGGGGCGAATCGGATCAGATCATTTGGGGCGAATCGGATCAGTCTTTAAATTACTTTTAACTTCTTTATAATCAATGTTTTATTGTTTTAGATGGTTTGGACATATAAGAAAAAAACTGACCAAGGTCTGTGGTCTCAAGAAGATCTGAAAAAAACTACAGACAAGACAGTTTGAAATTAAGCAACAAGACTGTGAATATGTTACGAAAGACTGCGAACTTGCGAAGCTCACTTCAATATCACCACCGTCATAGCAATCAATGACTAGATTTAATAAATTATTTTTTTGATTTTTCCTGGTCTTCAATCTACTCCTTTACTTTTCTTATGGGCTTTTAGAAAATTCCTCAAACACGTGTTCCAAATTATTATTTTTTAGAGCGATGTGGTTGCTGAGCGACAAAGTCCCTTTTAAAAAAAAATTAAAAAAAAAAAAATATATATATTTTTATATCAGTATATACTAAGCTTTTCAGGTTCCTATGTAAAAAAGTAATTCGGAGCCAGACTACGGATCTCAATATCTTTATTAACACATCATCTTCATCAGCCTATACTAGTCCACAGCTGGACATAGGCTTCCCCTAATGAACGCCATAGCGCCCCTGTCTTCAACTTGCCGCATCCAGCATCTGCCAGCAGTCTTTCGCAGATCGTCATCCCGCCTGGCCGGAGGGCGTCCTACACTACGTATGCCAAGTTGCGGTCTTCACTCAAGAACACGTTTACATCAACGGTTTGTCGATTCTTCGCGAGATATTATTATTCGCGATTTTACTAACTCGTTTAACCCCATTTACAGGAGTTTTTGTAACAAAAGTCTTGAAACACGTATTCAATCAATTTTTTATTTTTAGTATGCTCTATAAATTTCAAGCAAATCGGGTCACAGGTTAAAGAGTTACAGAAAACACCAAAAAAGCTTCAAACACTCTTTTACCCTCTAAGGCCGTTTTCTGATTTGTCGGCGCGGTATCGGCGCGACATCGGCATGATTTGTATACGCGGTACCGAAAACTTACCGAGCGCATATATTTCAATGAGTGTTTCTTGATTGGCGCGGTACGTGCGCGGCAGCGGGGAGGCATCGGTTCGGTTTACCGCGTGTCGGCACGCTCGTCCAGTAGCCGCTCGACATTTACAACAGCGCTTTGTTAATGCAGGAGCAATTTGATTCAAAAGCTGCTGATATATTGCTTTTGACATTCTATACATAGATAAAAAATTTGTATCATCATGCGAATATTCCTTTAGCCTCAACAAATATTATTTCAGACGACAGTTAATATTATTTTCAATATATTATGGATGACGCCAGTAGCGCTTTCTTTTTTTACGTAAACGAAGATAAACATAACATGCTAATATATCATCATCACTTGAAGACGACATTATCACGCGACGATACAAGCGGTACTGCAGTGATTTATGCCGAGAACATACCGATAAGTTAGTAGACGAAAGCGATGCAGCATCGTTTCGGTACAGAGCATACCAATGTCGCGCCGCTGCCGCGCCGACAAATCAGAAAAGGGCCTAAGGGTGACAAAAATAAATCGAGCTGTGCTGCGCTGTACCGCGCTGTGCTGTGTCAACGTCAACTCGCTCGTCTACTGTTTTAATGAGGATACAAACAAACCATGCTGTGCTGCGCTGTGCTGTGCTGCGTCAATCTGTTGACCAAACATAGCACAGCGCAGTACAGCGCAGCACAGCTTGATTTAGTTTTGTCACCCTTAGGGGCGGAATTTCCAAGAATCCCTTCTTCTGTCTGTATTGTAAAAGGTGCCTACCTACATGCTCTCAAAATTTCAATTTCAAGGTGGGTGTTGCCACCAAAAAATCGCTTGTTCTTTTATATAAGTATTAAAAGATATTGTCTCATTAATACATGTAATGTATTTTTGGAAATAAATCATATCGATTAATTGTAAATAGTGACTATTTTCTCTTAAGAAGAAGCAAGTACTCACCAAATCGGAGCACACCAACAACACTGGCTTACAATTGTACTCCACATAAACCACAATGGCTTACCATTGTACGCCATACAAACCATTGTATACCATTGTGGCTCGTGTGCGCGGTCCCTTACCTTCATTGCTCCCGTAAGGAAATGTTTGATAGGAGCTACTGTGGAGAGCTGATAAGATTGACACGTCACGGGACGCCTATTTAAACTAAGTACTAAGTAAGTTTAACAAATAAGTTTGGTTAATAAATTGCTGGTTTTTAGTGTTGACGAAAGATTTGTCTACAGATATCGTCATAGTACAACGGCATCCAGCGCTGCAGCGGGAAGCCAGCTTGAAGTTATACTCAGCTCAGAAAAAACAAGTTCGTAAATAAACTTTTTCTGAGCTGTGTACATCTCAGAAAATACAAAGTTAGTAAATAAGCTTTGCTTTTTCTGAGCTGTTTTATATAACTTCAAGCTCGTTTCTGCTTTCTGTGTACTATTATGACTGATATACTTAATACAATACAATATTTTCATTTTACATTGAATACACCCAGAACCCCGGAACAAATATTAACAATTCATACAAATATGTATTTCATGGCGGGAATTGAATCCGCAACCTTCTGCGTTGAAGTGGTTGAAGGCGGACCATCGCCCGCCGCGCCATATCTGACTTCAATATTTATTATAAGAACGATTTATGATAATAACCAAGAAAAAAGATTTAATTTAAGTAGCTAAACTAGAATGTCTACATCCTAAGTACCTATGTCAGAAACTCGCCGTAAATCTCTCGCTTAGCATTTAACGAGCACATAAAACCGTTTAAATGAGAGGAAGTAAATAAGTACCTACCTTATGAAGTTACCTGAGTACTTCTCAACTCTAACTTACCGTAATAAGGGTTAAATTGCTACTTTCAAATCCTCAAGTTTGGGTGTAATGAGGCAAAGTACCTACTTTACAGGCAGGTTGATACTTTACTCTTCATAATATTTTTATGAAGAGTTTATGTCTACGCGTTTTTCATATCGACGGTTTAAAGGCATAAATGCGTAAGCAAGATTTGGGGAAATAGTAGTAATAAGCATCTGTTTTTTTTATTTATGCTTTATCTGACTTTATCACTCCGCTTTATCCCATTGTTGGGCAAAAACCTTCCTTGTATCATACTTGTAGTCAATATAAGCTTTGCAGGTTCCTTTTCGCAGGCGGGATATTGTTCCAGCACTTGGAAGCTTCATAGTGGAAGCGCCTTCTGAAGCAAACAGAGCTGCTGTGTGTCCAGCTGCTTCGAGCCTGAAAGAGCTTCAAGATCGTGAGCTAGACAACTATGATAAATTCTCGTAGTTATAAGGATGTGACAATTAATTACATGAGGTGTTCAAGGGGGGGGGGGGATAGTTGGTGAAGCTAAATCTTTCCAAATCTCACTTGTGGGAGTGTTGTTTTTGTTAATATCACGTAATTTTATTCTTGTAGAAAACGTTGTAAAATTGCGTGAAAATTAAAGTAACTACCATAACACTCAAATCTCAGATACTAGTGGTAGCTTGCCTTACATAAAAGTTATTTAAAAAAAATCAATTGTAGCTTCGACGATGACCTCCTCTGTTAGAAATTTAAAATTTTTCTTTTTCATTCTATTGTCAATTGTTTTTTCTTTTGCGCTGTCGCTAGCGCTTTTGCTCTAGTTTTGCTCAAGCTGTAATACTTGGTTTTTTTTATAATACAACTACCGACCCGCCCCGGCTTCGCACAGTTTTACTATACGTTTAAACCTTCCTCTTGAATCACTCTATCTATTAAAAAACCGCATCAAAATCCGTTGCCTAATTTTCAAGATTTAAGCATACATAGGGATATAGGGACATAGGGACAGAGAAAGCGACTTTGTTTTATACTATGTAGTGAAGCGTTTCAGCCAAAACACAACTTTAAAAAATCTCACGTGAGATTTGGGGAGGGAATATTTAATTATTGTGTATTAGATATAATATTATTAGGTATATGAGGTATATGAGGAAAACATTAGAAATCTCACGTGTCAAAAAATCCTGAATAATGCCTCATGTATTATATGGACGCCCCCTAATACGGCGAACTTCATAACCCTATACTTCCTTTTACGCTCATGTTTAATTGGCAGTTTATTCTTTTATAGTCCCTAGTGTTTGGACCGATGACATTCCGCATTTTCTTTGAGATGACGTCAAGGAAGTACAAAACACTTACCGAATGACATTTAAGTTTGATTAGAGTGATTCATCATTATCCGCTTAAAAACGTCCACTGCTTGGCTTAGATCTCATTTATACGACGAGTGTGACTGATTCAGGAAGAATGTGCGCGTGTGTGAATCATTTATTATTATTAACTCATTTATTTCAGATTAAATCCATAGAATACTTATAAACTAATCAATTAAATTAAATGTCACACAGATTTAAATAGAATAATTACATAATGATAAAATATACAATTATTAAGTTTTAAATAGTTCAGTTGTTAAATTTAAATGGAACGTGGCATTTACCCATTGATATGGTCATCCATTTATATTGAATGGGACAGTCCAGACGCGACACAATCATTTTCAGGATACTGTTGCTACTGGCTCGCACACGCTGAAGTAGAGATGCGACTTTCTTGCGAATTATCGCATGAAAGTCGTCCGTGCGTGCCTCCGCAAACAACTTAACTTAACTTATTTAACTTCGTCACCTTTTTTATAGAAAATAACTTACATTTTAAAGGCTTTTTCTCTAAAATCAGAACGTAAGGAAAAAGAAGAATAACTTAGATTACAACAAAATTTTCTTTAGAATAAAGTACAAGAAGAATAAAACCGGTTAAGTATGACTCGGACTCGCACATGAAGGGTTCCGTAACTTAGTCTATAAAAACGACAAAAAATCATGTCTGTGGTATGGGTTTCCCTTCATATATTTTATTCTGTTTTTAGTGTAGTGTATGAGTATTTTTTGTTGCAGCGGGAACAGAAATCAAGGAAACATCAGGGGCGTCCTTAAATTAAGTGGCAGGAGAGGCATTTAAAGATTTTTAAATGGTGATTCCTAATATTTTCCAATTCAACTCCTCCCCAAATCTGACGTGAGATGTTTTGACTTACTATCACGGTTCATGAGATACAATCTAGTGACAGAGAGACAGACAGACGGATGGACAGCGGAGTCTTTTATCACTTGACTTCAGAGTCAGATGATGTCAGATGACGCTCAGCGATGACATGGCTAGTTATGAATATCAACGAAGGTATAGTTCCAAACTTCAGCGGTACGAGTTTTCCTAAACCGTTCTCAACACTATGTGAGGCCGCAGGCAAAAACTAGTTAGCATTATAATTCGCGTGTTCCCCGCCAGATAGAGCTTTATTAGGGCTATAAATATTTAAAATGTCTCCCTTGACGCCACACACGAGGCTGTAAGTAAAATTCTGGGTAATCTCAAAAACCTTATTTATATTCTTATGCCTACGTGCGCTTTGTGGGTGCGATACAAATAATGTACAAAAGTGGAGAAGCTTGTTTCATTTAAATAAATTAGGTTCTTGTTAAACCATAGGTATTTTTGACGAAATGGATTATCTAAGGATGTACTAAGGGCCGGTGGTAGAATTAAAAATTATTATTTCAACAGAGACACTTATGATTGAAAACTTAAGGACTAAAATCTGTAAAAATGATACCATGTACTTTTATTGAATCGATCGTTGGCATCAATTAAAAGTATGAAATCTATCTAAAAACTAGATAAATTATATGAAAGGAAAACCATAAAATCTGGATTATTTACAAATAAATTAATTTAATGGGTCAGTGGTCTATAGGTTTGCATTTCAGTGTAATGGAATTGTTACTTTTAATTAATAATACCTAATACCACCTACAATATACCTAACCCCTAATCAATTGATAAGAAATTGTCAGGCAAGAATTTTCCACCAATTTTGGTGGAATATTCCTTTGGATTTCATTTCTGCCCGTTGCTTGTTTCTAAAGAAACGATAAAAAGTTATTTTGTTCTCTCAGATAATTCTGGTTTTTCTTATAAAAAAATTCATATTGTAGAAATAATATGTAAATGAAATTTAATATGTAAACTAATCTAATTGGTTGATAAATCGTATTAGTTACTAAATAAAAATATCTAAATTAGGATAGTTCCCATTGGAGCTATTTGTTATCCTTTAGTTCAGTATTTATTGTGATACAACACGCTTATATGTCATTCCAACTCTAGGCTATCAGTGATACATCCATATTTTACTAAACATACCTACGATATCGAGTACCATAGGTACGTACTTATGTACTTCATCGTAAGAAACTTTTCGTTTTGTTTTTCGTCGATTGAAAATAAATGGAACCAGAAAGAACGTGTAATTAAAGAATAGGCCTATTCCCCGCAGTGGGGGCCAGAAAGGCCTTTAAATGCCTTTATATCACGGACCTGTCGCGTCACTGCCCGGCTCGACACTGATAAATAGGTGACAAACCACTTGTCATCTTGTCCAGGGTTAGTTTATTACGTGGAAATTGCTTTTGCCTCGAGGTCAGGTCGTACGATCAAGTTTGTGACGCAGAAAGTTCTAATTGAGGTATGTGTATGTACTAATTACGTACCACTCGAGCTAATATTACCTATAGGTAAACTTAAGCGTGTGGAAAACTTGCGATGTCCTTTAAAATTCTGCTGCAATAATCAGGAGACAACTCAGGATAAACGAGAATTTATTTTAAACGACTTCAAAAAAGGACAGGGCTCTAAATTCGACTGTATTTCGTAGACTGTACATGTTTTCATTGTTACATCAGAACTTTTTTAGGGGAAACGATGGTTATTTTTTATTTGAAACCTGGAGCTGGGGAATTTGATGAAGATTTGTATCAGTTATAAATCAGAATATCAGTTGATAGCGTCCTCAGACGCTGGCTGCATTGCATTAATGTGCTTTGCCAGATACTCACTAGCTTTTGCCATACATTGTCGTCGCATCAACCAGACGCTTAAAAAACTTCCAAGAACTGCTAATGGGAAGAAATGCATAAGATTTGTCGAGAAAAGCATATAGGAAAAAGTCAGATTGATGAGCCAGGAGGGATTTGTACCCACTGCCGAAAACCCAACTTCCGAAAATAGCAATAAATTATTATCGATAGGCTTACTATGTGAGCCTAGGAAATAAGCTAAATGAATTGAACCAATAAATACTTTAGGCATAAAGTATTTATTGGTTCAATTTTTAATAAATTGTTAAAATAAAAACGTTGAACGATTATATTAGGTACACCATTATACTATCAATGTACTTACCTATAACAGAGCGAACTGGGTGAATCATCAAGATATCTCTAAAAATACATGAGGTACGAAGCTAATACTTTGAATCGAAGTGTTTTTTAGGCACCCGCTTAGAAAGGATTTTTGGAAATTCGTATTCTAAGACTAGCGACCCGCCCCGGCTTTGCACGGTTTTATTATACGTATAAACCTTCGTCTTGAATCACTCTATCTATTAAAAAACCGCATCAAAATCCGTTGCGTAGTTTTAAATATTTAAGCATACATAGGGACAGAGAAAGCAACTTTGTTTTATACTATGTAGTGATCGTTAAAATGGGGTAAATTGGGTAGTTCGGGTATTACTAAAGTTCACGCGAATGAAATCGCGAGCGAGTCAGCTAGTATTATTAATGTTCGTCGTTACTGTTGTCGCTCTCGTTTATTTTTCCGCTGTCACCGAGTGACGTGAACAAAGCGCGCCAAATTCAAGTTTTAACGACGCGCGCGCAGACATTCGACCGTCCGTCCGACCGAGCCCGACGTGGTGTTCGACCGCTACTCGAACCTGCGACTTAGCTATGGCAATCCAACCGAGCCATGAAGTCGAGGAAGGCACAAGACGTCTCTACTTTGCTCCTGACCGCCGAACAGTCAACTACAAGACGTATACCAAGTGTCGCTTTGGTTCTACTACTCGCTACTGTATTGTAAAGTATAATTAGATACCTACCCTTATTTAATGTGTTACTTACTTAGGGGTTTCGGAGATTATATGATTCATTGTCTAACCTTATTGTTTCTTTTATCAGAAGTGCTTAACGTACCACACCCACAATATGCCACGCCGCAAAAGGAAATCGAGAAGGGATACCTCGAGCTCCTCTGCTACATCAAGCTCTAGCAGTAGCAGCGCTAACGAGCGTCGACGCCGAAGGAAAAAGCGTCACCGTAAGCAATCGCCAACCGTGAGTCAGAATGTCGTATTATCGTCAGTTATTCCCGAATTTGACCCGCTCGTAGACGATGTTGATATGTGGATTAATGTTGTAGAAGCCAATGCTCGTGCATTTGGCTGGTCAGACAGCATGACCAAGCATCAGGCTCTTCAAAACTTACGCAATACCGCAAAAACTTGGTTAGATTCTTTCCAAAAAAATCATACCACGTGGACCACGTGGAGGTGGAAAGCATGGCGTGATACGTTGTCGGATACTTTCCAAGTACATCGCAATATGTTTCAATCTCTTAGAGAATTAATTGATGCAAAGCCCGTAGTGAACCAGTCCTTGTACGAATTCTATTTTCAACAGAAATCTAAAATTGACAGCTTACAGCTGGGGTTTAGGGAACGAGACATAATTTCCGTTATCGTAGGTTCAATGCACGATACAAACATTACCGTTGCTACCGAGGCAGGGAATTTTCGACATTGTGATGAGTTAGCGGCCTTTTTGCATGGTAAAACTCATAAACCAACTAACATTGAGGGTACACAAAAGAAATCAAATCCCACAATAAAATCTTTTCGATCGAATTCAAATAATGGTGTCAATAAGTCTGATGCAAAAATAGAACCTTCAGTCAACACTCAAAAGGTTGTGACGTGTTACCGCTGTGGGGAAGTAGGGCACAGAAGGAACCAGTGTCCTATCAACGGTAACGTAAAATGTTCCTTCTGCAGTAAGGTAGGTCATTTAGAGGGCGCTTGTAAATCAAAACCGAAAACGAAATTAGAAGAAGAGGCAGAGGTAAAAATGATTTCCGATTCATTAAGTAAGCAGAAGTTTAACAAACAAATACTGCTCAATGATAATGAATGTATCGCTTTTTTCGATATGGGTAGTGATTGCTCCTTAATCACAAAGAATCTTGTAAACGAGTATCGCTTGCAAACATACTCTTTAAATGACCCCGTAAGCTTGGTAGGGTCCTCAACCGAGTTAACTACTCAAGTAACTCATTACGTGACAGCAACAATTAAAGTCGATTCAGTAGAACTCTCCATAAGGTTTTATGTCATTGATGCGCTATCCGACTGCGACATTCTAATCGGAAGGAACTTTACAGAGACTAAAAGTATCATGTATATACGTTTGGGTGATACATTAATATTTCAACCTATACAGTCATTGAATGTATGCAATGTTAATACGAGTTGTGTTAACCTCTTAGATACTCACAAAAAAATACTGGAAGATATATTGTCAAAATTTTCTCAGTGTTTTTCCCAAGACTTGTCAAATCTAGGTAAAGCATCTTCTGTTGAATTAGAGATAAACTTAACATCTAACAAACCGATTTGCCAACGACCGTATAGAATGTCGGAGTCCGAGAGAGCGATTACTCGAGAAATAACAGACGATCTTTTGAAAAATGGTATTATTCAGAACAGTAATTCTGCTTACGCGAGTCCAGCTCTCCTAGTCAGCAAATCATCGGGAGCCAAAAGGTTATGTGTAGACTATAGACAGCTTAATAAGATAACAGTCAAAGAAAAATATCCAATGCCTATGATTGAGGATCTAGTTGACAGATTGCAGGGATGTAGGTTCTATACTTCACTTGATTTAAAAAGTGGGTACCACCAAATAAGTATAAAAAGTGAAGACGTTCATAAAAGTGCATTTTGTACAAATGACGGTCATTACGAATGGTTACGTATGCCGTTTGGGGTATGCAATGGTCCCGCTGTGTTCCAAAGGTTAATGAACACAATTTTAGGAAATCTTCGTTTTGATAGGGTAGTTTGTTATATGGACGATTTAATTATAGCAACCAAAACCTTTGAAGAAAACGTTCTTTGCTTGGAAAAAGTCCTTGATATCCTCGTTAAAAATGGGCTAACGGTAAATTTGGAAAAATGTGTTTTCTTTAAAGATAAAATAACATTTCTGGGCTATGAAATTTCGGAGGAGGGACTTCGTCCTAGTGCTCGTAAACTTGATGCGATTTCAAAGTACCCTAGTCCTAAAACTGTTCACCAACTAAGGCAATTTTTAGGATTAATAAATTATTTTAGAAAGTTTATCCAAAACTGTGCTACGTTGTGCAAACCACTTACGAGCTTACTAAAAAAGGAAGCAATCTGGCAATGGGGCCCCCAACAAGAGGAAGCTGTAAGTAATGTGAAAAACGCTTTGATCGACAACGCGGTACTAAAAGTTTTTGACCCTAAGCTACCTATCAATCTATACACCGATGCTAGTCGCGACGGTATAGGTTGTATTTTAGCTCAAACAACAAACGACGGAGAAAAACCTGTGTACTTTTACAGCCGCCAGACAACTAATGACGAAAAGAAGTACCACTCTTTTGAATTGGAGTTATTAGCTATTATATCAGGATTACAGAAATTTCGTCATTATTTGTTGGGTACCTCTTTCAAAATAACTACAGACTGTAATGCTGTTCGCTACGCTTTGAGTAAACGAGAGATAATTCCGCGCATTAGTCGTTGGGTACTCTTTACGCAGGACTTTTCTTTTGAGGTCGTTCATAGAGCAGGGTCACAAATGCAACACGTGGACGCGCTGAGTCGAAACCCTGTTGTAGGCGAATTTACTAACGTGTCTGAAGTAAGGGAAACTGTTTGTACCATAACTGAGGGTGACTGGCTGCTGTCGGTTCAGTTACAAGATCCTTACATTTGTAATATTCGAGATATTATAGAGTCAGGTGAGGCCGAGTCGAATAAACAGATATTCAATGATTATGAGTTATTAGGGAACAAGGTTTATAGGCGAACCGAATTCGGTAGACGTTGGTTCGTACCTAAAAATTGCGTATGGTATGTAATAAAGGCCAACCACGATGACGTTGGCCATTTCGCAGTCGATAAAACAATAGAAAGAATTCGATCTAAGTACTGGTTCCCACGCTTAAAGAAAACTGTAAGTAAGTACATAAAAAATTGTTTGAACTGTATTTATTTCAAAAATATTCATGGTAAAAAACCTGGTAAATTATACCCCATTCCAAAATACGCCAAACCATTCCACACGCTCCACGTCGATCACCTTGGTCCGTTCGTCAAAACTACAAAGCAAAACTGTTATCTCTTAGTTCTTGTAGATTCGTTTACGAAGTTTGTGTTTATAGCGGCTGTAAGAAACACAAAAAGCATAGTTGTAATCAACGAGCTCGATAAAATATTTAAGGTATTTGGAAATCCTAAACGTTTAATTTGTGATGCGGGTAGTGCCTTCACGTCAAAATTATTTAGCGGTTACTGTAAAGATAGGAATATAAGAGCTCATATTATAGCGACAGGCATGCCACGTTCAAATGGACAGGTCGAACGATATAATCAGACCATCTTAGAGGCGTTACGAAGCATGGGCGCTGATACTGAAAATAATAAATGGGATCAGCATGTTACAAACATCCAGCAAGGAATTAATAGTACTATAAATAAAACCACGTCTGCGGTCCCGAGCGAGGTGTTCTTTGGATATAGAATTCGGATGAATAACGATATGGTCACTGATGACGATAATACGGAACAGTCTGTTGACGTCACGGCATTGCGGAATACGGTTGACGCAAATATTAAGAAAAACGCTATAAATCAGAAAGCTTCTTTTGACGCAAAGCGAAAAGACGCACCGTCTTATGCAATCGGGGACTTGGTTGTACTCAAAATTCCAAGCCATTCTAACGACGGTCAGAGCACAAAGCTTATGCCGCTTTTTAAAGGTCCATTCCAGGTGACAAAGGTACTTGGTTACGATAGGTACCAGGTAGCGGACATGAGAGGAGCTGAGAGGACCTCTAAGCGATACGATGGCGTAGCGTGCGTAGAGAACATGAAACCATGGATAAAACTCTCTAAGTAATGTCGGATGTTGTCAAGTTGTGAGTATGTAGAAATATAATAACACAAAGTGTACATTATAACTTTTCAGATGTCCTTACTTTGAGACTGTTATGACTGCCCTATTCTTGAATTCTATTGCTTCACCTATTCATGATACCTACCGGTTGGTCTGAAAGTTAAAGCTTCAAACATAGTTCACGTATTGTGTAAGATTAAAGCTACATCAGGCATCCTTGTGAACGCTGTTGTTAGGTGGTTACACTTACTGGTTGATCTTTAAGTTAAAGCTTCATACACACTTAATGTACATATTAAAGCTACAACAGGCATCCTTGTGAACGCTGTTGTTAGGTGGTTACACTTACTGGTTGATCTTAAAGTTAAAGCTTCATACACACTTAATGTACATATTAAAGCTACAACAGGCATCCTTGTGAACGCTGTTGTTAGGTGGTTACACTTACTGGTTGATTTTAAAGTTAAAGCTTCAAACACAGTTAATGTATTAAAGCTACAACAGGCATCCTTGTGAACGCTGTTAGGTGGTTATAAACAACTAGCTGATTCCCTGTGAACATTGGCTAGTTCAATCCACATAGCTTTTGAATCCAATCACTTTACGGTACATGGTTTAGTGTTTGAAGCGAGTGTTACATTAAAGCTACAACAGGCATCCTTGTGAACGCTGTTGTTAGGTGGTGATAAACAACTAGCTGATCCGCTGTGAACATCAGCTAGTTCAATCCACATAGCTTTTGGATCCAATCACTTTACGGTACATGGTTTAGCGTTTGAAGCATATACACTTAACTGTCTATCCACCTGTAGGTACATACGGGTGAATATCTCTGAATGGTTTGATTATTATGTAATATTAACTAACTTATGTTACGTTTTCAGCTTCATCTCTCAGACCAACACGCATTCGGGACGAATGCGTAAGCAGGATAGCCGGATGTTGTCGCTCTCGTTTATTTTTCCGCTGTCACCGAGTGACGTGAACAAAGCGCGCCAAATTCAAGTTTTAACGACGCGCGCGCAGACATTCGACCGTCCGTCCGACCGAGCCCGACGTGGTGTTCGACCGCTACTCGAACCTGCGACTTAGCTATGGCAATCCAACCGAGCCATGAAGTCGAGGAAGGCACAAGACGTCTCTACTTTGCTCCTGACCGCCGAACAGTCAACTACAAGACGTATACCAAGTGTCGCTTTGGTTCTACTACTCGCTACTGTATTGTAAAGTATAATTAGATACCTACCCTTATTTAATGTGTTACTTACTTAGGGGTTTCGGAGATTATATGATTCATTGTCTAACCTTATTGTTTCTTTTATTACATAAACGCCACCGCGGGTGGGTTTTTAAACAGTTATTTCCTACCGGAACTTTTCTCTACCCATTATAAAAATTTTATTCAGTTTTATTTTACTTAGACACAACCACAATGCATCGTTTCACATAATGTGTGCCGTCTCTGAGCGCTCCCATTAAGAACACACATCAAGCACTCATGCATAGAGCAAGATACCACAGTAAAAAACTACACCTTATCGCATAAATGTTTTATTCTAAAACCTTCATTAACTAAGAAAATTACAACCAAGGAATATAAAAAAATTAAAACTAGTAAATACAATTGAAGCGATAAAGCGAACTGCAGACAATTTAATTCAATCTAGAGGTAGCTCAACCAGTCCATTTAAATACGTCGGATATGTCAACAAGACGCTGGCTGTATGACCACGCTGTATGGCTGATGCGCTGCACCAAATACTCACCAGCTCACGGGTCACGCGTAAGATTAACCAGACGCTCATATATTTTTTAAAACCCGGTGAGACTCGGTACCCCACATAGACACCAGATCCTCAGGCAAATCTGCCGCCGCACCAGACCTCGCGGATATTCTTGGAAAATAGGTAGGCGCAAGTGTGTCGACGCATTTTGATTACAATGCACCATTTCACATAATGTGTATGTTCCGCCTATGGCAGAATATGTCATTTAAAACATAACTCAACAAATAATTATGTTACTCATGGAGACTAGGGCCAGTATTCTTTAGAATTAAAAGCGAGCAATTGTATTTATATTGAAGTCTCTGACAGAAGTTATTCATACTTAAATAGCCAAAGTTAATCGACGAAGCTGCTAACTGTTCGATTGTCTTTTCGCGGTGCTGCACTAACACTGCTCTAAGCGATTCTCAGAGAAAACGATCAAAGCTTTTAGAATGAATCAAGTACGTTACGAAATAAAATAAAGTAAAGAAAAATAAAAACAGAAAGAACTCAAGCTCATTTCACAAGATAAAAACCAAAGATTTTAAGAAACCTAAGGCTTTAAGTTTTATCCCTTACTGGTTTGAAATAAGGTAGGAAAACTATCGTGGCCACGACACTAACATACAGTTCTAGATTCCACGCTCATAAGGAGCCCCATTCAATGGAGTGCAAACAACGGATGCAGTAACGTGTGTTAGGAATGGACCTGTCTTTCTTTAAATATACTATATTAGCTTCTGCCTGCAGCTTCGCTAACGTTTTTTTTTCCGGTATACTAAAAAGCTGCATGTTATTGTAGGCACACAACTTTGAATTTGTGAGTTGAGAAGGGCTTCGTCTTTGTACCTACACATATTTCACTATGACAAATTATTCTCCCTTGCAGCATGTTAGTAGTAAGTATATAAATTTCGTAGGTACTATGCAAATTTACCTGTGATCCTTTACGCAGTTTTATTCAGTGGCCTAGGTTGCAAACGTAACTGCGCATTTAATTTTTCGAGTTATCGTAGTGACAATGATTCTCCACTCACTCCGATTACCGTTTCTTCCCTCTTGTATGTTTGCTGAGGATTCACAGGAAAAATGCATGAAAACTTGCGTTTATAATAGAGTACACCCATTATATTTCTAGATTACCTACGTTGCAGCAGAATGTATCTCGTTTAATTTTCCTTTGTTACACGCCACCACTTAGAGCTCCTGTGGTGTGTAGCATCCTTTACCCTTCATCTGCCGACTGAATTAATTACATTTAACGACCCTTGCAGAAAGCTTTTGCAATGCATAATGTTATTACCAGGCCTAGGATACGCCACATATATGAGCTTTTATACGCACTAGCTTTTGTGTAGGGGTGTAGGCACCAGCACCCCTCCAGAACAACCCCACCATCAAACTGCGATCCCCAACCCGCATGCCCAGCGTGGGAATTATGCGCATTACCCCTAAATGATACAGTCAGTTGGCGCTCATTGGGAGAAGCCAATGTTCAGCTGTGGACTAATACAGGTTGATGATGATAATGACGCACTAGCGACGAAGGCGAATTGTGGTGAAATTTTGGCGTACGTTTTATCGTGCATTTAAGGAAATATAATTTTTAATGCCCCCATTAAACTATATACTTAACAAAAACTGCTTAACTTAAGGCTAATTTATGATGTGTATTGTCAAGTATTATTTAATTATTATTTATTCATCTATTTAATGATAGACAGAGTAAGTTCAGTGTACTCAGGGTAAACGCTACGCTGATTTTCAGGGCCACAGCCGATTTGTTTCATATTCGACAGAAAAAACTAGATTAGACTCTTGTAATATCGCAACATCAATGCAAGATGTTGTTTTTACTATTTATATTTTACGTTAATTGTAAATGAGTAATAGTAGGTACTTACCTATTCTTTTAATTTTATAATGTACAGTGTGTCTTATCATCTAATAAGTCTTTTTCTTTTCATTTTCGTTTTATTTCAAGCCAGAAACTAGTTAACTAATTGGGAATCATTGAAAGATCAACATCATCATCCTCGTAGCATGAATATTTTATGGAGTTTTTATGAAACAAATAATTTACATCTAGTTCACGCTTATAACAAGGTTTGAAACAAATATGGCATCACCATATCGTTACCTACGCCACGAAGTGTTGGATAAATTCGGCCCTGGTTTCGGTTTTCCCACAATGTTACAGATAGATGACAGCTAGATGATAAGAAACCTAGAAAACTTACATTGGTGATGATAAATATGATAACATGATAATAAATTGCAGAGTACCTAAAGTCATACCTTTAATCTTTTATCAAATAGTTTAAATAAACTTTAAGGGTTATTTTACCTAAAAATCTTTAAAATTTCATCTTTTGTCAAATAGTCAAGTGGCAGAAAAAATAGAATATTTGATTATTGATTATAGCGTTCATTGACATTGGCTGTGGCATGAGAACTTAATGTAAGTATAGGTATTTTCTTCTAAACTTAATTACGTTTTTTTTTAAATAGTGGTTTTTTGACACTTCCACGTTAAGTTACAAAACGTAACGTAACAAAACTTAAATTATTTTGGTCACTTAAAGTAGTATGAGAGAGAGACTAGTGATTAATTTTAGTTTTTCTTCTTTAATTACAGTACCAAAAAGAGGTTTAGAAAAAAATATGACCGAGAAGCCGAATTTATGTACACCTAAATTGAGCACAACACTATTCACATCATCGTGTTGAAATTACAGAATTTTAAGATTAAAAGCTTTAATGGTACCTTTTATTGTAACGATAATTATCTCTTAAGTGAAAATAACTTGCTATTATCATAGTAGAATAGAAAAGCACCTATTTAATTTATCTCTCTAAAAGCGTAGCTGAGTAGACGTAATCGAAGAAATTGTAATATTAAAAATAATACTTACTATTTTTGTCACGAACATACTCCCAAGTTTTATTTGTTTTTGGAATAGTCGAAATCGAATGATCCATCCAATAGGAACTTGATCAAAATCGGTACGTTCTAACATTTGTGGAGATGAATTACTTTGAGCGACTTAAAAAATATTGCAAGTCGATTTGAGGATTATCATAAAATGATTTGGTTCTATATATTTTGTCTTTGTTCCATAAACACCTAATTCTGTTGAACATTATAAGAGATTTCGATCCGATGATACGATAATTAATATTCGAGTCCATTGTTCTCTATGTGGGTTTGGATGTTTACTATTCATTCATTTGCCAAGCAAATTCTGAAAGTTCAACTCTCATAGAGACAATACACAATACATATTGACGTGAATAGAGCTACATATCACAGTGTGTGGATAAACAGTATACACACCTATTACCCTTCCTTATCAAATGGGAAAGGATTGGGTCTCAGTGGGGATTCGTGCCGCACTGCCGAAAGGATTTATTATAATACTATAATAATATATTTTGTTCTTCGATATCCGAGTGCAAAAGCCGTTTTTATCCTCTTGCTAGATGATAAAGTAAATTGAATGAAGAACATCGTGTGCACAAGTTTGTGAATTGAAAACATCATTAAACTTATTTACTTCTGCCTCTATGGTGCCAAATTTATCATGCAACCTTTTTAAATTTGTTAAAAACTCAGACACTGAACCTTCTTAGTGTTTTTTTTTATAATTTGCTTTGCGCGCGCGATTTTCTTTTTTTGCATTTAGTCATTTCCTCGCTGAGGTGAGATAAAAAGTTTTGATTCCCTTTTGATTCCCTCGCTGGCGCAGGCTTCTAATTTTTGAACCACTCGCCCGTGATTCAATCCTAACAGCCTGTCCAGATAGGGCGCTTTAAGCGCGCTTTACGCGCGAGTGCCCTCGCGCGTTTCAATTTATATTGCGTCCAGATGCGGCGTTTTACGCGCGCTCCACTGTTCGCCCGAGTATTTCGACTCGCGCGTAGCACGCGCGAGTCGAGAGTCCAGCGCTTTACGCGCGAGTGCCCTCGCGCGTTTCAATTTATATTGCGTCCAGATGCGGCGTTTTACGCGCGCTCCTACGCGCGATTTGTATGGGAGACCCAGGGACAGTTATAAACATGGAGCGAGACAAAGCAGTCGTGTTGTGGCTTGCATACCAAAATTGACAAAATATGTCAAAATTATCAGTCTCCTTTTGTGTTCCAAATACGTCCACTCGCGTTGGAATCGCGCGCACCACTGGACGCAGCAATGGCGCCCGAGTATCTCGACTCGCGCGCAACACGCGCGAGTCGAGAGTCCAGCGCGTTGCTCGCGTTTTACGCGCGAGCAAGGAATCGCGCAGCAGCATCTGGACGGAATGTATAGCGTTCTAGTACCTGGAGAACGCGCGAGTGGTTACGCGCGAGGACACTCGCGCGTAAAGCGCCCTATCTGGACAGGCTGTTAGATTGCTCGGTCATCAAAATTGAGCACGCGGTTAAAAAGCAACTTGGCACTCTTGTATCATAAATATAACTATTGATGCCATCTAGCGCAAAAAAACAGCCTCAATGCTCAGCAGAAGCTGCGTCTTTTTTTAACAAAAGATTTTATATCTAAGACAAGACAACGTCTTTTGGGTTAGAATAGGTGCTGAAACGGGAATACTTCAGCTAGTCATCTGATAATTTGCAGTGTTGTATTGTGCCTAGCTTCGTGCCCTTGAACCATTGTATGGCTCGAAGGTTCCTCTTGTCATTGACAAATGAATCCTGTAAAACAATAGAGCTTTCTGAATACCATCGTATTAACGCGTCGACATGGTGTCGTCATTTTGTACAACCTAATTTTATTAAATAATTTCCATGATAGTTTTGAAGGATTATGTAGAACTGTTATGAGCAAAATGTTCTTAAATGCAAACAAATTATAATATTAGTTTTTATATCATTTATTTTGGTAGGTATAATGTGACTGGACAATCCACACAGCATCATCTAGCCCCAAGCCAAGCAGAGCTTATGTTATGGGTACTAGATGACTGACACTTAATACAATACATTACATAGAAGATATTTTTAAGAATACTTAGACTAAGTTTATTGGAATTAATTATACACAAAATTATTAGTGTGAAAACTCAAAAATTACTGGTCAAATTTCGATCAAATTTATATGACACCGCACCAGAACTACCAAGTTATCAAATAAACAGAATCATCAATATTGCTTCATCCAGAAAAAATATTCAAATGGCACACACATACAGTCATTCAGTACAGTCGAATTGACAAGCTAGGTCTTTTAAAGAAGTCGGGTGAAAATTAACTTACACAACTCATTAAGTAAATAATTAACATAGATACTTATTAGGTAATGTGGACTTTCTATAGGACAATTAGTTTTTGGCCTGATATAACAAACATAGCCATCACAATCAAAAATTCACTTTACTTTCATTTGGCTACTGAACTCTAACAATATCAAGTAAAACTCCATTAGACTGCGGGATAAAAAAGTTAGCTTCAACAAGGCGGAATATGGAAAAATAATATTGACTTAGTATTCGTAAAAAATCGTAAGATATGAGGCTGAGCTCTGGAGTCGGCATTGAATATTACGCGGCCTATATTACCATAATGTCTCTATGCTACGGTCGTCTGAGTTAGTACAATAAAGTAGTTGAGAAAGTCTTGCTTAAATAACAAGAATTCCGTAGATCAGTACAATAGGTAGACAATACTAAGTCAAACTTAATTGTACAAAAGTTGTGTATAGGCGAACATAATACCTACTAGGTAGCAAACTCTGTGCTAACTTTTCGGTATTGTGGACATTAATTAAGTAGGTTCTTGACCAAAATAAAAAAATTACAACTAGTATTTACAATTGAAACCATTGAGCTAAATGCAGACGGTTGCAAACAGTCTAAAGGTAGCTCAATTGATCCATGTTAATACCAGTCGAAAGCGTCCCCAAGACACTGGCTGCATTACCACGCTGTATGGCAATGCTGATGCGAAATAAATAGTTTTATGATGATTCTATCTTATCTTTCTTTCTATGTAGCTACTACCAGTTAATGCTCAAAAACCCTATACATATGCATAGTTGATTAGAGTCAAATGACAAATCGTAATCGGAGTCCTCTGTAAGAATACATTAACGTGTTTTAAATGCTTTTCACAATGAAATAATATCCAAGTTTGTAAGTAAGGATGTTTTTTACTCTTTCACGTAAAAAATACTGAACGGGGATGAAATTTGGCACAGAGATAGATTATAGTCTGGAATAACACATAGGCTATATTTTATCCCCGAATTCCCACGGGAACGTGAATTACACGGGTGAAACCGCAAGGCGCTGCTAGTAGTTACTAAAAGTAAACTCATTGGCTTGTCATAACGCAAGTGCAGCTTTATATTTACGACTAAAGTTCGTGCAAGAACCCACAATAACCTTTGGAACCATGAAAACTAGTCATAAAGTTTTACGACGATATCCGACTAGTAAAACCCGTTACAGAAAGGAACCCTAAAGTATAGGTACCAATGTTAGGGACTTTATCTACCAATGGGTATTTGACCGTGGTTTGGAATGTGCTATTTCTACAAAAATGTATAATATCTACACATCTAACTAAAGTTAACTTAAAAGAAAATAAAACTATAATTAAAACTTATTGCTCAGATGATACAAGTCATAATCACCAATTATTTCTTTGTTCCTGTCACCCATTGTTTACAAAAAATATGTAATATTCTAGAACATAATACTAACAACTAACATTTGCATTAATACAATTTCCAAAAATATTTTCTTGTTTGATATTCATAAAAACTTATTATATTTAATAATCTATAAGTTTTATAACTATGATGATATGTTAACTTACACTTGGTTCTTAAAATTCAAATTATTAACTTTTTTGTTCTTAAATTTTGTGGCAATGAATGCTAGTTTAGGAAGGACCAATACTATGTAACAAATAGGGTAAAATTATCTATTTTGACACAGTGACAGAGTTTTCTTTACTCTAACACTGTAATTGTGAAATGAATTGCCGATTTTTATGAACTTTATGGGTTCATCGCTTACAACGCCTTTGCTATGCCGCCGCGTCGTAGCAAGCTACGAAAGCGCTACGAGAATGTTTGCTATTTTAAAAATTGTAGGCAAAATACGCTTTTAATTTTTGTATGGACCGGCACCTTTTCGAATAAAACAGAAAGGTTTGTCATAGCATTATTTTATTTTGTCAATTGCATTGTGCTTTAGAATACGCTTGACGCATTGCGTTGTCGCTGTTCGCTGGCCGTATTGAAAATTTTATTTAGTTGATAAATAATTTACAAAATCTATCGTACTAAAACAATTTGTAGGTCCCATTTCTATTTCCGTCTCTGATTTATAAGAAAGAAATCCTGTACAAAACTTTCCACAAGCGTGCGTTAGGAATAAACCAGGCAAGTGCAAGTCTGGCATTGGGTTCTTCACATCTTTATATAAATAGTTCTCACTTTTGAATTTTATTTTTTTGTATCTATCTATTCATTTCTATCTATCTATTATTTTACAATTTTACGATGATAAAAAAATACTATTTTTAAGGGTGCCAATAATTCAGTATTCTGCTTGGAGGATATAAAAGGCAACTTTGTTATTCAACATTCTCAAAAAAATATTAGCCATAGCATGTATAATATTAAAAATATTATTTACACAGGACATTATTATAAGCAACTTTGCGTAGTGTGATGCGATATTATTATAGGTCAATCAATTTCAACACCTAACAAATTTTAAGTTAAGTCCTATTTTATTTTAATCAAATTACCGATTTCATTAACAATTGTCACGACCCGAAGCGTTTGCACGTTGTCTTCATCATCATCAATCAATACTAGTCCACAGCTGGAAATAGGCCTCCCCTAATGAGTGCCATGGTGCCCTGTCTTCAGCTTGCCGTATCCAGCATCTGCCTGCAGTCTTAAACAGATCGCCATCCCACCTGGCCGGAAGGCATCTTATACTTTAGTTGCGGTCTCCATTCAAGAACGTGTTAACCCCAATGGTTGTCGTTGTGTATGTCAGCTTTAGATATCTAATTTGTCGCCGATGCTAGTGTCAAACTGTCGCATGCTAATATGGTTGTATAACGAGTAAAGGAGTTCTTTGCCCTGGCTTTATGTCCCATCGCTTTCAGGGTCGGCTCTTCTAGTCCTCAAGCGCCATTCTGGGCGCTTTTTTGCCAGCTCAGGGCTTATCTTCATATCCTTTTGGACGGTTCTAATCCAAGTGGCCGAATTCCACTTAATAAATAGCTTCACCATTAGGTACAATAGTATCGTGTCAAAATGACAGTGTTAAACTGTTTGCTATTCTATTAACACAGACTTTTTGAGTTTCATTCATAGCTGTGACATTTACGTTTTTGACTACCAATTTGACAGTTTTCGTATTCTATTAATTAAATAAATAATAAATAAATAATAAATTCTTTCTTCTTTTTTCTGTTTCAGTTCCGAGAGAAAGGATCTTCTTGGTCATATGATTTTCATCTCTGTGCAATACGTGACCGTACCACCGTAGTAGTTTATAACGAGCGGTATTCAATTTTTATTTTCAGGTACCCTAGAAGGCCCAAAATACATGAGGATTTGTAATAGGGGACATCCGATGAGCACGTGACAATGGATTCACAAATGAAAATGGAGTAATGACGAGCGCCCGAGAAATAATTTGGCAAAAACGTGATGCGAATGATAAAAAAATGCCTTAAAATAAGAGACAGGAAATAATGTCAGCGAAGAATTTGGAAATAAATTTACAAAATAATCACACTTGAGTGACATAGTGGGTGGAAGTCCGCTTGTGTTGCAGGAGTTTGCAGGTTTAATTCCCACAACGAGGCAAATCCTTGTATTATTTGCAGATATATTTACATGGTGTTCTGGACGTTTTCTTAAAGCAACGATATTTCAATTATCTGTTAGGTACATACACAAGCTCTAATTAGCTTAGGGCTAGATGATGTTGTTAGGCCCCTTTCTTGATTTATTTTATTTCTGTGTCCACGGAGCCATTCTGCGTCTTAGCGTCTGTCATTGTCAAATTGGAGTTGACAATGACAGCTCCAAAGTGACGTCTGTCTATTCTACTGTCGGATCGCGTTGTCATATACCTAGGTGTCGACTCATTATTTCTTTTGTCACGGACCTCGAGGCTGGTTAGATTCCTACATTATCCTTGAATCCTCGTGATACCTCTTCAGCTGGTACGTATTCTGGCCATCAGCCTGTGCGTGGTTTCGCCAGCGGTCTGCCTAACCGTCCGTTGTTTCTGTCAAACTCCAGGATCCTGCATTCAGACTCCCAGGGTTACCTCGTGGCATCCGTAGTACCGTGCAGTTGAAGTTGCCTGCCCGTGAGGCCGTGTCGTCTTCCTCCTACGTTTGGGATCGTTCGATCTCGATCAGGTAAATTTCTATAACTATAAATTTCTCAGCGCCACGTGTCGCTAGAGTTAGTACGCGTTCTGTCTATAATATATCTATTTTGTCCTACAGCTATCTGGCTGCAGGATCCAGCTGAGGGAGTGAAATCTTTGTATGTGCTGTCCCTGGGGAGTGGTCGGAGAGCGACCGCTCGGAGGCTGTTCGGTGCGGTTCAGTGCAGGCCCCTTCCTTTGTGCCCGCCTGACCTTTGGACCGACAGCGCTAGCTTACTGGTAACACGGCTGTACCCTAGTCCCCGTGTCTCAATTATTACTTGTGCTGTGACCCAAAACTAACCTCACTCTGGTACCATCCGGAACCCTCTGTTACTTACTCCACTCGCTGAACATCATCCGTGCTATAAATTAAATAACTGTAGATTACTTCATTATCTGGTTGCTAAGAAGTTGAATGTAGGCTACCTCCCCCTGTTACTTTACTCTAAGCTCTACCGCTGATAATAATTTTACTTTACCCTAAGGCGCCCAACATTACCATACTTTCCTCATGTAAAATTTAAATAAAACTATGTTTATATTGTAACTCTAAAACTACACTTTTATTTATAAACCAACCTCTCCACAACTCTAGGTCCTTCCTTCCTCCCTTTTCCTCCTTCTTCCCCACCACCGCTCATTTTTAAAGCGTTACAATGTTTTGAATTTTCTAGCATTATTTATTTATAATATTTTTTGTATTGAGGTCGCTAATGGTTTAATAGGCAGGAACTTGTTATGTTTAACGTAGATAGATTTAATTTAAAACACACGTGAGTAAAATTTTTTGTTCGGTAAATTTATTTTTTTCTTAACCTAAATATGGCAAATAATTTTGAATAACTCAGCACTCAAAATTGTTTAGCAGTTTTGATCTTACAGGTCTCTTAACAAGTCACTTAATATAAACTAGCGAACCGCCCCGGCTTCGCATGGTTTTATTATACCTATAAACCTTCCCCTTGAATCAGGCTATCTATTAAAAAAACCACATTAAAATCCGTTGTGTAGTTTTAAAGATTTAAGCATACAGAGGGACATAGGGACATAGAGACAGAGAAAGCGACTTTGTTTTATACTCTATAAAATATATATTATATTATAATTATAGATCACGTTAGTAAAGTGAAGAACAAATGCTAATTTGAAAAATTGATTTTAAAATCAATACGCGTATTACATTGCCTTAAAGGTGATACGCATATGCAAAATACATATCCATCACTTCACAAACCAAATCACACACATAAACACAGGTTTTAACATACCAAAGCGTCTAGTCAAAACACAATCAAAATTGAACTTTAGGCGAAGGTAGTTAAGTCTACAAAGTTCACACGTAAAATCTAGGCTGAAAAGCCAGCCCACCGTAATTTCGTGGGCATGACGTCACTTTGCCACGTGAAATGGGCCAGAAAACTGACCACTTACGGGCCTAGCCCGGATTTGCGGCGATATTTCGTCCGAGTCACCTTCGTACAATTGTATTATGTCGCAAACTGCTGCTTTTCTAGATCTCAATTCTATTTCATTCTTGCGAGCATTTGAGATACCATGAAGTTTCTTAGTGAATAGTCGTAGAAATAAATAAATAATGCTGGACAATCCACACAGCACCATCTGGCCCCAAAGTAAGCTACTCAAAGCTTGTGTTATGGGTACTAGATAACTGATATATTATATATTACATAGATAGTTTTTTTATTATACACTAGCGACCCGCCCCGGCTTCGCACGGTATTATTATACGTATAAACCTTCCTCTTGAATCACTCTATCGATTAAAAAAAACCGCATCAAATCCGTTGCGTAGTTTTAAAGATTTAAGCATTCAAAGGGACATAGTGATATAGGGACATAGGGACAGAAAAAGCGACTTTGTTTTATACTATGTAGTGATAGAAAACACCCAGAAAACGCAACAAATTTTTGCGATCATACACAAATTTGTTCCGCGGCGGGAATCGAACACGCATCCTCCTGCGTCGCAGGCGGACCTTCACCCACCGCGCCACATTGGTCGACAAGTAGTCATGCCACATGAGAGACAATCATCACTACTTAGTATAAAACAAAGTCGCCCTCTATGTCCCTATATCCCTTTGTATGCTTAAATCTTTAAAACTACGCAACGGATTTTGAAGCGGTTTTTTTAAATAGATAGAGTTATTCAAGAGGAAGTTTTATACGTATAATAAAACCGTGCGAAGCCGCGACGGGTCGCTAGTTATGTTATAAATCGCTAAATGAAGCTACAATAACATGGAAAGTTAAAGAGAGAGTAGGAAATAATAAAATATCAGTCGTACAATTTTGGCTATTTCCCATCTGGCAGTCTTCCCATCTCGTAGGTAGCTATTTTTATTCTACCACCCCTACGAACAAATAGTACCACTCTTTTCATAATGATCATTAAATAGATAATTTATTTATTGCATCATTCAAAAGATAACAGCAAAGTCTATACTAACTATAGCAAAAGTGGCACAATCGGCGACCTTATCAGTAACAGCGATCTCTTTCAGGTAAAACTTTAAATGGACAGGTTTGGTGTTTTTATTTAAATGACGGTGGCGTAACTGATATGATACAAAAATGTTATATTTTAGTCAAATTAACTTAAAGCAGAAACAATCATAATTAAAATGAGCAGTTACATAAAAATTTAAAATACTTATGTAGATAAATATACATAATATATAAAACATTTGGTGTTCATCATAATTCAGATGTTTGTTCTTTCATTTCTTTGTAAAGATCCTTGTCCCTTATCAGCAACAGAATCAATTGGTTCAATAATACAGGGCCCAAATTCCACTAAATAAATCGCTTCACTGTATTTATGACATTAAAGAATACATGGACTATTGTGACAATAATAATAATAAAAAATAGATTTATTTAGTAATTTTGACATTTTATATAATATTTTTCTTTTTCAATTTTAATTTTATGTTTGTTTAATTCAGTTATTATAATAGAGCACAATTAAAAATAATTTATGATTTAATGATACAATAGAATACCTAGATATCTTTAAGTACCTACTTAACTATTCATACGCCCCTAGGGAAAGATTTTAGTGATACTACACATTATTTACTATAAGACCATAAATTGTACCTACCTAATATCTTATGAATAAATGATTATGATTATGATTCACCATTTAAATAGTATCGTATCAAAATGTCAGTGTTAAACTGTTTTTGGTATTCTACTAGCACAAACTTTTTGAGGTTTATTAATCGCTGTGACGATTACCTTTTTAACTAACAATTTGACATTCTAATTATGAAAGTTTCTTCAAGCAAAAATAGTAGAATACCAAATGCGCAAACGTCATTTTAATCATCTTGATTGAATGGCACTATTGAGACCTTTGTTTTGACATTAGTGGAATTTGGCCCTAAAATGTCTTTTTTTTAATAATCATTTGTTTCGATTTCCGTCGAAAGTGAAAGCTTTTATCTTCTATACTTATAATAAAACTGTAACAGGTCCAATACTGTACATTGAAGATATTTTGAAAAATTTTTTGGAGGGCACTCTATTATCGATACTCAAGCCAAAACTGTAATTTTTTTCATTCATGTCTGTCTGTCTGTCTGTCTGTCTGTCTGTCTGTCTGTATCGTAAACGCGCATCACGCCGAAACTACTTGATGGATTGAAATGAAACTCGGCATGATTATAGGTCATACTACGAGGAAGGACATAGGATACTTTTTATCCCGGATTTCAGTAAGGTTCTCATGGGAGAGGGTATGAGAGTAAAATTCCTTTACCGCGCATCACGCCGAAACTGCTGAATGAGTTGGAATGAAACTCGGGACGATTTGAGTTCATACTACAAGGAAGGACATGGGATACTTTTTATCCCGGTAAGGTTCCCCTGGGAGAGAGGGTGAAAGAAAAATTCTTAAACCACGCATCACGACGGAAGTGAATGAATTCGAATGGAACTCGGGACGATTGGACATGGGATACCTTTTATCCCGGAGTTCAGTTTGGTTCCCCTGGGCTATACGGGTTTTCAAAAATTTCTCACAGCATTTGAACGACGCGCGCGCGTCGTTCAGATGCTGTGAGAAATTTTTGAAAACCCGTATAGCCCAGGGGAACCAAGCTGAATTAAACTGATAAACGCGAAAGTTTGTAAGTATGAATGGATAGGTGGATGGATAGATTGATAGATGGATGGATGTTTGTTACTCTTTCACGCAAAAACTGCTGAACGGATCTGTATGAAATTTAGCACAGAGATAGATTATAAGCTGGAATAACACAGGCTTATTTTATCCCGAAAATCTCACGGGAAAGGGAATTACGCAAGTAAAATCGCGAGTACTCGAAATACTAATCATGCGCAGACGAAGTCGCGGATACCAGCTAGTACATAACTAAATATGCAGTTATTGTATTGTTGTCTTACAAATCGACTCCTTTCACGACTTTTCTCTAACCCTCGTGTTTTCAGATTTGGCCATCACCGCCCTTCTAAAAAAACAACATAAAAAAAACAGAACAAAAATAAAGAGAACATCGAATAAACCAAAAAGTCGAATTATAGGCTCACAATCTGACTGTTTTGTATATGCGTTACCTTCTTTTTTGTAGTCGGTTGATAATGTTACATTGTTTTTTTTTTAAAAGCATGTGTTTGATAACAGTAAACAACAAGATATAGGTACAGTCAGAAACGAATTTTTATGCAATTTTCAAGGCAGTCCCTTACTCAAATTACATTAGTTAATAGCTATGAAATCATGATGCATTGCAGCACTTAAAGTTTTAACGTATAACGTTAATTAATTCTACCCTAGCAGTTCCGCAATTATTAAAGTCTAGCTGACCTGCGACGATTTTACACGATTTTATTTACGTATACTTTGTAATACCCCACTGGCCCTAATATAACTACTTTAAAATAGGAACTTCCAAAAATCCGTTCCTACGTCCTAAAACGAACCTTTGTGCTAAAGAATAATGGCATTAAGGTTCCATAAATCTGCTCATTCAATTTTTTTGGCGCTGTGCATTACTCAGGGCCTTTTACAATACAATTAATAATCTATACATATAAAAATCAATTGCTGTTCGTTAGTCTCGCTAAAACTCGAGAACGGCTTAACGGATTTATCTTATCTTGGTCTTGAAACGTTTGTGGAGGTCTAGGGAAGGTTTAAGGTGGGAAAAATTAGCTTTTTGGAAAAAACTTACCATACGGGGTAGACACATGCATTTTCAAAACCTCAAAAAATCATTAAACCAAGGCCTAGTTATTAAAGATGTATTGAAAAACATGTTTGTATTCTGTTTTTTTATTGATCTTACAGTAAACAAAATAAATAATGTAAATAATCAGCATTGCAAATCCAGGTCAATAATTAATTATTTATCAAAATAATACCCGAAGACTACAATTAATACGTATCGAAGACATACTTATTACAAAAGGCACGTTATGGGTCCGGCAGTGTATAACAAACTGCCTCACTCTGTCACAGCCACTAGCAGTCTAACTAGCTTCAAATTCCGTCTGAAACGTTGGCTTATCGAGCAGAATTTTTATTCTGTAGGAGAGCTTCTTGAGTAAAAAGATGATTTTTAATAATTCCAATATTTGTATCTTTGATTTTTTTATTAGGTACCTTACTTAACCTAACTATTATGTTCTTATTTAAGTTTTCGAATTACAAAATTTTGTATATTGTATGTAAATAAATATAATGTATTAATGACTTAATTATGTAAAAACCTGTACGTAGGTACTTATAAAATTATTGACATGTAAATTGGCTTTATGAATAAATTGTATTTCTGTATTTCTGTAAGGCGATTTCTCCCAGGGTGGAGAAAAAGATATAAGGAATTGATGCACCGATATTAAATAAACTGAAAATTGAATACATACATAAAAACAAAACGAACTAATACAATACGAAGAGACAATACTATTCAAAAAGTTAATTAACAACAGGAATGAAATAGAGGATCCTTCTATGTATTAACACCTCTTGAAGGTTGCCTAGGAGAAATCGCTATCAGCGATAAGGTCATCTTTAGTACTATTTAATTAAAAAAAATATAAATGTTTTTAGTACACTTACTGGAAAAACAAAGGGCTTTTACATTAATCCATTCATTTATTCTGTCTGCCAAGCTTAGTGATTATAAGCAAACAATTTTTTTGTAAGAGGCTGATTTTCGGCATTTGGCCAATCAGGAAAACGAGGAGTCTGCGATTTGATATAAACTCCCAAAATACCAAGCTACTAACAAAATAAAGAAGTTATCAGATGTATTATTCAACAAGCGCTTGTAGACTTTTCAACCGTTAAATCTGTGTGTAAACAGCGATAAGAAATTAAAGGCTTACCTACCCCAATCTCCTTAAATATTTGTAGAGGGAATCTACTGGGGAAAATAAAGGAAAAATAAGGATAAGCTAGAGTACCAAGACTTCGGCTTAGGGTTTTATTTTCTATACTTGCATGATCTAAAAGCCTTTTGAGAACTAAGACAGGTTTTCTTCATTCTTTACTAGCTGTACCCCCGGCTTCGCCCGCGTGGAAATTTAATAAATTTATTGCAAAACCCCTAAGGGTTTTTTGTAAAATAAAAAATTTGATACTCCATAGATTATTTATATAACGAGTTTTGAGTGATTATTAATTTTCCATACAAACTTTACCACCCTATTTAGTTAAATAAAACATAAGTACATTAATTTATGTTAAACTCAAACCTTTCACATACTTAATAAATATTTTTTGATATTTTGTTTTTGTATATTTTCCTTACATTACAGCGACCCTAACGAACACGGTACTATACCGCGATTCAAAAACCTATGAGTTACGAAACAATTGAAATATTGGTGTAATTTTTAACGACACTAATCGTCAGAGGAAGCTGCAGAAGTTTGAAACAATTCGTGGTTTTAACATTCATCATTCTATTGGTTCCTCGTTCGTTTGCGAACAATAATTTGCATCTTTTCGCTGCGATTGCGCAATTATGCAATGTTGTAATTTTGTTTTGGTTTTTAGTTGCTACCTTGCTTTTCATCATCATCATCATCAGCCAAATTAGACCACCGCTGGACATGGGCCTCCCCTAATGAATAGAATATAATATATTTTTATTTGTTTACAGAATTACACAATACCCAGTACACTTTATAAAATTGGACTAAACGGAGACTAAAATGGGAAGGGAAGAGTAAATCTGTAACAAAATGGCTCTGCCTCAGCATGAGTTGGTTACTAGCAAGCTAGCAACCAACGCTGGTCTTCCGTCAGAGCTACATGTTGGCTTTACGGATCACACATACAAACAACGCTAAAATTAACAAAACTGACACATACAAACTATCAATATAGAATTAAAAATAAATTAGAGTAATACACGTAATTGACTAATATACCAAATAATTAATAAACAAGACGAAAAAATAACATAATAAATGTTTTAAAAGGTGCAATACGACACATAAGCTAACATTTTCTATTATAGAGCACTCGTGTCGTGCCTTAGGCTTTCCTGTTCCTTATCGGTGGCGGGATATTGTTCCAGCACTTCGAGGCTGCATAGCGGAAGCTGCCTCTGAAACAGGCCGAGCTGTGACGCTGTGTCTCAAGCTGCCTCGAGCACTGGCGAGAGCCACAAGATCTGGAACTAGACAATCATGACAACTTATCGTAGAGATAAGACGGCGATAATGAGCGCCATAGCGCCCTGTCTTCAGCTTGACCAACCAGCAACTGCCAGCAGTCCTTGCCTTTGTCACCTTGCTTTTGTTTGTACCTAATTGTAATCAGTTTTGATTAAAGTAAAGTAAAGTAAAGTAAAGTAAAATTTATTGCAAAAAATACATGTTAATACGGTACATAGGTGGTGTTATGTTTAAAATTTGACACAATGTATTTTTACCAGTATGGCGTGCAATATTTAAGTTTTCAAAGATGTCATTTTTTACAAAAAATAGCTTTGATTCTAAATTGGAGTAATTATTAGAGTACCTACTTTTCTTAGTAGGAACCTATGACGCGGCCAACCGTTTCAAGCTCGTTACATATGTAGTTTTCGAATATCAGTGATGCAGTATTTCAGCAGCATTGACAAGTCCGCGGTAGTAAACATCAACTTTTGCATTATAATTTTGTAAACTCATACTAGCCACTCTAGTACTGAACCCTAAAAAAAGAAAATCACGGTTGCGTAGTTTTCAACGCATTTTATACAAATTCTACAGGGAGCTCACCTCATTGTGTTCTCTTCGTCTTAAACAACTTTATTTAATCATGACCTTTAGGCTTTTCCAATTGTAAATGCGCAAAGCACCCTTTGTTGTTTATTTTCCTTTGAAGTTCTGTGCAAGGGGACCTATTTTGAGCAGTACTTGTTTCTTCTTTTGAGTGATTGTAAAATTTGCATCGAATTTGTTTTTACGAAAAAACGAGGAGGGTGTAAACTTCTTAAAGTCGAGTAATTTTGTTTTGTTTAGCGATGAAATTATTTTGAGATATAAATACTTATATTATTTTAGAAACAGATTAAAACAAGTAAGCATATACAATTTAAACAATTGAGCTAACTGCAGACGGTTGCTAACAGTCTAGAGGTCAATTCTACTCAATTGATCAATTGACCAGTCGGAAGCGTCCCCAAGACACTGGCTGCATTACCACGCTGTATGGCAATGCTGATGCGCTGAGCCAGATACTCACCAGCTCTCGGGTCAAGCCATAATTACATATATATAAGAAATCAAACTCCATATAAATCTCTCTCAACTTTAGTTAGCTAAGCAATTAAAATAAGGTACCTAAATAAATAATTCTGGACGATCCTCACAGTAACATCTAGCCCCAAGCTGTGCCCCAAGCTAAGCAGAGCCACAGAATAGACTGGCAGAGCTTAGATGATGGGTACTAGATGACTGATACATAAAAATACTAGTATCTGCCCGCGGCTTGTAGGCCGTTGATGGTTATTATAAATAATTCCCGACAGTCCACACAACATCATCTAGTCCCAAGCTAAGCGGAGCTTGTTTTATGGGTACTAGATGACTGATATACTTAATACAATACATTACATAGATAGATATTTTTTATTATACATAGAAAACACCCAGACCAACGGTACGTTATGATTTCAATATAACGTGTATGTTTTTATTATATTTTATTGTTTTGATTAATTTTTCGTCGCTTATTTGCTGACAATTATTCCGGCCTGCTCCGGTTTACTGATGGATTAATAATAACGTCATGGCGTATTTTCATTTCGGAAATGGCTTTTCATTGTATCTTGTTGACATGTCAGGAATGTTGTCACAGGCTGTCACAGTGTCGGTTCGATGCCCAGCGCGATCGTAAACACACAGGCTTTGATGATGGCCGCTTTTTATTGATAAGTTTATTATATACAGGGTGTAAAAATATTAGTATCGATAAAATGAAGGGTAGCACTCAGATCATGATTCTGAACATACTTAAAAAAACATATTCCACGTTTTATTTTTTAGCTTGGTACTCATAGTACCACACTTGAAAAACATAATGAACTCGAATAAATTATGTATTTAATAAATTTAAAAAATTAATTGCATGTGTATTTCACGTCAAAGTAAATGACCTTTAACTCAATCACATGCAATCATTTACTTTATGATGTTCATTTACTTTGAACTTACTCAGCGGACTAACGCGTGTACATTGCTTGTTAAAGCAAAATATTTTAAAATACTTCAGTCCGTGGATTTTTTTTAGGTTTATGTTTAAGAGTGCTCCGCCGCCACCCCCTTTTTTTCGATTTCGGTAGTCTTCTTTTACACCTTGTTTAGTTACAAAAATTATCATTATATAAATTCAAAAAAATGTCATAATTTGTTCCTTGCAAAATGGCTTACTGTAATATAATATCAGATTTAATTACAAGACAAAGAGCTTGGTAGAGTTTTGCAACAACTCAAAAAAACACAAACAAGGTAAAGGTTTTATGTCAGCTTTTTTTCTTTACTTTAAAAAGACTGAAGTGAACCAAAATCAACGAGATCACTTTTTAATATTCAGTGAATTTAAATATTCAGTTTTATCTATTGCAATAAAAATTAATCCCTGTTTCCCTTGGTCACGCTATAATTTGAGAACGGCTTTACAGGTTTCATTCATGTTTTTTAAAAAGTTTATTATACTTGAAAGTTGTTACGGAAAGAAAAGTTAAGAAATTGCGCAGAAAATTGGATTATTGGAAAATTCAACTTCTATTTTAACTTCGCGAGTTTGACAGGTCGCACGTTTGATGAATACGAATTTAACAGACAGCTGTTTTGTTGAATAGGATAGTTTTAATAGTTGTTTTTATCAACAAAACACCTTCGTTGGACCACAATCTCACCTGATGACGGTATGTGGACGTGGCCAAAGATGTACCTATCATGAAAGTCTAGATGACACCTTTTCACTCTGGTCTTGTAGTTGCTTGGGTTGTAGTTGGCCAGGAAAATAGAAGCAGGCAGCGCATTCCATTACTAAACGGTACGAATGATAAAGGTGGAGGAGAACCGCTTAATGGGTTAAGGGGTTGGAATATCCACAAAGTAAAGGTAGTTATGCGCCGTACGTCTACCCGTTCTGGAGAGGAATAGAGATGGTAGAGAGAACGGAATAATAATGGTAGATACCTGTGTATATTTTTACATCTAAGACAGGAAAACGTCGAAAACTGACCCAATTCATATGCAAATCTCTGGATCAGAAGATATCAAATATCCAAGTACCATCCGCTTTGCGATTGATTTTTCCGAGACATTTTCGAATTTAACTGACAGCGGTTTTGTTTATTTATGATGGGATGTGTCTGGGAGCCCCAATAAATATTTATTTATTTATATTTTTTAGTATTTGTTGTTATACCGGCAACAGAAATATTAAATCTGTGAAAATTCAATGTATTTCAGGATTTTTCTCTTGTGAATGGGTTATTTAAGTTTGAGATTCGCAGTTTGACTCTGTATTCAAACGTCTGTAACTTTTAGATGATGCTTATGACCGGTACTTTCCAGCATAAAATGAACTTATAAAACCTTGCCTTGAAAAATAGTTTCAGGAGATTTGAAAAAGACATAAAAATTCAAAAATGGGTAAGTTCAATAGCAACACCAATTACATAGCAACACGAGCGAAGCCGCAAACGGAAAACTAGTATGATGTAAAGGATCTAACAAGTACATACACATGATTAAAAAACGAACCCGTGTGTTTTCACATTAAGTTAACAAAATGGTAGGAAAGCGGGCTTGTCCGAGCGATACACTGCCTGCTGGCAGAGTAAATATTTGCGCCCAGTCTAGCCGTGTGGACCTAACTACCACATTTCCCATCCTGCCATAGCCATTTGAGACAGCCCTAGAGTTTACGTGTAGGCGCTGATATGGGTTAAATCGCAGACAAGAAATAAAAAGAAACTATAACATATAAACTTAACATAACTATAACTTATTTTATTATTAAACTTTAATTATTTAGGCTTACAAAATAAGCACTCCGATAATTCTAATTTTAAACTGTAAATAAAATGCATCTTCTATCGGCTTTGCACGTTTTATCTATACTTATAATAAAACTGTAACAGATCCAAATCTGTACATTGAAGATATTTTGAAAATTTTTTTTGGAGGGCACTCTATTATCGATACTCAAGCCAAAACAGTATTTTTTTTCATTCATGTCTGTCTGTCTGTCTGTCTGTCTGTCTGTCTGTCTGTATCGTAAACGCGCATCACGCCGAAACTACTTGATGGATTGAAATGAAACTCGGCATGATTATAGGTCATACTACGAGGAAGGACATAGGATACTTTTTATCCCGGAATTCAGTAAGGTTCTCATGGGAGAGGGTATGAAAGTAAAAATCCTTTACCGTGCATCACGCCGAAACTGCTGAATGAGTTGGAATGAAACTCGGGACGATTTGAGTTCATACTACAAGGAAGGACATGGGATACTTTTTATCCCGGAATTCGGTAAGGTTCCCCTGGGAGAGAGGGTGAAAGAAAAATTCTTTAACCACGCATCACGATGGAAGTGAATGAATTCGAATGCAACTCGGGACGATTGGACATGGGATACATTTTATCCCGGAATTCAGTTTGGTTCCCCTGTGCTATACGGGTATTCAAAAATTTCTCACAGCATCTGAACGACGCGTGTGTACGCGTCGTTCAGAGCTGTGAGAAATTTTTGAAAACACGTATAGCCCAGGGGAACCAAACTGAATTGAACTGATAAACGTGTAAGTTTGTAAGTATGAATGGATAGATGGATGGATAGATTGATAGATGGATGGATGTTTGTTACTCTTTCACACAAAAACTGCTGAACGGATCTGGATGAAATTTGGCACAGAGATAGATTATAAGCTGGAATCACACATAGGCTTTATTTTATCCCGAAAATCCCACGAGAAAGGGAATTACGCAAGTAAAATAGCGAGTACTCGAAATACTAATCATGCGCAGACGAAGTCGCGGGCACCAGCTAGTATTTCAATAAAAACGTTTCATGGGTATTTCTTTATAGGAATCTTCCTATGTGAATTGATTTATGGGATGAAAATCAGGATGTTTATTATTCCAGTGCTAGAACTACGACTATTTCAAATTTCACCCGTTCACTGGTTTTTGAGTGAAAGAGGGACAAACATCGATAAATTCATACATCTATAAAAAAATCATGTTTATAATATAAAATCCCTATAAGGATTAGCAAAACAATATATGAAATAGAAAGAAAGAAAAAAGAAAATATTTTTATTTACCTTAAGACGTACACAACAAAAAAAACTTATTCAAAGAAACTTAACTAGTATGACATATTTTTTCATTGTGTGCGCAGCAGAGTCCTAGGAAAATATGGCCTCCACTCAGCGTTGGTGATGTGATGAAATATGGTGTTAATTGCCTTAATATTTTTCCACTAGGTGGAAGAAGTGAAAAATAACAATAACGTTGTGTCCAATGGGTATTATGTGTGTTTTATAAATAACTAGCGACCCGCCCCGGCTTCGCACGGTTTTATTATACATATAAACCTTCATTATGAATCACTCGATGTATTAAAAAAAACCGCATCAAAATCCGTTGTGTAGTTTTAAAGATTTAAGCAGTCAAAGGGACATAATGATATAGGGACAGAAAAAGCGACTTTGTTTTATACTATGTAGTGATTAAGGTCAAAAAGAAAAGGTCCGCCTGCGACACAGGAGGTAGCGGGTTCAATTCCCGTCTTGGGACAAATGTTTGTGCGATCTACACATATTTAGTCCGGGTTATCAAATCCTTATAATTTATCAAATTAAGTCTATTAGCCATCTACCCCTAACACAAGCTTTGCTTAACTTGGGGCTAGATGATGCTGTGTGGATTGTCCATTATATTACATACTATAGGTATTCCTATTACTTTTAAGAAGCTTAGGAGAAAACGCAATAATTCCAAAGTGACATTAAATAAATTCGTTCAAATAAATGGTTCTTTCTAAGCGACCAAACTAAGCGGATTTCCTGTGAACGCTAATGTGACCGTTGACTACTTAGAAGGGAGCTGTAACGTAATGTGGAAGACGGAACAAAAGTCCAGTGGTGTACTGAGATCTGTACTATAAATCTATGAGATGTTGTCCTGTTTTCTTTTAGTTTTTTTATTTTATACTAGGCGTGCCCTAGACTTTGTCCCGCTGGGAAATAGACTTTGGGCAGTCACAGAAATATATTTCCATACGCACTTTCATCCTGAGATCTATTTTTATTAATCGCTAAAGTTATCCGCTAAAGTGCAAAACAAATAAAAAAAAATAGAATTGTTTGTAACTAGGTAATACAAAATTATATTTACTACTCCGCGGATTTACCCGCGTGAAAACTTAAGAAAAGAAGCGTATCAAATAAATGGTTCTGTTTAAGTGACCAAACTAAGCGGATTTCCTTGGAACGCTAATGTGACCGTTGAGTACTTAGAAGAGGTCTTGTAACGTAATGTGGAAGACGGAACGAAAGGCCAGTGGTATACAGAGAGCTATAGTATGAAATATCTTAGATGTTTTCCTGTTTTGTTTTTAGTTTTCTCAATAAATTATTTCAGAAATCTTCTTCCGAAACTTCTTCTTTTCAAAAACTTTATTTCTTTAGGCTTACTAAATAAGCACATAGACGAGTCAAAAAATTAATGAAATGTTTATTTTTTTGTTAGGGATGTTATTATTTAATATACCAATCTCGTATTACATACACAAACTTAGACAATACTTTAACTTATGACATAACTAGCGACCCGCCCCGGCTTCGCACGGTTTTATTAAACGTATAAACCTTCCTCTTGAATCACTGTATCTACTAAAAAACCGCCTCAAAATCCGTTGCGTAGTTTTAAAGATTTAAGCATACAAAGGGACATAGGGATATAGGGACAGAGAAAGCGACTTTGTTTTATACTATGTAGTGATGATGATAAACCATTATGTACATTATGGCATAATTGCCATATCTTTTCACCTTCATACCCAATGTTATGTTGCATAATGATTAAATTACCTGTTAAACTAACTATACAGTGTGAATGGCCCTTGTTAACAATTGCATGGGCCCATGATTGAATTATACAGGCTAATCAAACAGTTGACTGACAATACTGCTTAATTATTAACGTAATCCACGAACCGGTTGATTAATTATGTTTACTATTCTACTTTTGGTTGGCTCACAAATATCAACTCGAAATGGATCAGCATTTCCTCGCTTTTTCGCCATACATCACTTTCAAGCTTCGGCGACTCGACGATATCTGGTCGCCGCCGTGCGCTTCTAAATAACAATACGTGTTCGAGAAAAACCTAACTAAGTTTACAAATTATTTAAAACTAGCGACCCGCCCCGGCTTTGCACGGTTGTATTATAAGTATATAAACCTTCCTCTTGAATCAATTTATCTATTAAAAAAAACTGCATCAAAATCCGTTGCGTAGTTTTAACGCAACGGATTTTGATGACATAGGGAATAGGGACAGAAAAAGCGACTTTATTTTATACTATGTAGTGATAAATAATAATAGAAAATCCACTTGGCCTCATCTTACCCCAAGCTAAGCAAAACTTGTGTTATGGATGTTAGATATACTTAATACAATACAATACATAGAAAGATATTTTTAATAGACATAAAAAACAATAAGAACTCCGTAATAAATTTTTGTATACATCGTACAAACATTTGTTCCAAATCATTTTTATCGTTTTATTGGTTAATTTTATTTTGTTTTTTATTAGCAATAAAATCAGCCAGAGAGCGGAGAAATTGAATAAGTGATTCACTCACGAATATAATATTCGAAATCGAACCGCTGATTGTTTCACAGGAAAACTCATAAAAATGATTTTATGAGCATCTGTGTTGTGTATATATTTAATCACTAGGTACATAGTTTAAAAGTCGCTTTCTCTGTTCCTTTATCCCTATGTATGCTTAAATGTTTAAAGCTATGCAACGGACTTTGATGCGGTTTTTTTTAATAGATAGAGTGATTCAAGAGGAAGGTTTATACGTATAATAAAAGCGTGCGAAGCCGGGCGGGTCGCTAGTTGAATATATATTTGAGTTATACGCTCACGCAGATGCACGCAGAACAAATTATTTGCGAGACAGTGAACTTTCTCGATTTTAAAAACGTTATATTTTTCAAAATTGTTAACATAATTATTAAAACATAGGAAAAATAAAAGACACTATGTTGAATTTTATGTACCTAATACAAGTTCCGTTCTGCCGAAGATCCCTGAGAGCAATAAATAACCCAACTTTCAAAAATTGTCATCACCATTTGATAGTCCTATAAGATTGATGTTTGAGAATACGATTTTAAAGTATAGCGACGTCTCAAACAGCTGAGACGGTCCCAAATACATATGTAATTTGCGTTTGATGAGTATTCGGGCGTAAGTGGTCTAGAAAATAAGTCCTAATTTAAACCAATAAATACCTTATTACTATTTTCAATAGATACTATTTTTGGAAGCTGGTCATAATTCCCTTTTGGAGCATAAATCAGGACTTTACCCTTTCTTACAACATACGGCTCGAGTTCGGGCCGTGATTATCATTGTGCCTACGAGTTGATAGGTGTGAGACAACCTCGAAACGATAGATAGAAATAGCTAATTACTGTTTGTAACTAGTATTAATATTGATTATAAGCTGCTATTTGCTGTTTCTATTCGCTGAGTGCCTGAATTCATTCATTCATTCATTTCATTGCTAAAATTATACGATGGACTAGCGACCCGCCCCGGCTTCGCACGTTTTTATTATACGTAAAAACCTTCCTCTTGAATCACTCTATCTATTAAAAAAACCGCATCAAAATCCGTTGCGTAGTTTTAAAGATTTAAGCCGTCAAAGGGACATAGGGACAGAAAAAGCGACTTTGTTTTATACTATGTAGTGATATTCCGCTGCTTACACTTACTCTTTCTCTCAAAAACAACTAAAAAGATCGCTGAAATTTTGATAAAACGCTAGTTCTAGCACTGGAATAAATCATAGGCCACTTTTCATAAATTTTAACGCGAGTGAAAACGCGGGGCGCAGCCTATAGAACAATAAAATCTATCAATCAACTGTATAAATCGAAGTAAAACTTTCGTTGTGGTTTTTCTGAATTATATTTTACTAGCAGCGCCTCACAGTTTCACCAGCGTAATACCCGTTCCCATGGGAATTCCGGGATAAATTATAGCGTTGTTATTCCAGTCTATAATCTATCTCTGTGCCATATTTCATCCATATCCGTTCAGTAGTTTTTGCGTGAAAGAGTAACAAACATCCATCCATACTTACAAACTTTCGCGTTTATAATATTAGTAGAATTTGTAGCTTTTACTGTGACACACACCTAAGGAACCATCTAAGTATAACAACATTATCTACCCTCTGGGTAAGTATGAGGTAGCTCCCCTCGTCAGGATTTTAGTTCGCAGTAATCGGATTAGAAGCTTTTACTATTACCTGCTTGTGCGGGCTTATAAATAAAAGTTAATGTGCGAGACACGTCGTCATCATCATCAGCCAATAATAGTCCACTGCTGGACATTGACCTCCCCTAATGAGTGCCAAAGCGAATGATGAGAGAGATGAAAATGAGTGCCAAGTCTTCAGCTTGAACATCCAGCATCTGCCTGTAATCTTTCGCAGAACATCATCCCACCTGGAGGTTGTCCTACACTACGGTTGCCATTCGTAGTCGTCATTTGAAAGAAAACACACCTATAGTCATTTATTAGCATTGTTGTAATATTTTTTTGATTCAACTTCAATTTCTTGTAGGCTCTGCGTCTAGTTTGACACAATTCTGGCAAGTTTTAATCATTTATTAAAGTAAATAATATCAATTCTTTTAAATATGCTAAAAGTTTTTTTTTCTTCATTAAATTAAGTCAGCTTTTTCAGCACTGTCTATCCTACTTCCTACTAATATTATAAACGCGAAAGTTTGTAAGTATGGATGTTTGTTACTCTTTCACACAAAAACTACTGAACATATATGTATACAATTTGACACAGAGATAGATTATGGTTTGGAATAACACATAGGCTATATTTTATCCTGGAATTCACACGGGGACGGGAATTACGCGGGTGAAACCGCGAGGTGCCAGAACGTAAATAATTTAATGAAAATGCTCACGTCCGCTGAAATATGAAATACCAATGGAAATTAATCAAAGTGAAATATTACTCTGATAATTAATATATCAATTCAGGAAATTTGGATTTGTATAAGCTACATTAAAATAAATCGGCTGAATCAGGTGATTGCAGATAATTATTCATATTCATTTGCAGAAATACATGTATCATACAGTTAATTATTGTAAACTGTTGTTTATTGTACCTATTGTGTATTAATAAATGATTGATTGGGGGAGTTTTCTCGGGAAGTGTTTTGCTTCAACTCGAAAAGTAATAACCTTACAAGGTAAAGGTTTCTTGTTCGCTTGTTATACCTACCTTTAAAAGATTGAAAGCATCTTATTTTCTAGTTTTAATTATTCATAACATGTATTTTATGATGTGTCCAAAACTCGTGTACGTATTAAATATATATGTATTTAATTTATTTACATGTATTTATAACTGAGTATGAGACAAACGTATTCCAAACCTTCGCAATCAGCATTCATAAATTAAACTTGCAGTCAAAACACTCCAAGCAAACTAATCTTTCTCAACCATAGAGTATGCATTTAATTTACCACAAACTAGAGTGGCACACACAAAGCCGTCTATAACACAAGCTCTGCTTAGCTTGGGGCTAGATGATGCTGTGTAGACTGTTCGGAATTATTTATTTATTATTTATTATTATTTATAGTAATCACTGTTGTAGAGCACTAATATAAAATCGAAGTATTCATCTGGGCAAAGACTTACTAAGCCCAGAAGAGCTGAAAAACATCATCTCGAAGAAAATCCTAAAGTTCCTAGCAGCTGCAAGGGTAAGTGGCGAATTATGAACGCCGCATCAAGGGTGAACACACTAAGTGGCGATCACAAATAGACCTATCATGGCCGCAGTGATACAAAAGCGTCTTTGCGGAAATAAAAAATTGTGGTCCTTACTACAGTCTCACACAATGACGTCAGCCTATGCTGTTCATTGCTAGACTTCTTCTTCTTTTTCTTTAGTTTGTTCTTGAGCCTCCTTAAGGCGCAAACAGGAGCTACAGTAGGAGTACATTAAATGTATATTGGCGGATCTGGCAGACGCTGAAGACAGGGCGCTATGGCTCTCATTAGGGGAGGACTAATATAGGTTGATGATGATGATGATGATACATACATACAAATACCTTGACTCTAAGAAGCAGCTCTATAATAGTGTTCTATTTCCATGCTCCACGAACGTTAATATTATGAATTCCCCGCGTGTAATACTTCAAACCGTCAGACCTGTGTCAGTATATTGCTTGTTATTCTGCAACTCATCATTCTCAACTGTTCATTTCATGTGTCGAAATGTTGCTTTAATATTCAAACTAAATATTGGCACATACCTAGATAAACTATTGATAAATACTGGAGCTTTGAGCGCAAACAGAGCTAAAGTAAACGAAAATAAAATAAAATAAATAAAATAAAGTGGCGCCACCACTTATTTTATCATATAACTAGCGAGCGACCCGCCCCGGCTTCGCACGGTTTTGTTATACGTATAAAACTTCCTCTTGAATCACTCTATCTAATAAAAAACGCATCAAAATCCGTTGCGTAGTTTTAAAGATATACCTAAGCGGTCAAAGGGACATAATGACATAGGGACAGAGAAAGCGACTTTATTTTATACTATGTAGTGATTAATTACGTCAAAGGAATTTTCAAAATTCACACGTTCAGATTTATTATACCTAACATAAGCTTTTTTTTAATGCATCTGTAGTAGTTCTATTTCGTCTACTTTAGGAAGAGTTGTATATTAAGTTGCTCTTGGTAGCCACCAAACTCGGTTTTTGTATCTATTGTTACTAAAATGGACAAAATGAGACTACGAGTACTACAGATGAATTAAAAAAAGCTTATGATTGGTATAAGGCTGTGTCCCCAGTAGGCAAACGGTGAGCAGCCGACTGAGTTTGCGGCGGCGTATCAGCATAACTATTCTTATGGTATCAGTTCAGTACGTTCTTCCATTCACAGTTTGCTAGTCACTGTACGCAGTTTGCACGGAGTTTGCAGCGATACGTGCGCCGACTGTCTCAGTTAGCGGCCGACTCGCAGGTTCCAGTGCTTGCGATACGCACGCAAACTGATCTGAGTTTGTAGCTGTTCGCCACAAATTTGTGGCTCACTCAGTCGGCCGCTCGCAGTTTGCCTACTGGGGACACAGCCTAACAAAATGTGCGTGTGAATTTTGCAAACTCCCTTGCTTAACGTAATATATATATGATACTGCTGTGACATATATATACGAAAAACGCCAATTTCATATGTAAGGACCTAATCCTTACATATGAAATTGGCGTTTTTCGTACTGGCCACTTTAATCACAAATTTCTCCTCTTTGGTAAGGAATTCCAAATTCAAATTTGTACAGCTATAGACTCATGTATTTGTGCTTCGATGATCGTCATTCATTTGTTTTTTTTCTTCTGTTTTTTTCTGTTTGCGTCACTCATTTTACAAAATGGAAAACTTAAAATATCGCATTATTTACGAGTACGAGTTCCGCCGTGGCACTAGTGCTGCGGAAACAACTCGAAGGGTGAATGATGTGTATGGCGGTCGTGTTGCAAAAGAAAACACAGTTCGTTTTTGGTTCCAACGTTTTCGTTCTGGAAATTTCGACTTGCAGAACAAGCCCCGTGGACGGCCTGAGACTCAAGTTGATAATGAAGAGTTGAAGGCTATTGTGGAAGCGGATCCATCGCAAACCACGTCCGAGTTAGCTGCAGGCTGCGGTGTTAGTGATAAAACTGTTATAATTCACTTGAAGCAAATTGGGAAGATTAAAAAGCTTGAAAGGTGGGTACCTCACGAATTGACTGAAGCAAACCAGCAAACGCGCGTCGACTACTAAATTAGAAGAGCTTCAATTGGAAAGTCTAAGACATCCTCCGTACTCCCCGGACCTTGCTCCAACAGATAACCATTTTTTTCGAAATTTGGATAACTTCTTGCAAGGGAAAAAATTCAACTCCGATGGGGCAGTTCAAATCGCCTTCAAAGATTTTATTGATTCCCGTCCGACTGGTTTTTTTAGTAAAGGGATCAATGAACTACCTATAAGATGGCAAAAGTGCATAGAGAATAATGGTTCATACTTTGATTAATTAAATATATTATACTAGCGGCCCGTCCCGGCTTCGCACGGGCATTAAACTAATTTATTAGGTTAATAACTAAGTGAACAATATTTTATATAAATGGGTTTAGTTCTGAAAAGAACTTTTTAAATCGGTTTAGTTACTTACTAAACGAATTATTATCAAGCGTAAATTCCGCACACGTCCATCACGTAGGGAGCCGACCGCGCGAGTAAGCCGCGCGGCAAGTTTATTTCGTGATCTTAACCCCCCTCCCGTACCCCTGCCCGAGTGACGCCTACAACGCATAGCTAGCCGAATACAGTTTATTTTTTAATTTTTTTTTAACTCGTGATATCTTTTGAATGGATTGTCAGAATCGAATAATTCAAAAAGTAATATAAAGATATTGAAGCAGTCTTAAATAATACATCATTTATTTTGATAAGGGTTAATACCAAGGTACAAATAAAGAGCTTTTTGTAGCGGTGGTATTTTAATTTCTTTTTTTCAATAAAAAAACGCTTATTGTGACTTGACTGTAATAGTTAGAGATATGCTGCCGCTGATTTTTTGTAGATAATGGTGTGTTCTAAAAAAATGTAGTACATCATTTTGTTCTATCATCAATAGTTTTCGCAGCGCACGCGATGTAAGGTAGTTTTTTGATATTTTTTTCACACCTTGGATTACGTTATCGTAATTTTAGTAAGGATGCCTATTTTTTTTGAAAATGAAATATAGCCTATGTCAATCAGAAATGATGTAGCTTTCCAACAGTGAAAGAATTTTTCAAATCTGCCAAGTAGTTTCGGAGCCTATTCAATTCATACAAACAAACAAATAAACAAAAAATCAAACCTTTCCTCTTTATAATATTTGTATAGATTAAAAAATATTCGACTTTTTGTTCCTCCCATACAAAACGCCAATTTCATATGTTAGAACCTAACCTTACCTAACCTAACCTAACCTAACCTAACGAACCAAACCGAACCGAACTGAACCTAACCATTTTTTGTAGATAATTTACAATTTTTGTCGATATTTTTTATGATAAATTTTACCGTTTTGATGAAAATCGTGAAAAATAATATGATAAATTAGTGGGGGTGCCACTTTAGCTTCTGTTTGCGCCTTAATATTCAAACTAAATAGTGGCACATACACAGGTAAACTATTGATACCTAAATACTGGAGCATTGGGTATTAATTGTTACCTACATTTAGATTCGACGAAGGCATTGATATTGGATATGGCAAGCGCCCTAAAACCATGAGGGAGGTCAACTTCTGCCTGTGTGTTATCCTAACTAATATTATAAACGTAATAGTTATACATATTATTACCTATTAATAAACACTTATACAAGTCAAATTCTAAACTATATTAAAATTTGACTGTATAAGTGCTTATTTTGTAAGCCTAAAGAAATAAAGATATTAATTTACTGAAAGTTTCTATCGATGTTTGTTCCTCTTTCACACAAAAACTACTATATGAATCGGGCTGAAATTTTGAATAGACGTTATTCTATACTTGGAATAACATAGGCTACATTTTATCCCTTAAACAGTTTCTATGGGATAGAAATAGCGTTGTAACTTTTCCATAGATAAAAAAGTCGTCTGAAGCCGCGGGCAGATGCTGGTTGACTATAATCATCATCAACCCACACTAATGTTTAATTAACTAGAGTGAGTGGGGGGAAGATGAAAAAAGGGGTAAGACAAAAAGTCTTCCATAACACCAGATTTAAAGTACTTATTGGAGTGCTGGCTACATCGTTAGGGCCACAAATTCAATACGTTACGCACCTCAGTCAGCGGTTGCCGATGAGAACGCCTGGTTGTGTGTAAAGTGCAATTTTCTAAGACAGTGTCTTTTTCAGGATTCACAAAAGTGATTTCATCTTGCCCCGTGTCTTGTAAATTGAATTACAAGGCAGGTACGAGTATTTAATTGAAACATCTGCGTATTATTTTTCGTAGACATTTATGTAATTACTTCTAAATCTATCTATTTCTCGTATTTTAGAATTTATTTCAACTTTTTATCTTTCCCCATTTAGATTTAACGGGGTAAGACGAACATATCAAAGTTTTCTTATTGACCCTTTTTCAGGTTTCATACTAAAAGCCAGAGGTCCTCAAACTGTATTTTTGTGTAGGTTTCAGCAAGAAAAATAAGAAATAAGCAAAAAATGCTGAAAGTAGTACAATCAAAAAAAACAAGAATAGGAATGCTAAAAAATGTGAAATAAAAATAGAAATCCAATAGAAAAAGAAAATACTTACGTAAAAAATTACAAAAGTAAAAAATAAACAATTATTTTATGGTGATGAAAAAGAATATTCATATAGGTTTCATGTGAAATAAAAAAGTTTTCAGTTTTTATTTGATTTTTCATTACAAGATAATATTTTTTTCTTCAGTCAAATCTTATGCAAATTGGCTGCAAAGTTTGAGAATCTCTGCTTCAATCTTCCCCCAGTGGGGTAAGTTCGGAATATATATTTTTTTAAATTTGCTATATCTTTGTTAAAAATAGGTATTTTGGCACTACAGTCAGTTACAGCTTTTTAAATTACTTAACACTATAGACTAAGGACCATAAACTTTGCCTAAGACCTGCCTAAGACACGTTTTAACGATTTTAGATTTTTATTCGATCTTACCCCGTCACCTTTTCATCTTCCCCCTGTTTCAATTAAGTAAAAAATATATTTTTAATTACAGTTTTCTACTTTTTGGACAGCTTTTCCAGGCTGTTATTGACATATTATAAAAATCTAGTCTTTACCCTTTAATTATGTCTAATTTACTTTTAGCTAAAGTGAATATCTATTCTTCTACAAGGATTCAAAAACAACACTGATCATCTCATCAAAAAACCGTTCGATCTTGCCCCCACTCACCCTACTTCCTTTTTTTGAACCGATGCAATAGAAGTTTTATCTACCTATATTAGTCCACAGCTGGATATAGGCCTCCGCTTATGAGCGCCATAGCGTTCTGTCTTCAGCTTGCTGCATCCAACGTGTCTGATGTGTGTAGATCATCAGGCCACCTGGCCAGAGGGCCTCCTACATTACGTTTGCTTGAGTTGCGGTCTGCACTCAAGAACACGTTTACCCAAGCTGCTGTCGGTTCTTCACGAGGATAATTAAAAGGATATTTCGTACTACATTGGTAGTTCAACTATATGTCTAAAAGTGTTCAACATTGTTTTAAATATCTAACAAAAGAATAAATCTATGATTTTGAAATCTAAAATAGAACAATAGTTGTTGACTATACTTTGTTCTAGAATTCTAAATGTTTTTGCAAAACAAAAGATTCACGAACTAAAAAATATTTTGTACAAAACATACGTACCATTCGGAATATTTTTTGGTTGAAAGCTTTCATTCAACATTTTGTTACGTACGTTTCTCGTCCGTTTTCAAAATCGAAATCGAACAGTTTTAGCTGCGCAATTACCGTAGGTATTGATTGTTGATGTTTTAGTTATTTTCTGTTTTGATTATTTTTTATTTTATTTTTGACATACTATACTTAAGAAAATGAAAGAAGAAAGAAAATATATTTATTTTTAACTACAATCTAGGTTTACAAAAATACTTAAAATAGGTACATTAGCATAGCTATAGTATGTGTATGTGGATTGTAGCTAGAAACTAGGAAGCGGCTCAGCATGAATGCTACGTGTAGATACCTGGGGACCAAGTATATACACGCCACGCTGATCTTCCGCCGGTTCCTACAATCAGTAGCAGGTAGTGCACAATGAGGGAAAGGTATGGTATAAGTACTAACACTCCAATTATAATAAAAACAAACAAAAAAAATATATTCTAGGAAAGGTTTACGTGCATAGTGACGTGTATTAATAATGTAAATAATAATAATAATAACAAGTTTACTTCGGGAGAGCTTCCGCTGTCAAGTCATTTGTGCGGATAACAGAGCGGTTTTGAGTCTACGCTTAAAGGTAGATAGACTTTGAGATAGGTTGCTGTAAGGGAGGAGGTAGATTGTTCCAACACTTTGTGGCTTGATAGCGGAAGCTTCCTCGGAAAGCAGCGGTTTTGTGTAGCTTAACTACAAGCAGGAATGAAGAAGCACGGGTTTCGTAAAGATTTCGCGATGAGGACCATTCAAACTTATATTAGATCAAACTTATATTAGGATCCTGGAACGGTACATTTCGTTTTTTAGGCAAAGGGTGAAACTAAATTTTCACAGATGATGTATTTCTGTTGCCGCTATAATAATAACAAGTACCTACTTACTAAAACACAGAATAAAATAAATTTTGAGGAGGTTCCCATAAAATGGGCAGGAATTTTTGCCATTTTTATGGATAATGAATACGGAACCCTTTGTGCGCTAGTCAGACTCACACTTGGCCGATTTTAATTTACAAGTAAGGAGATATCAGGATCTCCTATAACTTCTTTGTTCCTCCCCAATCAAAGAAGGGATGTATACCAAAACTGTACTAAGTGGTTAAACGCAAAAATTGTCACATAGTATGCAAAAAATGTACTTAACTCCATCACCTAAACCCAAGTGCTTAATTTGATTAAATTGAGTTTTAACTCCGGTGCAAAAAGACCACAATATTTTATCGCCACGCCAGACTAATTCGATTGACATTTTTCACGATACAACCATTAGGATAGGATATTTCAGCGGACTTTAAAAGCGGAGATTTTGAATTCAACTGTGTCGGTGTTTTTCCTGTGGTCCTATATAAATTTGATCAAGATCTAACCAGTCGTTTTTAAGTTATCCTTATCTAGCATCTGCCCTCAGCTTTGCACGCGTTTTTTATGAAAATGATTCACAGCTATTACTATCCCATGGCAACTGATTTATGGGATGAAGAAGAGGCGTCTTCATCGTGTGTTATCCTGGGCTAGACCTACGTCTATTCATAATTTGAGCCTGATCCATTCAGTAGTTTTTGCGTGAAAGAGGAAGAAATAACCATACATTTAAACAATATAATCTATATATCCATACAAACTTTCACGTTGATAATATTAATGTAAGGAAAGTATAAGGATAGTGTATATTTTTATAGAGAATGATCCCAAAGTATTTATCCCGTTCTAACGACCCGCCCCGGCTTCGCACGGTTTTATTATAAGTATAAACCTTCCTCTTGAATCACTCTATCTTATAAAAAAACCGCATTTAAATCCGTTGTGTAGTTTTAAAGATTTATGCATACCTACATAGGTACAAAGGGACAGAGAAAGCGACTTTGTTTTATACTATGTAGTGATATTTAAGTTATTAACTTTGGTTTTAAGTGATACGTTTTGATAGGATACCTAGTAAAACGTTAACAAGACAGCAGTAGTAAGCTGCGAAAACTTTTCACTGCAATTTCGCAAAATTGCTCTATCTATTCTGGTGATGTTTTTCCCATGAAACCAACAATCTAGAGATAGATAAAACGCTCAAACTCGGTGTAAACTGATCCAAATCAATACGAATAATAGAGGTATCCCCAAGACGCTTTCCCTTGTCTCGCTGGTTAGTTTGAAGTACAATATCAAATTATGACGATTGTGGATACAATTGAATTGTGGAATTCAAATCCCGAGCGAATACATTATTTAGGTTAATTTATATTGTTAATGGCGATCCGCCCCGGCTTCGCACGGTTTTATTATACTTATAATTAAACCGTCCTTCCTGTTGAATTACTCTATCTAATAAAAATACCGCATCAAAATCCGTTGCGTAGTTTTAAGGATTTAAGCGTACATAGGGACAGAGAAAGCGACTTTGTTTTTTACTATGTAGTGATTAACATATCGGTAACTTTATTCAAAACGTAAATTACAATGAAGGAATAGAAAAAAATGCAATAATTAATTTTAATCAGAGTACCTACTTATTTCTTTAATTTTTACACGGGTATAGCAACTAGTATTTCATAAATTATGAAAACTTGAACATTTTCTTAAGAGAAAAAAAAATATTTTGAAAATTTTCATCTTTCATTTGACACCATTTGACCTAATCTCTTTGAAAAAGTCGTCTAGATACAATCGGAACTAAAAAACACATCCCTTTCAAAACTTTGCGATTGTTTTCTTTGAATCTGTACAAATGGCATTTATTGTTATTTTAAGTTAAAAGCTTCAGTTGCTGATACAAGCCCAAAATAAAGACAGTATTTTTTTGTTTTGTTTTTATTTTTGTAATAGTCCTTTATCTCGCTCATAGGATTTCGAACTTGATCTAAACCCTAAAAATATCATTAAACACAATAACTCATGTAAAATATGGGCCATACTACTAATTCAGGCAAAGCCAGGGACACAAACCAATTACGATGTAGGAACCTGGATAAAGGCCGGGTCTCAGTGGGTAGGTACCTTAATTAAATTACAACAGACATACCCTTTCGCAACAACCAAAGTAAGGTGTACCTGTTATGTTTGTATTATGGTTTCGTCCAACATGTTTTGTTACGTATGTTTAATTTTAGACCTATTTTAATTTGGCTTGAGCCGACCGACGGTTTTATCAACGGTTTTATCTAGACAAACATCTGTAATGTTTTAAGCAAATTTCAAGGTTATTTTTATGGGAACTGGTTTCGGATGAAAAAGTTATCCATATAGTTCCAGGGCTAGAATTACGTCTATTCCAAATTTCAGCCCGATCTATTCAGAGGTTTTGCGTGAAAGAGGTGAAAGAAAGATGGGGTATGTGTCAATGCATTTACTAACCACTTTTACACAATTATGGTTCATATTCATACTCAGCAAAAACGTCTTGTTTAAATTCTGCATCCATCCAATTATAGTGATTATGGCATTATCCTTTAAAAAGTTATCAACGAGGACTTAAGGCAAAGCTATCGCAGCGAAGAATAAAATTAATTTCAAATATTCTGTTATTTTCTTCGAGATTTGATCAATACTCCTGATCAAATTTAGACTCTACGTGTCGGAAAGAAGGTGCATTTTTTGGTGAAAGGATTTGGAGCTATCAAGTGATATGATGGGATTATTGCCTGACGGATGCTTTGACTCTACGTTACAGAATGACCTAAAAGCCGAAATGTATTTGCTTGATGGATTTATTTATAGAACTTAGAACTTTTAGAATTCAATAACTCTAGGGTAGCCTGAAAAAAAAACACTTAAAGACAAGTCAAATTTAAAACATAAGTTTTTTGTACATAAGTATAAAACCGCTAAATTATTTCGTCTTCGTTTTGTCCACTAGTGGAACGGACGTTACGTTTATCCCAAACAAATTACGACTTAAATGTGTATTATATATATGACCAAACGTGCGAAGCCGGAGCGGGCCGCTAGTGCTTGAATGTTTTAAGCACCCATTTCACTTAATTAGATTGTCAACAAGACTTTCAATTTGTCATATAATGACATCAGCTGAAACTGTCATATCACAAATAAGGTGTCAATTCAGGTGTCGCTCAAAACTAAACGAAATTAATTAGACAGCACTAACATACAAGCGTCCCTTTTAGAACGATACTACTTCTTTTTTATGTAAGCCAGTGTCACTCAAGATGATTTCTAGCGACTCTATACATTCATACATTCAGGGCCCGCATTCCACTAAATAAATCGCTTCACCATTTACATAGTATCGTCTCAAAATGTCAGTGTTAAACTCTTTTTGGTATTCTACTAGCACAAACTTTTTGAGGTTCATTCATAGCTGTGACGATTACCTTTATAACTACCAATTTGACATTCTAATTATGAAAGTCTCTTCAAGCGCAAAAAATATGAATACCAAATGCACAAACGTCATTTTAATCATCTTGATTTGAACGGCACTATTGAGACCTTTGTTTTGACATTAGTGGAATTTGGCCCCAGATTGTATACATTCAATTAATAGATTTTACATTTCAAAAACAGCTATCATTTTAAATAATTAACAGTCATTTTGACAGTTAATTACTTATATTAGAGTCTACTTCTTCGGTTCGTCATCAGTTCGGAATGACTCAACGTTAAAATTAAAACGAGCTAAAACATGAATTACACATGAAAACTACTCATGCTAGAGTTTCATAAAAATTACTCATTTTAATAAACTGCAAAAGTAGTATTAAGTTTAAAACCACTATTATTATAATAAGATCACCAAAACTGCTGAATAAGCAAAAGTTCTTTGAATGCAATTTTCGTTTTCCCGCAAAAATGGAAGCTTTAACTCACTTTGAAAAATCAGAATCTCTGCATTGTTGCAATAAAAATACGAGTTCTTGGCAAATTTAAAAGATGCTAGAATTTTCCACACTATTTAAAATTTAACGAAGGAAGATAGAGTTTTTGTATTAATGCAAAATGCTAGATAATTAAAGAATGATAAAGATACATTTTCTAAAACTATTGCCGCTTTATTGGCTACGCCGTGGCTTGCTACATTGCATCACCGTAGCTGCTACATTGCTACGCCGTAGCTTGCTACGTTTCTATGCCTTAACTTGCTACATTGCAAAACCGTATAGGTAGTCGCTAGATCTACATTGCTACGCCGTAGCCTGCTACGTTGCTATGCCTTAACTTGCTACATTTCAAAATCGTATAGGTAGCCGCTAGATCTACTTTGCTACGCCGTAACTTGCCACGTTGCTATGCCTTAACTTACTACATTGCAAAACCGTATAGGTAGCCGCTAGATCTACATTGCTACGCCGTAACTTGCTACGTTTCTATGCCTTAACTTGCTACATTCCAAAACCGTATAGGTAGCCGCTGGATCTACATTGCTACGCTGTAACTTGCTACGTTACTATGCCTTAACTAGTTACATTGCAAAACCGTATAGGTAACCGCTAGATCTAATTTGCTACGTCGTAGCTTGCTACGTTGCTATGCCTTAATTTGCTACATTGCAAAACCGTATAGGTAGTCGCTAGATCTACATTGCTACGCCGTAGCCGCTACATTGCTACGCCGTAGCTTGCTACGTTGCTATGCCTTAACTTGCTACATTTCAAAACGGTATAGGTAGCCGCCAGATCTACATTGCTAGGCCGTAACTTGCTACGTTGATATGCCTTAACTTGCTACATTGCAAAACCGTATAGGTAGCCGCTAGATCTACATTGCTACGCCGTAGCTCGCTATTGTTAATTACAAAAAATATTGGACATCTAAGATTACTATTAAGTTGAATTTTGTGCGGTATCTATTATATTAGTTCCACAAGTTCTCCAAAATTAATTCTCCAAAAAAATATACTTAGTTATGTGCCAAAGTTATAGTAATACAGTAGGTTTAATCCACATTTATACACATAAGCATCGTGTAAGTATAGGTAATATTAAAAAACAAGTTTTGTTCATATCTGTCCAAATCTGGTGATTATATGGATAAAACTCTTTTCAAAATCAAAAGCATATTTTCAAAATTCATTTAATTATGATTATCCTTTTCATCTCTCAACGAAATGTAATATTTTTAAATTGAAAAAGTTTTTTCAGGTCCAATGTCCGTGTAAATAAATAAACGGCATTTTCACGAACAGTTAATTTCCATTTAGATGGAAGTAAATGAGTTTTTCATCCTGAAATAACTTTCGTGAAAGAGGGTTGCCAGGATTGTTACTAACGGAGTAAGTACTAATACTATATCATCATGACCACTGTTGTCTCGTTGAGATCGCTCTTAAGCAATAAGACCGTCTATAGTTACATATACTGTAATGTGTTTTATTCTTTATAAATAATTTCTGACTGTGCATAAAGAGTTTTATGTCTATCTATCTATTATCATTATTTTTAAAAACTACTTTTCATGTAGGTAGTTGATACATTTGTATATTTAAAACTTAAACCTTTCTTAATAATTCTAAAACACACACAATACCACAAAATCACTCGAAAAAATTTCAAATTGATCAAATAAATACACGCTCGCACAAAGATTTAAGGTTGTTCGATTTTCATACGTTTGTATTTTCCCAAATATGAGCGATGTGGACATAATTTAACAAATAAATAACTGTTTTTGGCTTTGTTATTGGTCATTATTTGCGGCAAATTGTGTTTGATTCATGAAAACACTCGGTATAATTAGAAATAACGTGAAAATTTTAGGCCATTTCTATCAATGCGTGAGTGAACACGGATAGTGTCGTACGCCCGCTTACTTGAACTTGTGAGTGTGACGGCAGCGACGGAATCGCCATCTCTGTGTTATCTAAAGAATCATCTAATAATACCATAGTTTACGTTCTCAAAGCGTTTTTCCATCGTCCAAGTATTTATTCCCATCTATTTTTGTTGCATGTCAAATAAGATCTAGGAAGCCTACGTGCCGTTCCCATGACAACAATAAATGACACTATGTAAACAGATAACATGTTTGTTTATAGGCACCAGTTTAGAGAGTTTTACGCTGAGGCCACACTACCCTACCGTCTACCGGGCTGTTACCGCAATAATTATGACATTAAATTACCGTTTAAATTACTGCATGAACTGGTGTGGTTACACTAGAATTTACCTAGATATTTCAATAAATAAGGCGGTAAAAATATCACGTGTGTTGCCGGTGAGCTCATATTGCACACTGGACAAACGGTAGTGGCCACAAACGCATTAATTACTGCGGTAATCTTCTTTGATGTGCGAAAAAAGACCGCCGCCGGAGCTATTGCCTACCGCCATTTGCCATATTGATTGGCATTGTAAAATTATGTCCATAAATCGTGGTTACACCTAGGTGTTGTATAACTTATGGCAATAATTATCGGCATATCACGATAGTGTGGCCCCAGCATTAGACGTGTCAGAGTGTATGCAAAGCATTTCGCTCATTCATCAGCGACGACCGATGTGGCGCAGTGGGCGAAGGTCCGCCTGCGACCGGTTGCGGGTT